>OY720448.1:77974362-78139362 GCA_963082715.1 Harpalus rubripes | reverse complement strand
GCACTTTGTTCGCAAGATAATATAATTCTTATGACAGGAACACAAACATGTTGTTTTTGATGTGTGTTTGGAGGCTCGTCGTTTTTAGCCAATGATAAGCGTTGTCTCTTCACTCCTTCAGTAGGCAACCGATGATGGTGTCCTCTAAACTGTTTATCTTATTAAATCCTGGTTTATGACTTTTCGAATTGATAAAAAAATATTAATAGTGTCTGTAAATAGATAGGGTGTTGTTTTCAATGGTGCAATAATTGAGATCAAACCAATTTGACTCATGGTAATTGTTTTTGATGTGGTGAGAGTGACGTCAGAAGATTTAATCATATATTTGAAAGAATGAATCGTTGATACTATAAAAGAAAATAAAAACTGCTATATAAAGAATTACCAAATGACAAATTAGAAATTGATTAATTTCATGTAAAATAATTAAATTTGCTATTTATCTTCTGCTTTGTAATCATTATCATGAAGGTTTTGCAATGAAATTTCTTTAAATTACTATACAGGATGTTATTTAAGTAAAAGTACAATTTTTGCTGAGCTACCTTCTAGGAATTTTTTTATTTTGATACGATTTTCATGCCTTTATTAGCATGCATACATATACAGTTGGACCTCTTTAATCCGAACTAATAATTGCACAGGTTGATCCGGATTATCAAAATGTTCGGATTATCGAACAAATTACAGAAAATATCCATTTTCTTAATTCTCTAAGAATTGCCACATTCTCACAATAAAAAATGCTTTATTTCCAAATATAAAATTTAAAAATCTGGCCAGCACATTACCTTCCGTCAGTTATATGAGGTATTTACGAAAATTCTACCGGTGAACTCTTACCGGTTATAGCTAGCGGAATCGATATTTTAAGAACGCAAGTGGTAAACAGGGTAGATCCATAACCTAAGAAAAAAATTGAAAATTTAAAACAGGTTAGAAATTTGACGTAGTTGCCAAACTAAACAGAGTCCTATTTTGAACACATTTCCACTTATAACGCGCGCGCTTCGCTTTGCATCACTACCTTTTTTTGAGATTAGATTCTTCATGAATCTGGTAGATGGATCTAGTAGATATTGAGCAATTTTCGAACACGGTAACTTTTTACCACTCGTGTTTTTGAACACAGTCGGTAGATGCGGTATCTACTAGTAGAATTTTCGTAAATGCGTATGTATTTTCTATTAAATCCATACAGAAGGTTCCTTGTAAAAGATTCTAAATTTCTTGTATGTACATTACCTTTCGACAGTTGTATGTATTTTATATAAATTCCATACAGAAAGTTTCGAGCAAAAAGATCCTATATTTCGAGTACAATTATAACACAAATATACTACGAATATGTCAATTGCACTTGACACTGTAATTTCTCAATCGGAATTTTCTTAATATAGTAGCTGTTTCTAGCATAGCTCGCTAATTAATGAAATTTAATTTCTTTATAATTCTATAACTCTATATCCATTTAATATGAAGTATAAAATGCATTCAAATCGTATAGAGAATAAAATATTCTTTAATATTTATAATAACATTAAATATGAAAAAATGATATTTAACATCGTTTTTTAAAAAAAAACTATTAAAATCTTCTAATGAGGGTACTTCCGGTTAACTAATTATAACCAGAATCTAATCAGCTCTTCACATGGATGTAACGAAGAGGAATACGACAGAATTATACTTTTTGGAATTGTAGTATTAGTTATCGCATTAGAAAAATTTGACACACACACACACACACACACACACACACACACACACATACGCATACATACATATATATATATATATATATATATATATATATATATATATATATATATATATATATATATATATATATATATATATATATACATATACATATACATATAAAGACATCATCGTAAAAATAGTAAAATCGTATTATAGAGACCCTAAAACGTGCTTATTCATCAAAAACTCACCACCGAATTTTTTGACCACACATTACCTTCCTTACCTGAAGGTGACGGAAGGTAAAAAATCTGTACTTAATACATATGAATAACAAAATAAAGTACACATAGGCATACTACATACATCTATATTAAAGTCAATAGTAAATATAAGAAACTGTGAAAAATTCGGTTTGGACCTTGCAATGTTTAGCTTTCTGATTTGGTATTTAGAGACCCTAAATTCTGAAGTGTGAATGTAGTCATTACATAATGTTGCCAAAGTCTTTAAATCTAAAGTATAAACCATAAATCTAAACCTAATTTTCAATTGTGAATGCACCTTAACTGCCGCGAAATTTCATTTCGAACAAAAAAATGTAAATTAACTAATTTACGTATGACATTTTAAATATGTCAATGTCATTGTTATGTTTATAATTTATTGGTGATATTTAATTATTCTTACAATGATTTTCTTTCTTAGATAAGTATAATCTTAGAAATAATCGTAAAATGGAATAGTATATTAGTTTATGAATGGAATAATCCACCCCAAAATTATAAAAACTTGATTAAAATACAGGTTGAGAAGTATGCTGCAGCATATTATCTTGACATATAATATTAAGTAATATATTTCAGAATTGCGCACGGTACAAATATATCATCATCAATACCGAAATCTGTGTACAAAGCAAATTGGTACACCCAGCAATGGTTAATATGCCGTGATGATATATTTATATTTATTTATTTTTTTTTTTCTAGTCAAAAATGAATTGTGATGATATGTAGTCTAAATTTCAATAAAATTTTCCTGTGAACGACAAAGAACATTAATAAATTATTTATTATTCCCATTCACATAATCATAAAAAAGTTAGTAGTTATACAGCAATTGAGAGTGATTGGTTAACATCTATAAAATTAATCAAGTATTTCTGTAATTGTGTTCAAGTGATTCGGAATTTATTTTAAGCTATACTTCCTTTGGTAAGGCAAGTTAAATTATCAGTGCAATATCTTGGAAATTCTATATAATTGTTTTTAACTATAATTAATACAAAATTTAGTTATTATGGTGCACAATTTTTACAATATGATATACAGGTTGTCCAAATTTCGAAGGCCTCCATTAGGATGTCGGAAACTATGTGAGAAACGACTTCTGTTAATTAGAACATTTGCACATTATTAAAAAAAATATTGGTGTTACTTGACTGTTAGTATGAAGTTAGGAATGCTGAGAAATAATTGGAGATGCAGTTTTGATAAACAGTGTTTATTAAATAGTAATTTGATTAACTTTCCTACGTTTCGATTCCAAATGAATCATCATCAAGGATATAGTAGTTAAAATAAGATCATTACATTACAAAATCAAAAATATAAGGATGAAAATGTCGTCAAAAGGTATTAGAGATAATAAAATACATGTATACATCAGAAACAACTAAAGATAACTGTTATTTTTAACTATCCCTGATGATAATTCATTTGGAATCGAAACGTTATAAAGTTAATCAAATTACTATTTAATAACCACTGTTTACCAAGACTGCGTCTCCAATAATTATTTCTCATCATCCCTAACATTATTAAAAAAAAGAAAAGTCATATTTTTGACGTCGCTTTTTTAAAAATCTAATAGAATACCTCAATAGAAAAAATCTGATGTGGCCAGCACATTACCTTCCGGCAGTTGTATGTATTTTATACAAATTCCATACAGAAAATTTCTAACAAAAGATCCTATATTTCCAGTAAAATTATAAGACAAACCCAATATGTCAATTTCACTTAACACTGACATCTTTCAATCTTAATTATATTAATTTAGTAGCTGTTTCCATAGCTATGGCTACTTTAATTTCTTTATAATTTTTTAACTCTATCCGTTTAATATTAAGTATAAAATGCAGTCAAATCGCATAGAGAATAAAATATTCTTTAATATTTGTAATAACATTAAATGAGAAAAAATGGTATTTAACATAGTTTTATCAAGTTAATCAATTGTAACCAAAATCTAATCAGCTCTTCATATGGATGTAACACACACAGACACACACACACATAAACATATACACACACGCGCGCAGGCACACACAAACACACAAACACACAAGCACACAAACACACAAACACACACACACACATACACACAAACACAGACACAAACACACAAACACTCACTCACCCACTCACCCACTCACCCACTGACCCACTCACCCACTCACCCACTCACCCACTCACTCACTCACTCACTCACCCACTCACCCACTCACCCACTCACCCACTCACCCACTCACCCACTCACCCACTCACCCACTCACCCACTCACCCACTCACCCACTCACCCACTCACCCACTCACCCACTCACCCACTCACCCACTCACCCACTCACCCACTCACCCACTCACCCACTCACCCACTCACCCACTCACCCACTCACCCACTCACCCACTCACCCACTCACCCACTCACCCACTCACCCACTCACCCACTCACCCACTCACCCACTCACCCACTCACCCACTCACCCACTCACCCACTCACCCACTCACCCACTCACCCACTCACCCACTCACCCACTCACCCACTCACCCACTCACCCACTCACCCACTCACCCACTCACCCACTCACCCACTCACCCACTCACCCACTCACCCACTCACCCACTCACCCACTCACCCACTCACCCACTCACCCACTCACCCACTCACTCACTCACTCACTCACTCACTCACTCACTCACTCACTCACTCACTCACTCACTCACTCACTCACTCACTCACTCACTCACTCACTCACTCACTCACTCACTCACTCACTCACTCACTCACTCACTCACTCACTCACTCACTCACTCACTCACTCACTCACTCACTCACTCACTCACTCACTCACTCACTCACTCACTCACTCACTCACTCACTCACTCACTCACTCACTCACTCACTCACTCACTCACTCACTCACTCACTCACTCACTCACTCACTCACTCACTCACTCACTCACTCACTCACTCACTCACTCACTCACTCACTCACTCACTCACTCACTCACTCACTCACTCACTCACTCACTCACTCACTCACTCACTCACTCACTCACTCACTCACTCACTCACTCACTCACTCACTCACTCACTCACTCACTCACTCACTCACTCACTCACTCACTCACTCACTCACTCACTCACTCACTCACTCACTCACTCACTCACTCACTCACTCACTCACTCACTCACTCACTCACTCACTCACTCACTCACTCACTCACTCACTCACTCACTCACTCACTCACTCACTCACTCACTCACTCACTCACTCACTCACTCACTCACTCACTCACTCACTCACTCACTCACTCACTCACTCACGCACGCACGCATGCACACACACACACACACTCACGCACGCACGCACGCACACACACACACACACACACACACACACACACACACACGCACACACACACACTTATACATAAAGACATCATCGTAAAAATAGTAAAATCGTATTTTAGGGATCCTAAAACGTGCTTATTGATTAAAAACTCAACATCGAATTTTTTGATCAAAGACAATACCTTTCTATCTAAGATAGCGTCTTAATGGGCATCAAATGTCCCATTTAACATTTAACCCATACATCCCACGTAGGTCGAATAGTATAGTTTCCAAGATCCCAGTGGAAGCCTCTGTAATAGCTATATATGTCATCAAGCTGATAGCTAAACATTTACGGGCAAAGCAGCTACCGGCCGTGTGTGTTATAAAATTTTGCTGTATACTCAACATCTATTTTGAAAGCAAATTATTTAGAATAATTTTTACCTCTCGCTAAGAGAGGTATTGAATTCATGCTAAAATCGCATATCCAGATTTTAGTGAATAAGCACGTTTTAAGGTCCCTAGAAACCGATTATAACATTTTACGATGAAGTCCGTGTGTGTGTGTGTGTGTGTGTGTGTGTGTGTGTGTGTGTGTGTGTGTGTGTGTGTGTGTGTGTGTGTGTGTGTGTGTGTGTGTGTGTGTGTGTGTGTTCGTGTGTGTGTGTGTGTGTGTGTGTGTGTGTGTGTGTGTATGTGTGCGTGTGTGTGTGTGAGTGCGTGTGTGTGTGTGTGTGTGTGTGTGTGTGTGTGTGTGTGTGTGTGTTTGATCCACGATTTCTCAAATACTATAAGACTAAAGACATTTTGAGTTGATTAAGTTTTGGTAACAATAGGGTACAATACCATAGTCAAATTTTAACTATCTTAAATAAGAAGACGAACATATACATAAATTAATGAGTATTAGTGAAAAAATTTTGTTTCAACATTGATTAGGTCGCAAACTATAAGCGATTAAAGTTGATTACTAATTAGGTATGACGCGTTAGGTCCTAAGAATTTGATGGTCGCCTGAATTTAAAAACGAGATTCGCGCGTCTGTTGCGGTCACCTTTGAAAGATTATGAACTGTCACGTTGTTGTATAACCTAACAAAAAAAATTACAATTTTATGTTCCATGAATTTGTTTAATAATAATATCCCGTAATATTAACAATAATAATGTAATCATAACTAAATCAATTTGTAATATGTATTAATTAAATTAAAAATAATATTAACTAATCAAAACAAGCAAACACTAGCGCCATCCGCCGTGTTATAATATTGTCAAACTGTTTCAATGTTCTATAATTTATTAAGAAAAAATCTGATGTGGCCAGCACATTACCTTCCGTCAGTTATATGAGGCATTTACGAAAATTCTACCGGTGAACTGTTACCAGTAAACAGCTGTTTATCAGGTTATAGCTACCGGAATCAATATTTTAAGAACGCCAGTGGTAAACAGGGTAGATCCATAACCTATAAAAAAAATGGAAAATTTGATGTAGTTAACAAACTGAGCAGAGTCATACTTAGAACACATTTCCACTTCTAACGCGTGCACTTCGCTTTGCATCACTACTTTTTTTTGAGATTAGATTCTTCATGAATCCGGTAGGTGGATCTGGTAGATATTGTACAATTTTCGAACACGGTAACTTTTTACCAGTCGAGTTTTCGAACACAGTCGGTAGATGCGGTATCTACCGGTAGAATTTTCGTCGTAAATGCCTATATATTTTCTATAAAATAGTATACAGAAAGTTCCTTGTAAAAGATTCTAAATTTCTTATACGTACATTACCTGTCGACAGTTGTATGTACTTTATACAAATTCCATACAGAAAGTTTCGAGCAAAAAATCCTAAATTTCCAGTAAAATTATAATATAACACAAATATACTACGAATATGTCAATTGACACTGACATCTGTCAATCAGAATTTTCATAATATAGTAGCTGTTTTCATAGCTATGTCTACTTTATGAAATTTAATTTCTTTATAATTTTTTAACTCTATATCCATTTAATATTAAGTATAAAATGCAGTCAAATCGTATAGAGAATACAATGATCTTTAATATTTATAATAACATTAAATGTGAAAAAATGATATTTAACATCGTTTTTTCAAGAAAAACTGTTAAAATCTTCAAATAAGGGTACTTCCGGTAGACCAATTATAACCAAAATCTAATCAGCTCTTCATATGGATGCAACGAAGAGGAATACGAAAGAATTATAATTTTTGGAATTGTAGTTTTAGAGTTATCGTAGACGAAAATTTTGTTACACACACACACACACACACACACACACAGACACACATACATACATACACACACACACACATACAGACATCATCGTAAAAATAGCAAAATCGTATTCTAGGGACCTTAAAACGTGCTTATTCATCAAAAACTCACCACCGAATTTTTTGACCAAAGACAATACCTTCCTTACCTAAAGGTGACGGAAGGTAAAAATGCTTATTATTTGTGTTATATATGCTTAATAATAATTTCTTCGTGAATATAACGTATAAGTTTTTATATAAAAATATTTCAGCTATACAAACATGAAAAAATCTGTTCTCTGTAGATCTAGCAGTTTGTCGACAACTGGAAGTACCAGTTACGTAACGCAAGAAATTCTTAACTTTAAAAATTCATATCTCGCTTATTACGTAAAATTTTTAAGTCGCGATTGCACTAAAATTCTTATTTCATCCTGTTCTTACAGAAAAAAATTAAAAAAAACATGGTATAGGACCCTATTGGACAACCGGAAGTAATAATTACAAGAAAAAATCATCTAAATATTATTTATCGAAAATTTATGTAAATACTTATATTAAAGAACGTTAAATTCTTTATTCGATAAATATAAATTCATTATTATATCTTCTATAGATTTACAGTTAAAGAAATGCATATAAAATAATTTGATGTAAAAAATCTCAGATCAAACTACTTCAAGGCAAGAAATTCAAATGTTTGTAATTGATACATAAATGTCAATTTCAAAAATATTCGTATACCACTGTCAAAAATATTTGTACATCATTATGAAAATTATGAAAATAAAAAAAAGTTAACAACGCAAAAAGAATATACGTAAAAGAGAATATAAAAGGAAAGGAAAGAAAAAGAAAACATATCTGGCGAGAAGTTATGTGCTGGCCACACCAGATATTTATTTAATCAAAAGCGTCGTGTAAGTTTTGAACAAGTTTGCTGCGATGCGTTGTTAATGTAAAAATTAAACGCATATATTTTATCTAATTTACAATTTATAAATTACGTAATAATCAATTTTGAAATACGTACCGGACGTCATTAAGATCGTTGCTATGTACTATCGCCTAGGCCGTAAAAACGTACGTATCGAGCTCGTTGCTATAAAGGTATAGTATTGTTTATAGTATACAGAAGAAGTAATTTTTGTTGCAAAATTTAAATCTCTCTGTGGTCAGTAGTAATAGATTACCGATTCGAAATGGTTTTGCGTTGAAAATAATAAAACCTACTACTGCTGTATAAAGTTTATCCATACTGAAGCGCGGTTTTGTTTTATGTACTTGAAAATAAAATTGACATTTCAAATTGAAAATATGCGTGAAACAATGGAACAAAATGACATTACAATGTTGTTAATTCGCAATTTTATGCAGGATTATATCCCTGTTTTCAATTTGATTTAAATGTAAATTATTAATTGTTACGTTTTTCCGATAGTTTTGAAATCTCTATATTCTCAGAATTTGCATTCATTGGAGCCAGAATTTTATTATTTTATTCAGTAAATATTCCGTCGAAGACACTCTAAAAGTGAATTTACAAATAAAAATTAGAATTGTGTTTATACTTTATATTTTAGTTCCCATGACATTGAATTAACATAACCATTTACATTTCTAAAGCGTTTTTTATTCAGACCGGTTACCTCCGGTTACATGGTAACAGCATTTTATTCAGCATACCGGTTACCGGTAACCGCGGTATGCTGGGCAATTACATGTCAGGTTACATTTGCTATCCTTTTGTAGCTGTCAAAACGCTGACATTTTGGTATTTAGGAAACTTTCTCATTTTCTGTCAACTTATTTTGTATTAGATTATTATTATTATTATTATTATTATTATTATTATCATTATTATTATTATTATTATTATTATTATTATTATTATTATTATTATTATTATTATTATTATTATTATTATTATTATTATTATTATTATTATTATAATTGTCAATAATAAAAATTGTAGCTACAGACAAAAATAAACAGTTGCCAACAAGATAATATAGTACAAAGGAATTTTAATATTTATTAAATAATCATCACGAATTTAAAGTAGATGATCCTACATCATACAAATATTTCGTCAGATTATTTAAATTTCAATATGAATATTAAGACTTTTCGATCTTTAAAAATTGTGATCATACTTTGACCTTAATCGATTGATCTATCTTCATCAATATTAAAGGAATAAAGAGCAGGTATTCTCAATAACAATTACAATATAATTTTTTTTACCTCTCGCTAAGAGAGGTATTGAATTCATGCTAAAAATCGCATATCTAGATTTTAGTGAATAAGCACGTTTTAAGGTCCCTAGAATCCGATTATAACATTTTTACGATTATGTGTGTGTGTGTGTGTGTGTGTGTGTGTGTGTGTGTGTGTGTGTGAGTGACTGAATATGTGTGTGTATGTGTGAGAGTGTGTGTGTATGCGTGTGTGTGTGTGTGTATGTGTGCGTGCGTGCGTGTATGTGTGCGTGCGTGTGAGTGTGCGTGCGTGTGTCTGTGTGTTCGTGTGTGTGTATGTGTGTGTTCGTGTGTGTGTGTGTGTGTGTGTGTGTGTGTGTGTGTGTGTGTGTGTATGTGCGTGTGTGCGTGTGTGTGCGTACGTGTGTGTGTGTGTGTGGATGTGTGTGTGTGTGTGTGTGTGTGTGTGTGTGTGTGTGTGTGTGGATGTTATATCCACGATTTCTCAAATTCTATAAGACTTGAGACATTTTTAACCACGGATTCCTCAATCTAACAATAATGGGAAGATTTGATTAAGTTTTGGTAACAATTGGACAACCGGAAGTAGTAGTTACAAGAAAAAAATCATCTAAATATTATTTATCAAAAATTTATGTAAATACTTATATTAAAGAACGTTAAATTCTTTATTCGATAAATATAAATTCATTATTAGGTATATCTTCTATAGATTTAGAGATAAAGAAATGCAAATAAAATAATTTGATGTAATAAATCTCAGATCAAACTACTAAAAGGCAAGAAATTCAAATTGAATGTATAGTAATCAAGTAATTTGTTTAAAATTATTATTCTTATTATTATTATTATTAATATTATTATTAATATTATTATTATAATTGTCAATAATAAAAATTGTCGCTACAGACAAACATAAACAGTTGCCAACAAGATAATATGGTACAAAGGAGCTTTAATATTTGTTAAATAATCATCAGGAATTTAAAGTAGATGATCCTACATCATACAAATATTTCGTCAGATTATTTAAATTTCGATGTATTCGATCTTGAAAAATTGTGATCGTACTTTGATCCTTAATTTTAATCGATCATATAGGTTGATCGATCTTGATTACATTTGATTTTTTTTGGTACTGGTCAGTCATTTCTTATAACATACTAGTCAGAATATTAAAAACTAATGTAGTAATTACGATACGCTCGTGCGCATAATACTTAACCAGCTGTTAGATCGGTTTAGCGATCAGATCGATTAATCGATTAAATGTTGTCTGTGATCATTTTAATCCATTAATCGATTTTCTGATCAGATCGATCACACGATGTTTTTTCGCGGCCCTGGATAGGAATACTTAATAATGCATTTGACATTTCATTTCGATGCAATATTGTCTATTTAAGGAATGCTTAAAATTTAAGTTACGTTGGTACAACCGGGCCACCGGGCGTTAGAGAAATATGCAAGCTAATGGAATGAAATAATAAGCATGGTTGCAGTTCAAATTTTTATTGTTTAGTCTTAGGCCAACGTCTCGCTGTCACTTACTGCTTCATCAGGCTAAAAGACTAAAGGTGCATTCACAAATGAAAATTAGGTTTATAGTTTTTGTTTAGGTTTAAGTAAGTCATTCATAAATGTAAGTTTAAATTACCTCAAAATTAGTTTTGATATATACAGACATCTGTTTAAATGCTTCAAAAATAAGATTAAAATATCGGTAGAGCAGTACTGAACAAGGCACCTGTGCGCCATGAAACTGTCATTTGCTTGGCATTATTGGTTATATTTCAACAATTAAGTTATGACAGTCGTCATGTTCTTCTCGCTTTTGTTTAAAAAGCCGAATCCCCCAAGTGGATACTAAATAAAGATGGATGTATATATCTATATCATTTCAGACTCGTTCTCATTGGTGAAATTTGTGACGTCAAACTAAATCATAAACCTAAAGTTTGGACCTTGCAATGTTTAGCTTTATGATTTGGATTTAGAGACCCTAAATTCTGAAGTATGAATGGTGTCATTACATAATATGCGGCCAAAGTCTTTAAATCTAAAGTATAAATCATAAATCTAAACCTAATTTTCATTTGTGAACCCTAAGGCATTAAAAAGTAATAAATTCCATATTACTTATACATACTAGCTAAGCCTACATAACTAGCCAGATTGGAAATCATCGCTAAGTCTACGAACATTTGACAATCTGGTGGCATTTTACAATCTGACTACATGTTATATGTGACGTCATTACCAAACCGGGATTAATAAGTATGGTCACCGGCGCCATGAGAATAGACACAGCCTAAAATAAAACCTGAACATAACTTTTATTTGTCAATTCAGCTTCAATAAGATTAAATTTATCATTATACAATTAGAGCAAGAATAAATAATTAGTAAACTCATAGAAAAATTAAATAAAAATGGAATCTTTGAAGAAAAAAAAATCATGTAACCTCTGACATGTCATCTTGTGACCTAGAAGAAGATATTCGGATAAGTGATAAGAGTTTGAATAAAACCAAAGTTGAAGAGTTGTTCGCTTTAGTTTGATCGAGTGACATGTGCGAGACAATTGGCAGTAAAATGGACGGAAGCGAGGGAAAAGTTATGCACGAGGATAACTCCAGGACCGCATTAGCCGAATATGCAGCGCAGGCTTCAGCGGCCAAAAAGTTCCCACAATTTTTGGCCACCATGATAGGTAAGGAAGATTAATATACATAACTAATACCATACCGATTTTAATGTAATTTTTAAATGTTGAAATACTGTCTCCTTTAGTATCAAGAATACACCGACATGCATTTGTTTTACAGAGAAGTGCGTCAAAACAATCGCCATTAGTAAAAAGTGTCATCCATGTTCCGCTTCTGACATCAAACTTTCAAAAATGACAAGTGTTGTTGTTTTCACTCAAATCACTGTGATTTTTAAATTAATCTTTATTCAAACAAATTATTGTTAGTTGCCCATCTTAAAGTGCTGTTACAAATGCAACAAGCACGTTAGAAAAGAAATTATTGCGATTACGATACATTGCAACCTTGTTTATTGTTTGGTAATATATGGCACGTTAAAGGCTGGTTCATGTAAGCTGCGAACTTAAGACTTTACCTTAGCATTAGCATTATGACTTTGCATTAAATTTTACATTACGTTGCCTGGTACATGTACTTCTTAGGGCAAACCAATAAGAGTAGGCCGGTAAAGTATTTTTTTCTAACAGCGACACGTCATTCCTGTTGACATACAAGGACATATAAAATATAGATATGGATAGTGATAGAAACATTGTCGTATTTTCAAAAAATATTATAAGTATAATTGCTTTGGCAAATAAATTTAAGAAAAGAAAGAAAAGGCGTTGGGGAGTCCGACCTATATTTCAGTAACGAGAGCAAGAGGGACATTTTCACCTTATTAAATGTGACAGAATTTTTTAAAACGTCAAACGTTAAATTCAAAGTCATGAATATCGCCAGTGGCAAGCTTCTGATTGGTCGATATTAGCATTATGATTTAAGAATTTAGAAATTGGCGTATTCTAGGGTTACGGCATAATGCCAAGGTTAAGGTTGCAGCTACATATACCGTAGCTCGCATTTGTCTCTACTCAAATTATTAATGCAGTCATAATGCTAATGCTAAGGTAAAGTCTTAAGTTTACAGCTTACATGAACTAGCCTTAAGGCTTTACTTTACCTTAGCATTAGCATTATGACTTTTCATTAGATGTTACATTACGTTGTCCGGTGCATGTACTTCTTAGGGTAAACCAATAAGAGCAGGCCGGTCATGTCATTTTTCTAACAGCGACACGTCTTTTCTTTTCATAAAAATATCACTATTGTTCAACTAACTGTATTAATTGGACATCTCTTTCAATGACATTCGTTTTTACTAAAGACAATGTGACAGAATTTTTAAAAAATATCAAATGTCAAACGTGAATTTGACAGTCGCGAATATTGCTGAAATCAAGCTATCGGACACCAACATTTACTCTTCTGATTGGTCGGCATTAGCATTATGCATTAAAAAAAATTAAATTGCCGTATTCTAGAGTTACGGCATAATGCTAAGGTTAAGGTTAAAGCTACATATATCATAGCACATATTTGTCTATACTCGAATTATTAATGCTAATGCTAAGGTAAATTCTTAAGTTTACAGCTTACATAAACCAGCTTTTACTTACATAACACGCTGAATAGTCCACGCCTATGTCGAGTATAACTTAATTTTGTTAAAATTCTCGTTTTCTCAGGCATTTTTGATTATTTATTATCGACTGATATGAGATGAGAACACAACACTATCCATATGAATGTTTTTTAATATTATCGTGTTAAATCAGTAAATAAATTCCAGTAATTATAATAATCTAATTCCAGGAAAATGATAACATAATGCTGTAATATGCATCCCTTATTAAACTCGTAGCTTGCTTTATTATATTTATGTACCTATATAAATTATGGGTCGGGCCTAATGTGGTAATGTAGTAATTGGCATTTTATCGAAAATACATTAATATTATCTCTCTAATGACAAATCATAACATTATAATTAGCTATATACGATAAAAACGAAAACCGCGTTTGCAAAATTTGTTTAATCGTTCTAAATATTCACCCAATAATTATCCATATGAAATAGACAATGTTTACAAAAGAAAATCAACCGTTTTCATAAAATAGCTGTCACAGAAGTAACAAACAAAAATTTCTTTCTGTTCATTACTAGTCTTGTAATATAGAAAAAAATTAAAATGTCCAGCTGGTATTACCATTTTTTTAACCACCAAGAGTAGAAACATGACAAAAATACAATTTTTTAACTTGTTATACATTCGAACAACTATTTATGTTTAAACGACCTAACATTTAATTTTAATAAATTCATGTATTGCTTTCTCAAGGAATAGAAATACTTATGTTTATGATTATTTTCTTGTTGATAATAAGATTAATCGTGTGGATTTGGGTATTATCTTGGGTAGCAAACTAATCTTTGATTTGCACATTGATTATGTTGTAAAAAAGCATATAAAATGCTAGGATTCATTTTGAGAATTAGGAATAAATTTTAAAATGTACGTACTTTCATTGCTTTATATTGTGCGTTAGTCCGTTCTCACCTTGAATTTGCTGCAATTTGTTGGTCTCCGTTTTACTATACCTATATACATCGAATTGAAGGTATTCAGCGCAAATTTATTTATATCATTAACAAGAAATATCCAGGTCGTCACATTTTACTAGTACCTTTGCAAAAACGCAGAGTGATACGATATTTATCATTTTTATTTAAGCTACTAAATAATAGGGAGTGTTCATTAGTTCCTAATTTTCTTGACATTTTTAGTTGTACACTTAGATCATTCAAATTGTTTATACATATTCACAGTCTTTAAAATTGTTTTGTTTCTTAGTTATCTTGCAATGTTTTTCTATTTTTCTAATTCACACTAATGTAAATTTATATTATTCATGACAACAGTGTAACCAATTTCGACTCGTGTGGTGCACTCTCCACGCCATCAATGAGTACCTGTGAGGTGACGCCTAGTAAGCGCCCGTACGGTGCAAATATTTCATCATTACCGATATCTGCGTACATACAGATTGGCACACCCAGCAATGGGTAATCAGCCGTGATGATATATTTATATTTATTTATTTAATTTTTCCCGTCCTATCGACATAATAGTTATTTGTATGTCAAGGCCGCGAAATCACTCTTTAGCGTACCGAAAGAAAAATTGTCGCCGAGGCCGCTTGCGGCCGAGGCAAGACAATCTCAAGGGCGCTAAAGAATTTGGCGGACAAGGTGTACACAACATTTTTTGTGCAACCGTAAAAAATATGTAATTACAAATTTTATTAATTTTCAACAGTTTCATTATAAATAGAAAGTTAGTTTTCAAGGTGGCTGTGGGATTAACATTTGATAAACAAAACATGCAATTCTCAAGTGTCAAAGTGATTGTTTACCTAATTTCGCGGCCGTTACCATGACAACGGTCGCGAAATCCAGTTTCGCAGCCTGTATTGCAGCTGCGAAATGCTTATTTCGCGTCCGGTTGCACAAAAATTATTTTATGATACACGCCTACATTCGTTACTATGTTACTAACTTCACTCGCTTCATTCTAACCTCTAATCACAGTTTGACATAAGATTGTAAATGAAAACTGTGATTTTTATCCGAATATTTTTAATCATAGGCTAGTAAAAATAGCAATACACAGAAAATGGAATTGAGTGATGATATAAGGGAAATCGGAACGCCACCGCAAATTGCAGAACAAGCTGCAAGGCAAGTCTGGATTTACCTACTCCCGGAAAAATCGAGAAATCAGGTTTTTATTGTAAATTATCGTCGTAGATAAAATTTTGTATGTAATTTTTTCGAATTCATGTCAAAAAATCGAACTTTCCACACTTGTCACATAAATAACTATTATATGTTGCCGTGTCACAATGACGACATTATAAACCTCTTATGACATTCTTATTATTTCTTTACTAACAAATGAAAAACATTGATTTATGTCAGTAATACGGATCGTAACCAATCATTATGGTACATAATAGTCGCGTTTTTTACCACTTTTTACATGAGACCTTAGTTCATCTCAGCTCACCTCAGTTACCTCGCTAATTTTGACCGTTCTTTTTATCCTAACGGAGATGAGATAAAGTGAGACCGAAGTGAGAAGAGTTCCACCGCCCTTCCCGATTCTTAGAAACCTCTGGAGGTTGTGCTTGTTGAGTTTTTAATCTTAGATGTGTGGTGGGGATAAATGTTTTGCTGTCACGGGCTGTCACATACAATTAGTTTGGTTATTATGATTATTTGTTTATTCCTTTAATAAATATTATTATTATTATTTGAAGAATAAATAAATATGCAGACAATTCCGTGGAAAATAATATAGTAAAGAGACGTAAACTTCATAGAATTGAAAATCATGTGGAAGTTATAGTACTATATAATTGAAACATTTTAGAATGTGTCGCACTATATGTTATTATGTAATCGACAGAATAACAGAAGCCTAAATAATACCCACTCATAGTGGGCGATCCAAAATAATACCTGAAAATATCGTGGTTGACCGTTGAAAAGTATCACAGATATCCAGCAGACATCAGTCGTTCAAGTTACTAACAAAATTTGTCTTTTGTCATTCTTTTTACTTCATAAAAATCTCACTTGATCTCAGCTCAGTTCATGTCATACTCATCTCATTTTGAGATGAGATGAGATGAGGCAAATGATAAAAAGAACGCGACTAATGTAATGGTACCCAACTCGGCTTCGCCTCGTATGATATTCTTCGCGACTGGTTGACGTTGCGATCATTATGATATAAATAACTATTTCTTATTTTTTGTTGATGTTTATTTGTTTCGAGATTTAAATCCAGCCCATTTCGTTTCATAAGCAACTAAGTAATGTTCTGTTTTAAAACCACGGCTGCAATATCAAAATTAATTCCTTCTCGAAACGAGCCATAAAATTGCAACCCGATAACCTTAATGCAAAGTACTCCCCCAAAATCGTTCGCGTTATCTGCGTTCAACACGCCTTGATTTTAATTAATTAAAACTTCCCACTAAAAGAATTCGATCAAGTGGAGAGAAAAATCCAATGAAATGCTGCATTACTCTACACATTAACTTACTGTCCTCCACAGTAATAAAAACTGACATTGTAACTCTAAACCGATAATGGAATAAGGAGAAACCCGTTAGAGATAGACAAAGTTCACCGTAAAACAGACATAAACATTTGATAAGAAACCCATAAATTTCATTGAGAAAAAATTATCTTATAAATGTAGTTTTTATGAAAAATTATTTAGATATTACTAGTTACTTATCACGCGACGAATATATTGATTTGTTACACTTTTTTAAATAAATAAATTACAACAATTATCAATGAAGGATAAATTTTTTCGTTCTACTTCACAAGTTCTCTATGACAATGCCTACTACTTTTTCGTATTCGTTATCTATGTGGGTCACAATCAAATTACTGAGAATAAAATACATAGCTAATATTTTTTAGAATTTTATTTTAAATATGTGAAAGTGAATTTTCATCTAAAATAAAACACTTTACTTTTCCTTCTTTTCATTTCTTAGAAGCTCCCAGGCAATCTTCTGTTGGAATGCTTTAAAAATAATCATGAATTGCAGCATCAATCTCATCTTCAGACAAAAACCTTCTATCTCATATATTTTTACCTCTCGCTAAGAGAGGTATTGGATTCATGCTAAAAATAGCATATCCAGATTTTAGTGAATAAGCACGGTTTAAGGTCCGTAGAATCCGATTATAACATTTTTACGATGATGTCCGTATGTGTGTGTGGATGTTGGATCCACGATTTCTCAAATACTATAAGACTTAAGACATTTTTAACTACGGATTCCTCAATCTAACAATAATGGGAAGATTTGTTGTAAAGTTTCTGAAGTTGTGAATTTTGTTAATTGGAAGGTTTTATTGGATAAAAAGCTTCAAATGTTGTTTAAAGTTGTTTATTATTATAACAACCAAAAGACGACGTTTCGGCACATGGTTATGGCCATTTTCAAGTCTGAATAAAAATGTTATGAAAATTGTAATTAGAAATATAAACTTACCACAAAAAGTGAAATTTACATTCAGTCAAATTTTATAAATAAATTTTAAATTATAACCCATAATTGAGTTTGAATTTTGACAACCGCCTGCGCAGGTCGGTGAGTCAACGTCGACTGAATATAAATTTTTACAATTCTGTACACGAAAGTTAACAATTGAACAACTCATGATATCTAATGTGAAAACAAGAAACTGAATGACAACCGCATTATGAACTTTGACCCTTAACAAGTCAACCACGAAACAAAAAAAATATCTAAATTTTAGGGCTATTGAAAAGTTTGATATTTGGATATAAAGATTTGGATTGATTGTAATCCGATTATTGGGTTCGTAATGAAGAATCTTATAGTTTTTTATATCTAATTCATGTTCAAGGGAAATGCAATGATCCACAATGGCACTATGTGTATTGTTATCATTTTTTAAATGGTATTCATGTTGTTTGAGTCTTTTATGTAAAAATTTATATTCAGTCGACGTTGACTCACCGACCTGCGCAGGCGGTTGTCAAAATTCAAACTCAATTATGGGTTATAATTTAAAATTTATTTAAAAATTTGACTGAATGTAAATTTCACTTTTTGTGGTAAGTTTATATTTCTAATTACAATTTTCATAACATTTTTATTCAGACTTGAAAATGGCCATAACCATGTGCCGAAACGTCGTCTTTTGGTTGTTATAATAATAAACAACTTTATACAACATTTGAAGCTTTTATCCAATAAAACCTTCCAATTAATAATGGGAAGAGTTGATTAAGTTTTGGTAACAATAGAACAACCGGAAGTAGTAGTTACAAGAAAAAAATCATCTAAATATTATTTATAGAAAATTTATGTAAATACTTATATTAAAGAACGTTAAATTCTTTATTCGATAAATATAAATTCATTATTATATCTTCTATAGATTTAGAGATAAAGAAATACATATTAAACAATTTGATGTAAAAAAATCTCTCATCAAACTACTTCAAGACAAGAAATTCAAATGTTTGGAATTGACACATAAATGTCAGTGTCAAAAATATTTGTACATCATTATGAAGATTATGAAAATAAAAAAAAGTCAACAACGCAAAAGAATATACGTAAAAAAGAATACAAAAGGAATTTGCAAAAAAATGACGAATATAAAGAAAACGAAAAGGAAAGTCGAAAAAGAAAATTTCAGGATATCAATATAAAGAAAATGTATGTATTGTGCATAATTTATATTAAAATATCCCATAGATTTTTCAAATATATGTGAGAATTATTTTGTAGTGAGACATGAATATATGTATTTGTATTTGAAAATATTTTTCGTGTTATGTGTACAACCAGGTAAAATATCTGGCGAGAGGTTATGTGTTGGCCACATCAGATTTTTTAAGTCTAAAAAATCTGGCGTGGCCAACAAAATACCTGCCGCCGTTTATAGCCCGAGTCACAAAAAAGATTGCTTAAGATTATCCTCGAGATTATCGTTATTTTAGCAAATTTTACTCTAATTTTGGCAATTTATTTTTTGAAATATAGTCTAATCTAATCCAAGTAACTTCCTTTTTACCTTCCGTCACCTTTAGGTAAGGAAGGTATTGTCTTTGGTCAAAAAATTCGGTGGTGAGTTTTTGATGAATAAGCACGTTTTAGGGTCCCTAGAATACGATTTTACTATTTTTACTATGATGTCTGTATGTGTGTGTGTGTGTGTATGTATGTGTGTCCGTGTGTGTGTGTGTGTGTGTGTGTGTGTGTGTGTGTGTGTGTGTGTGTAACAAAATTTTCGTCTACGATAACTTCCATACTACAATTCTAAAAAATATAATTCTTTCGTATTTCTCTTCGTTACATCCATGCGAAGAGCTGATTAGATTTTGGTTACAATTGGACAACCGGAAGTACCCTCATTTGAAGATTTTAACAGTTTTTTTTGAAAAAACTATGTTAAATATCATTTTTTCACATTTAATGTTATTATAAATATTAAAGAATGTTTTATTTTCTATACGATTTGATTGCATTCTATACCTAATATTAAATGGATATAGAGTTAAAAAATTACAAAGAAATTAAATTTCATAAAGTAGCCATAGCTGTGGAAACAGCTACTACTTATATTAAGAAAATTTTGATTGAAAGATGTCAGTGTCAAGTGAAATTGACATAGTGTGTTTGTCTTATAATTTTACTGGAAATAGGTATAGGATCTTTTGCTTTCTGTGTGGAATTTGTATAAAATACATACAACTGCTTTAAGGTAATGTACAAGAAATAATAATAATTCTTTTATTTCTGCAGATACATTACACTGTATATAGAAAACGTCACAAAATAATAATTTTCTGTATGAAATTTGCATAAAATACATGCAACTGCCGGAAGGTAATATACAAGAAATAGAATATTCAATTTAGCAAGGAACTTTCCGTATGAAATTTTTACAAAATACATAAACTGACGGAAGGTAATGTGCTGGCCACATCAGATTTTTTGATAATAAAATGAAGATTAAATTTTACATACCGGCATAGAATAGAATTCACTAATGCAAAAATGAGGATTACCTTAAACTTTTTTGCAAATCGTTAGTCAGTTACATAGATTTGAATAACTGCGCAACCAAGGAGTTTCGTTTGTTTAAAGTGTAGGCTCCGGGATTTAAATTATAGATAATTTTATAAATTTATCCATAAAATATATAGAAAAATTTAATAATCTTCAATTTTTATAATGACATTAATCTCGAAAAAATAACATTTAAATGTATTTTTCGAAGAAAAACTGTTTTGAGCTTCTAGTAAAGTGCCATTTCCGGTTATCCGAATTACACCAAAATCTAATCGGCTCTTTCCATTGCAGAAAAAGTTTGAAATACAAGGTTTCAAAATTTTCTGAATGACAGTATTTGAGTTAGAGTGGAGGATCTACACATGCACCATACACATATAGACATCATCGTGAAAATGTTAAAATTGGATTCTAGGGACCTTAAAACGTGGTCATTTACCAAAATCTCGATATGCGATTTTTAGCACGATCCCTATGCCTTCCTTACCAAGGGTAGCGGGAGGTAAAAATAGTCAAATTCTACTAAGCACATCAGGCAAACATTTTCAGTGTGCCACTTAGATGTAACTGTCTTTTTCTTATTTCATGTCTCGCTGCTTCTTGGTTATTGTTGGGGTTTCTTAACCCTTAATTCGTCGCGTGGGGTCGATATGACCCCAGGCTTCTGTTTAACTCCGGATAATTTTAAAACTACGCAACTTTTAACGCCCTCCCCATCTCTGCCTTCCTAGCTGGACGTCTTACAGATATACCAGTGTCTAGTGTCGTGTTAGCTGTTATACAGTAAATAGTATATTGCTTTTTGTACATTTCCGATCTCACGCGACTTACAATTTTATTTAAGGCTGAGCAGTGGATTTGGCAAGGAGACCTAGGGCCTGCCCAAGCTACAGGCAAGCCAGGCGACCGCCTGGGGCGAAATTGGTGTTACAGCAACACTTTTGAGACTATTTTTTTGAAAAATAAATTAAAAATCAAATTATAAGTTTATTGACTCGTCCAGTGTGTAACTTTAATCATAATGCTGACAATTCCAGTTGCATCAAGCTTATATTAATTAAATCCGATAAATATTTTTTTACGTTATCCTAAGAAAGAAGAAAGGTTAAATTCGTTGGCGATTATATCAATTAAAAACTCAGGAAACCTACTGAAAAATACCCCCAACGTAAAAAAATTGCAACAAAAGCTTTTATACAGAATCCTGTACAGAAAAATACATTGATGCAACAGCCCCATGCCAATTTGAAAAAAGGCGACATATTTTTGTTTTTGACATTTTTCTTGAAAACGGTGATCCGTATCGAAATTTTATACAAAACAAGATTCTTATATTTTTTTCAAGGATGAACCGTTAAAGAGTTAAATTAGATTTTCCGAATTGCAAAATAACGAAAAGTATTTATACCGAGACATTATCTACACTGAGAAATATTTTTTCTTTCCTTATATACAGGGTTCGTCACGGAAGAGTTATTTTGAAAGTCCGTTTGTTTGCAACCCAAAATACTAATTATAACAGACCATATCTAATTGTTTAATGTCAAAATGGCAGAACCATCACTAGACAGGCAAAGCAGTCGTGAATTAAATATTCTATTTTTTTATGTTGTAAATTGTATTTCGGGTTGCACACAAACGGACTTTGACAGTAACTCTCCCGTGACTAATCCTATATATGGTGTTATACAAAAATAAAGCGACTCTGTAGAACCCAAAAGAAAAGAAAATCTCTGTATATTAAATATCCAAAATATTTTCAAAAAAATCCATTCAGATAAAGATGCTGTGGTTGTTATAAATCATGTCAATTAATTTCAACCCCAGCCAGATCGCCGTATTTTCTTTGCTAATAGGTCTAACACAATGTTGCAGTGTGCCTGCTAGAAAAATTACGAATAATAATTATCTTAAATAATAAGTTGTTAGAGAAATTAAAGTGTTAAATTTTAAATCAAGCTACGATGTTGAGTATCGCGTTACTAAACTTTTTGTTTCGTGAGCAACATTGTTAAACCTGTTGTTGAGAGAATAAAGTAGCTGTTTTTGCTGGAAATAATAACGAATCGATTAAAAGTTGAACGTTATCAATAAAAAGCGCGAAGTAATTTGAGCAGTTTTTGTTGGAAAGTTTGTTCGCCTGAAACTCAAAATATCAGAACGTCACTTGAAATTCAAAACACGTAACTTCTTCATTGATTTAAGTGTCTTCCGCCCGCCACCAGAAAGAGCTAATAAATTTGAAAGTTTCGCAACAACGTTCAATTATTGTGAACATCGGAAACTTTGCAAATTGCATGAGACATGACTCCAAACCGGTACAACAAAAATGTCAGTTATTGTTGTTTTAAATAATTACAAAAAACACATATTATGCATTACTTTTTTTGTGCCTATGTCCGGTATACATATCGCTAAATCGTACAGAAACATTTTGTTGTCGGCCTGGGCCTGTAGAAATGAATAATGTTTACAAGTTTTAGGATTAAATCGTTAATTGTACCTTAAATGACCACCGAACCAAATTTCCGAAGCATCTCTAGTTGGAATACGTACAGACCCCATTTTAACTTTTTAAAAGTCCACGACTCCAATTATATTTTCTAAACTTTTCCTTTTAAAAATTGAAATTTTTGTTCGAAACTCATAATAATTGGTCTACTTACGAAGTTTTGTGTGTAGAATTCACTAATATTACCATCAAGTTTTCACTTTGCCCATTTTTACCTCCCGCTGCCCTTGATAAGGGAGGTATAGGAATCGTGCCAAAAATCGCATATCGAGATTTTGGTAAATGACCACGTTTTAAGGTCCCTACAATCCAATTTTCATGATAATGTATGTGTATGTGTGTGTATCTCTGTCTGTGTGTTTGTGTCTCTCTCTCTCTCTCTCCCTCCCTCCCTCTCCCTCTCTCTCTCTTTCTCTCACTCTCTCACTCTCTCTCTCTCTCTCTCTCTCTCTCTGTGTGTGTGTGTGTGTGTGTGTGTGTGTGTGTGTGTGTGTGTGTGTGTGTGTGTGTGTGTGTGTGTGTGAGTGTGTGTGTGTGTGTGTGTGTGTGTGTGTGTGTGTGTTGTGTGTGTATATGTGTGGATCCTCCACTCTAACTCAAATTCTATCATTCAGAAAATTTTGAAACCTTGTATTTCGAACTTTTTCTACAATGGAAAGAGCCCAATAGATTTTGGTGAAGTAAATATGTAGGTATGTATTTAGATTAATATAAATTAACAATTCACAAAAATGTTGAAGATAATTTTTGGGTTAGTGATTTATGTTCTATCTCAGTATTTAGAATCTTCATTTTATTATCAAAAAATCTGATGTGGCCAGCACATTACCTTCCGTCAGTTCTATGTATTTTGTATAAATGTCATACAGAAAGTTCCTTGCAAAAGATTATATTTCTTCTGTACATTACCTTAAGGCAGTTGTATGTATTTTATACTAATTCTATATTCTAACAAGAGATCCTATATTTCCAGTAAAATTATAACATAAATATACTGTCAACTGCACTTGACACTGACACCTTTCAATCAGAATTTTCTTAATGTAGCAGCTGTTTCCAGAGTTATAGCAAAGCTGACTAATATATATGATATTTAATTTCTTTATAATTTTTTAACTCTATGTCCATTTAATATGAAGTATAAAATGCATTCAAATCGTATGGAGAATAAATAATTCTTTAATATTTATAATAACATTAAATGTGAAAAAATGATATTTAACATCGTTTTTTCAAGAAAAACTGTTAAAATCTTCAAATGAGAGTACTTCCGGTTGACCAATTATAACCAAAATCTAATCAGCTCTTCACATGGATGTGACGAAGAGGAATACGAAAGAATTATAATTTTTGGAATTGTAGTATTAAGAGTTATCGCATTAGAAAATTTTGTCACACACAGACACACACACACGCACACACACACATACATACACACACACACACACACACATACAGACATCATCGTAAAAATAGTAAAATCGTATTCTAGGGACCCTAAAACGTGCTTATTCATCAAAAACTCACCACCGAATTTTTTGACCAAAGACAATACCTTCCTTACCTAAAGGTGACGGAAGGTAAAAAGGTAGTTACTTGGATTAGGTTAGACTATATTTTAAAAAATAAACTACCAAAATTAGAGTAATATTGGCGAATCCAAAAATAAGGATTAGCTTAATATTTATGTGACTCGGTCTGTATATGGTGGGAGGTATAGTGTTGGCCACATCAGATTTTTTATTTATTATCCCATAGAATTAAAAATATCTATATTTGAGAAAATAGTTATTTGTTTCACCAGGCACTAAAGTACCAGATTTACAGCGAAGGCAGCAGTTTCATTACTGAGGTGAAGCCGGAGCTGTAAATATGGTTTGGTGTCGTGTTGAACACATTATTTTTTTGCCGATTTTAGAATTAATATTAATTTAGTGTTTATTTTTAATACCTATTTTGAAAATTATCGCCATCAAATTATGTTGCTGTGAGTTTATTGAGCAGTTGTTATAGCCATAGTAACAAAAGGCAGTAAAAATATTTTGACTGCCTGGGCAGTAAAAGTGACATTTTACAGACTTGTTAGCTGTCAAAAAATCGCAATTTTAATGTCAATCGGCAAAAAAGTTATTTTTTATTATTAATTCAGATACTGATCAATGCGGTGATTTCAAATTGAAACTGCACGTCGATATTTCTTTTCATTTCCGAGATATTTTCATTAGAAGCTATGCCCAAAAATGGGCAGTTTTGGGCAATAACTCAAAAATGAGTCGAGATATGACCATGATGATATGATCATTCCATTCTACGGGCAAAAGTTTTCATAAATTTTCACCCTTGCTTACAACTTCGCGGAAAAAAAATCTGATGTGGCCAGCATATAACCTCTCGCCAGATATTTTACCTGGTTGTACGTATAAAACGAAATATATTTTTAAATACAAATACATATATTCATGCCTCACTACAAAATAATTCTCACATATATTTGCTAAATCTATGGGATATTTTAATACAAATTATGTACAACACATACATTTTCTTTATATTCAATATCCTCAAATTTTCTTTTTCTACTTTCCTTTTCTTTTTCTCTATATTCGTCATTTTTTCGCAAATTCCTTTTATATTCTTTTTTACGTATATTCTTTTGCGTTGTTGACTTTTTTTTATTTTCATAATCTTCATAATGATGTACAAGTATTTTTGACAGTGGCATAAAATATTTTTGACAGTGACATTTATGTCAATTACAAACATTTGAATTTCTTGCCTTGAAGTAGTTTGATCTGAGAATTTTTCCATGAAATTATTTTATATACATTTCTTTATCTCTAAATCTATAGAAGATATAATAATGAATTTATATTTATCGAATAAAGAATTTAACCTTCTTTTATATAAGTATTTACATAAATTTTCGATAAATAATATTTAGAGGATTTTTTTCTTGTAACTACTACTTCCGGTTATCCAATTGTTACCAAAACTTAATCAACTCTTCCCATTATTGTTAGATTGAGGAAACCGTAGTTAAAAATGTCTTAAGTCTTATAGTATTTGAGAAATCGTGGATCCATCATCCACACACGCATCTACACACACACACACACACACATACACACATACACTCACACACACACACACACACACACACACACACACACACACACACACACACACACACACACACACACATACGGACATCATCGTAAAAATATCATAATCGGATTCTAGGGACCTTAAAACGTGCTTATTCACTAAAATCTGGATATGCGATTTTTAGCATGAATTCAATACCTCTCTTAGCGAGAGGTAATAATTGAAAATGGTCCGAAATAAAATCAAAATAAGCGATTTGAGGCCCCCTTGATTTAAGAGACCCTTTGCGCCTGTTTGGAAATCCACCACTGCGTTTACCATATTCAGACATTATGAAGTAAACCTCGTCTACATTTGGCAAAATAATAGCTCCCGTCCATTTGCTAACAAAACGACCTCCCCGGTTCGTTCGACTTACAATTCGTTTTTGGGATCCAACCCTTCACGTGAAACTCTTCTCGGTCTCATTGATTCAGAGACAAAAGCTGGAATCCTGCAATTATCTATGTAATGTGCTTTGCTGGCTTTGCATTGCAATATAGTGCCAAAGTTCGGGGATTTCTCTGCCTTTGCTCGGAGGATATCAGCATTGTCCTTTATGGCACGTTAGGCCCTATGCTAATTTTAGAATTACCTATATTTATTTAAACATAAGGTGGAAGATAGCGAAACTCTAACGCGCTTATTAATGCAAAGTAAATTGAAATTTGACCAAGAATGGACCTTTAACCTTTCAAGAATGAAACAAGAATACAAGAATTAAAGCCTTTTATGAAACGTTTCAAATTTAATGGTATTAATTGAAGGTAAAATTGTATTGTCAAGGCTTCTATTCATATTTTGATTTTAACAGCTCTGTCTTAAATACATTTTTGCTTGAGCTCTTATTCATAAAAATAGAATAGACGCAAATTGGCACACCCAGAAATGGGCTGTAATGATTTATTTATTTATATGGGATTAAAATATGGAATATTAGAAAAAGCAGCGAACTCAAACGGTGTTTTAAAAACGCTGAAACACGTCGATGTATTTTTTCAAAATACACATTAATATGTGCGATTCACCTTTCCACTTCCATTTGTTTTTACCTCCCGCTACCCTTTGTAAGGGAGGTATAGGGATCGTGCTAAAAATCGCATATCACGCTTTTTGTAAATGACCACATTTTAAGGTCCCTAAAATCCGATTTTAACATTTTTACAATGATGTCTGTGTGTAAAATTTGCAAAAAAAAGTTGAAACTATACTTTTTATTCTTCAAAAATGCTAAATTTAATATATTTTCTTAGATTTATTATTGTAATCAATCGGATAATCAAAATCGTTTGTTGTAATCAACCATTTTACAGTTATAGTTTGCAATATAACGAGAGAAAAATTTTCTTTGACTTTTTAATTTTTAATAATAAATAAAGGAAATTCAAAATTCCAAAATTTGGTATTACAGACTTTTCTATTTATCGGAACAACAAATTAGATTTTGTTTACAAACGATCAACTGGAAGTGATACTTTACTTAAAGCTCATTGCTATTTCAAACATGGAATTGACGGGAGGCCATGTGTTGGCCACATCAGATTTTTTAAAATACTTTTTGAAAGAAAGCTATAATTGGCTTTTAATTAATAATATGTACGTATATTTTGTTTTGAAAAGACAGTGACATATCTAATCTATACTCTTCATATTAATAACACAAAACAGTAACTATAAAACATTATTTCTTTCCAGCAACCCTGGGCGCCTTTACATTAGGAAACACAATTTCCTGGTCTAGCGCAGCAACCCCAATCCTCAAGGAACAATCATTCAGCGACGAGGCCACCACATGGATCAGTTCTCTCGTCACTCTCGGCGCGTTTTTCGGCGCCATCCCTGCAGGAATATTGGCCAACCTATTAGGCAGGAAACGCCTACTCCTGCTAGTGGCGCTGCCGTCGCTCGTAACGTGGGGAGTTATAGCTTACAGGTGAGAGATGGCAGCACGGGTAGTGGCAGGAAAGAAAGAATATTGTAGATAACTGATAAATAGAGACATTATGAGATTTTTTTTGTTTGTGATATATTTTAAACTATTTTTCTGTTGTTTTAGCTCAACAGTGGAAATAATGTGTATAGCAAGATTCATAGCAGGATTTTCCGTCGGTGTATTCAGTGTCGCCATCCCTATGTATGTGACGGAACTAGCAGAACCAAGAATCCGTGGAACGCTAGGCACAATGTTCCAATTACAGATCACTGCGGGGATTTTGTTCCAGTATGTTATAGGTATGTGGTGCCACCGTAGTCTCACGATTTTTTGGCCGTTCAGGCTGCGTGAGACCTAAGTGAACTATATTGTTAAACTATATGTTCGGCTGCATGGTGTCGTGCTAGTCTTGAATATAGCATTGAAATCTATGCTAGAGGTTAGAGTGCGACCTGTCGTGTCAGAAACCGTGTTTGGCTTACTGATTTTGTGAGACCAATGTGAGTTCACGTGGCCATAAATTTAGGGTTATACAGAGAGTAATTTTGGAAGTATATGTTCAATATTTTGTGAAAAAAAAAATAATAGACCGAGCAAGACCAATTTTGCTCTACTTAACGTAAAATTAATTAATTTCATAATCTAATACTTTATAATGAATTTAAATACGAAAAAATCAAGTGCATTTTGCCACGCTCAAATATAAACGGAATCATTGCCCTCTCAAAGTCTACCTTAATATATATTGCATTTTTACCTCCCGCTACCGGCGTTACCCTTGGTAAGGGAGGTATACAGATCGTGCTAAAAATCGCATATCTAGATTTTGGTAAATGACCGCGTTTGAAGGTCCCTAGAATCCAATTTTAACATTTTCATGATGTGTGTGTGTGTGTGTGTGTGTGTGTGTGTGTGTGTGTGTGTGTGTGTGTGTGTGTGTGTGTGTGTGTGTATGTGTGTGTGCGCGTGCGTGCGTGCGTGTGTGCGTGTGTACGTATGTGCGTGTGTGCGTGTGTGCGTGTGCGCGTGTGCGCGTGTGAGCGTGTGTGCGTGTGTGCGTGTGCGCGTGTGCGCGTGTGAGCGTGTGCGCGTGTGTGCGTGTGTGCGTGTGTGCGTGCGTGCGTGCGTATGTGTGTGTATGTGTTCCACTTGAACTCAAATATTATCATTCAAAAAAATTTAAAACTGTATATCTACCTTATTCTAATTTGGAAAGAGGCCATTAGATTTTGGTGTAGGTATATCAGATAACAGGAAATGGCACTTTACTTGAAGCTCAAAATAGATTTTCTTCAAAAAATACCTTCAAATGTTATTTTTTCAAGATTTGTGTTATAAAAATAAAAGATTATTATATTTTCTACAGATTTGCATTAATACTTTTTCTATATATATATTTTGGTAAATGACCGCGTTTGAAGGTCCCTAGAATCCAATTTTAACATTTTCATGATGTGTGTGTGTGTGTGTGTGTGTGTGTGTGTGTGTGTGTGTGTGTGTGTGTGTGTGTGTGTGTGCGTGCGTGTGTGCGTGTGTGTGTGTGCGTGTGTGCGTGTGTACGTATGTGCGTGTGTGCGTGTGTGCGCGTGTGCGTGTGTGCGTGTGCGCGTGTGTGCGTGTGCGCGTGTGTGCGTGCGTGCGTGCGTGTGTGTGTGTATGTGTTCCACTTGAACTCAAATATTATCATTCAAAAAAATTTAAAACTTTGTATTTCTACCTTATTATAATTTGGAAAGAGGCCATTAGATTTTGGTGTATATCAGATAACCGGAAATGGCACTTTACTTGAAGCTCAAAATAGATTCTCTTCAAAAAATACCTTCAAATGTTATTTTTTCAAGATTTGTGTTATAAAAATAAAAGATTATTATATTTTCTACAGATTTGCATTAATACTTTTTCTATATATTTTTTGGATAAATTTATAAAATTATCTATAATTTTAATCCCGGAGCCCACGCTTTAAACAAGCAAAACCCCTTGGTTACACAGTTCACATCTCAAATGTATGTAACTGTCAGATAAATGTCAAAGAACTAATCATTTCAAATTAATAATAGTAACGTTTTAAAAACAAAATAGTTAATAGAACCATAGTTATATGGAATGGATCTTAATACAGTTTCCGCAATAACTAAATATATATATACATATATATATATATATATATATATATATATATATATATATATATATATATATATATATATATATATATATATATATATATATATTTAAATTAATAAAAATTAAATACCGGGAGGTTTGATGTTGGCCACATCAGATTTATATATACAAATTCATATACGACTGATTTTTTTCTATTCTTGATTTCCATATTTCAAACGTCTGCCATTATATTATTTCATAATACTTCACATAATGTAATTACTAATCGAATATCTGTATTACTGTATTTAAAGGTTATTTACGCAAAATAATTACCTACGTCCTATATTTCATTCGTTATTTGTGAAATCGAATAAAATTCTCTTGTCATCTGAATTACAAACTATTAATGAACGTTCATTTTGACATTTACATAGGTAAACTCCGCATTCATGATCGATTCTGAAGCGTTATAGACTTGATATCAAATTGACACCTTTCGTTGATGTTTTGTGGTTCATACTACAAAAAAATTTGTACGGCCTGTCGTGTGAACACGAGTCGGCAATGATGACATGACAACAAGAATAGCGTAGAATAGGCCCTGTGTTGTAGTTTATAACAGGAATATTAAAGAAAGTAAATGGGTGCACTGAAGATTTTTTTTCGTAAATATTTGTTTAGTAAGTAAATGAGTACGTTATTTTTGAAAAACACTTGTTATGAACGAGTATCAATTGATATCAATAAACTTTCTAGTAAGGCCAGAACGTCGAATGTTATAAAGGTTAAAATAATTCCTACGAATATAGTTAAAATCCATAATTTGTACGTACTACAATAATTGTATCCATTGTTTTCATTTTTAATTAGTTAAAAACAGATCGAAAATATCTAATAAAAATCTGATATGAACACCACACGACTTCCTTGTACACAAGGGCAACTTGAAATATAGATCCAATTATAAAATTGCACGTATTTGACATAATTTGACAATAACATTAATTTTTTATTTTTTATTATTTTTTGTTCTAATACATAGCAAGCTATTACAAAAACCAAAAAGTATATAATTTTTACCTCCCGCTTCCGTTGGCAAGGGAGTTATAGGGATCGTGCTAAAAATCGCATATCGAGATTTTGGTAAATAACCACGTTTTAAGGTCCCTAGAATCCAATTTTAACATTTTCACGATGATGTCTGTGTGTATGGGTGATGTGTATGTGTGGATCCTCTACTCTAACTCAAATACTATCATTCAAAAAAAATTGAAACCTTGTATTTCGAACTTTTTTTGTAATGGAAAGAGCTCATTAGATTTTGCTGCAAATCGGATAACCGGAAATGACACTTTACAAGAAGCTCAAAATAGTTTTTCTTCGAGAAATACCTTTAAATGTTATTTTTTCGAGATTAATGTTATTATAAAAATTAAAGATTATTAAATTTTCTATAGATTTGCATTAATACTTTTTCTATATATTTTATAGATAAATTTATAAAATTATCTATAATTTAAATCCTATAATCTACGCTTTAAACAAACAAAACGCAGTTATTCAAATGTGTGTAACTGACAGATAAATGTCACTATCAAAGAACTAATCATTTCAAAATAATATTAGTAACGTCTTAAAAAGAAAAAAGTAAATAGACAATAGAAAAGGAATTCAATGCAGTTTCCACCATAAGTAAATATGTAGGTATGTATTTAGATTAATAATAATTAACGATTCACAAAAATGTTTAAGGTAATCCTCATTTTTGGATTAGTGAATTCTATTCTATCCCGGTATTTAATATTTAATCTTCATTTTATTATAGCTCCGGTGGCTCAATGGTTAGAGCAACGCCTCATGTCATGAGTGCCGTCTCGGGGCAATGGGTTCGAATCCCACTAAAGCATGGATGTGTGTGAATGTGAACCCACTCTGTAATTAGTATTTAATCCTGTTGAGGGATTTAAAAAAAGGTAGTTACATGGATTTGATTAGACTATATTTTAAGAAACAAACTATCAATATTAGAGTAAAATTCGCTAATCCAAAAATAAGGATTAACTTAATCTTTTTTGGAACTCGGGCTGTAAATGGCGGGAGGTATTCTGATGGCAACACCAGATTTTTAAATTTACATATCTCACTTATGCAAAGGGGTAATTTAATAATACTTGATGCAGAATTTAATTCTCTAAAACTTTTATTTGAATCATTTTTTTCTAAAATTAAAATAAAACAATTTTATTCAAGAAAAACTGTTAACAACTTAAGGAAATATCACTTCCGGTTAGCATATTTTAACCAAAATCTATTACATTACATTATTCTCATTGATATAAAAGTCTAATATACCAAATTTAAAAAGATTATATTTTAATATAATTTTTTATTAAAATCTATTTTCTGGAAATTTTGTAATGACCAAAAAATTAGTCAAAATGAATTCAGGGATGGTCAACATGGATATTTATAAAACAAAGATACTGAAATGACTTATTTTGAGTATACCGTCGTCAATATCACCAAATAACGTAACTCATAAAATGCAAAAAATGAGATACTTCACCCATTTAGATGAAATGACCAACTTCACAGTTTCGCGAAGTTGCATATCTTAATTCCCCACAGATTTCATAATACAGAAAGAGAACCAAGCGACGTACACGAGTATCATATTGAACTAAATTAATAATCATCTAATGAAAATTCTGTAAAAAATATTCACACCGTCAAAAAGTATTTATATGGTAGTTCAAATAATTTTTATATATAATAATAATAATTTATTATAAAATAAAATGATGGACCAACCTGGCGTCGCAGATCTCAGCATTTCAGGAAATCAGCTACCACTGCTACTAGTAATGTTTATTAGAACAAATTTTCAGTTATTTCACTATTTAGTCCACTGAAAACCATTACACATTAAATTTCATATCAAGACAGTTAATATGACACTAAAAGAAACAAATATACACTATTTTAACTCCCCCCATACCAGTTTTTTACGAGAATTATACTTACTCCGAGAAAAACATTTTCATTTGTAAGTTGCACATATACTGAGTAAAGATAGCAATAATTAACAACAAACACTGGTCTTAATATTAGCTCGAACTTGTCTGTTAGAGTCGATCTGTGGTTTCACTGGTTGACATGAAATTTAAATAAAAATAATAATGAATTATTTATCCACTTAATTAATGTACAATTACAAATAACTTATTTTTAATAACTTTTTTCCCGACCGACGTCAAATATTTCGATTTTTAAATGACACAAAATTAACCCCTCTGGTGCACTCTCCACGCCAGCGATGAGTGCCCGAGAGGTGACGCCTGGTAAACACCCGCACGGTACAAATATGTCATCATCATTACCGATATCTGCGAACAAAGCAGATTGGCACACCCAGAAATAACATGCCGTGATGATATATTTATTTTATTTTATTTATTTTATTTTTATTAAAAAAAATTCGTACCAATCAGTCGCACTAAAAATATATAAAAGAACCAAGCGTTTAATTTTGTGAATTTTAAAATATATCTATAACTTGTGATCAGTATATCATGTTCTATTATACCATTTAACATTATCCTGAAGTATTGAAACACCCTGTTAAAAAAATTCAACAACTAATTAATGGTGAAAAATTCAAATCGATCTACTATCAAAAATGACTTACGTTAGTTCATGTTATTAACGACGATATGTAGTCAAAAAAGTTATGTGGCAATTCCATGTTTAAAATAGCAATGAGCTTTAAGTAAATTATCACTTCCAACTGATCGTTGGAAACAAAATCTAATTTGTTGTTCCAATAAATAGAAAAATCTGTAATATGAAATTTTGGATTACATGTTATTATGTTTTTCCTCGAAAATCTGGAAAGAGCTCCAAATTAAGTACCACTTCCGGTTTATCATATAAGTATAGTCAAAATCTAATATGTTGTTTCAAATTATACACGAGTTTTAAATACCAAATTTGATAAGTTTTAGATCATGTATTAATATATTTTTTCAAGAAAATCTGTTTATAGCATTCTGTAAAGTACTACTTCCGGTTTATCAATCTTAGAAAAAATATGTCGTTTATATTAATATGAAAGTTTTAAATACCTACCAAATTTGAAAAGTTTTGGATTGTATCAATATATTTTGCATGAAAATATGTTCAGAGCTTCAAGTAAAGTATCACTTTCGGTTTATAAATTTTAGCCAAAACTTAATATGTTGTTCCCTTTTGTATAAAAGTCTTATATACTGAATTTAAAAAGTTTTTGAATATATCATAATATATTTTTCACGAAAATCTGTTCAGAGCTTCAAGTAAACTATCACTTCCGGTTTATTAATTTTAGCCAAAAACTAATATGTTATTCCTCTTGATATAATAGCCTTAAATACTACAATTGAAAAGTTTTAGATGATATTTTAATATAATTTTTTATTAAAAACTGGTATGGGCTTCTTTATTTGAATGTAGAAAGCTTAAATACGGAAAATAGAAATTTTCGGAAGTTTGTTGTAAGAGTTATCGTGGTTGAAAAAATCTTCACACACACACACACACACACACACACATACACACACACACACACACACACACACACACACACACACACACACACACACACATATATATATATATATATATATATATATATATATATATATATATATATATATATATATATTAAATATTAAATATTTTCACGATGATGTCTGTGTGTATGCATGTGTAATACACACATACACACATACATACATACACACAATCATCGTGAAAATATTAAAATTGGATTCTAGGGACATTAAAACATGATCATTTACCAAAATCTCGATATGCGATTTTTAGCACGATCCCTACACCTCCCTTACCAAGGGTAGCAGGAGGTAAAAAGTCGGATGGTTGGATAAACGTAAATTTAAAAATCCTATTAAAGATATTGCGCTTAAGAAGAAAAAAATAAAAGAAAAATAAGATAAATCATGTTTCTTGGAGTAAAATAAGCAGTTTTTGTAGAGACTCATTTATTTGATGAACAAATTCTAGGGTCCAACTGTTTAACAACGATCACCCCCACCTCCGTATAAAACTCGAGAGCATTATTCACAAGTTCTCCTGCTTCGTCGGTCCTGCTGCTAGCTGCTACGAGTGTTGCCATTACGGCTGTATAAACACGGCTTTTTAATCGTAAAAAGGCACGGGCCCATTTAATATCGCGACACATTAAACAAAGAGCCTAATTTATTACTTGCGACATGAGCTGAAAAACTATTATACATTTCAACAAAGTCGTATTTAAATTGTAATCATACGTAGTGAAAATGTATTTATTATTATTTTGACTAGACAACTACAGAATGTATGAATATAAATATGAAATTTTGTAGGGCACTCAAATACTGAAAGTTTTAATTGTTGTCATGCTAATTGTTATTTATAGTACCAGTGAGTAAAGACATATTTTATAAACAAGTGGAAAGTTTTGCACACGAGGCATTAGCCGAGTTGATATAATGCCCTTTCTCTCAAATGGCATGTTATTTTTTTTCTGAAGCACATTTTGAAGTGTACTTTTTCTATTCAAAATAATAATAAAAATAATTACAAACTTTGACGGTGTGTGGTAATAACAACTTCAATGTTATATTAGGCCAAAGCATACACGTTTTGCAGACACAGCGTAAGCTATCACAAGGCCAAAACAGACATATTTAGCAGACACATCAGAACCTGCACTTTCTTGTATGTATTTTGTTAGTGAAACCACAGTATACACAATATATACAGTAGCAAAACTCTGTGTCGGCATCTTTGAACTTTTGATACCAACATGAGTGACCTTGAATGAAGCCGCCATGTTTCTGTTGACGCCAATTCGAATGGTACCGCAACGCAAAGTATAATATCGTATTATACTACAACCAGTTACGGTGCATTCACAAATGAAAATTAGGTTTAGATTCATGGTTTATACTTTAGATTTAAAGAATTTGGCCGCATATCATGTAATGACTCCATTCACACTTCAGAATTTAGGATCTCTAAATCCAATTCATAAAGCTAAACATTGCAAGGTCCAAACTTTAGGTTTGTGATTTAGTTTGACGTCACAAACTTCACCAATGAGAACGAGTGTGAAATGATGTAGATATATACACCTATTTTTATTTAGTATTCACTTGGTGGATTCAGCTTTTTAAACAAATGCGAGAACATGGAGACTGTTATAACTTAATTTCTGAAATATGACCAATAATGCCAAGCGAATGACAGTTTCACGGCGTACAGGTGTCTTGTTAAGTACTGCTCTAGCGATATTTTAATCTTGTTTTTGAAGCATTTACACAGATGTCTGTACATATGAAACCAATTTTCATTTATGAATGCACCTTTATACAATACAAATAAAAAGTATTTTACATGGTTTTAGGAGAATAACAGTACACATGATGTCTTTTTACAAGTTATACATAAATTTTTGTCTGCGATTTTATTATCGTTCAAGACTATTATATTCCCGCCTTCTGTTAGAATCATTGAAAACAATGCTATAGGCGGCGATATCAACAGGCAGACATGGGGGCATATTTCTTGAGCCTTGTTTTATGTACAAAATATACTAAAATTTAGCTAAATTGTTATAAATTTAAAATATTTGACCGTTCAATATATTTTATGTACAAATAAATAATTGTATTGAATATTTTAATTGTGATATGAGGACGCCATGTTCTCGTTGCGCTGATTGACGCATGCGCACTGTGACAGAGAATCATGAGTTTCGCTACTGTATATACCTTGTTCGAAGATATTTCGTTATGGCCCTCTCAGCGGGTCTATTGTTAGGGATTTAAGCTTGATTTATAGGGGTGGAAGGACAGGTATGTATTCAATATTTCCCAATTTAATTTTATTTTTAATAATGAAACAGAGAATTTTGTACAAATATTATTAATGATAATGAAGCAAAAAAAAAAACAATGTTATATAAAAGTATCATTTTATAACAATTCATCATTTAATTAAATAATGCAATTAAACAATAGTGCCATACATAAAAATAAATATATATTACACTGGTATACATATGTAATTATTCGACAATATCATTGTCACAATCTCAATCCATTTCAATATCGTCACTTGAGTCTTGAATATTTATAATAAAATCTTTGCTAATATTATTAATATCAATATATTGATTTTCTATATCAATCACATGACGCACACTGTTAGCCCAAATTTCTGGTGTTATATTGTTCATTTCATTTATTATTAGTTCGGTAACATCGTCACTTACAGTCGGTGATGTATTGTTCCGTCTTATATTGCATTTTAATTGCCCACAAATTAATTCAATTGGATAAATTTTTGAAAACTCATTTATATACTACTCAATAGGTATGCCTTTGGTATCTTATTTTCCCTAATATGTATTAATACCAGTCAAGGACGATTCTTCTCATCGTATATTTCTAATAATAGTCAAAGACTTAGTTTAATTTTGTGAATTCATTATTATTTCAAGTAAATCTGAAATACGTAATGTGCACAGAGATTAGGGATTTCAGAATTTAAATATTTTGCAATCCTACCCTGAGCGCCAACAGGTACAATCTCCTGCTGTGTGCGGTTCACCACAGGCTTAGTAAGTTAAAGCCATAACGAAATATCTTCGAACAAGGTATAATACTTTTTATAATGTGGTGAAACTGTTAGAAACCAGTGCAGTTGCAAAGAGAACGCTACGATCAGCATCATATCTAAAAGACTAGAAAATTAGCTTTGAGAAAACAAATAACCCGTTATGATAGTGAAAGCAATAGTGCTGACGATAAGTTATTTCAAAAATTCATCTTCGAGAAAATGAAATATGTCATTTCTTTATACATAGAACCATTTTATGATTCCGACGAATCCAAAGATGCTTTGTTTATTCTACCATTTTTCAATTAGGTTTTGTAATTGTACGTTTGTAGAGTTCCTTTTGTCTTTTTCGTTTACGGTGGACGTATTATTTATTTTTTTCAAATAAATGAGTTCTTAGAACCACTTTATTGTATATCTATTTCGCTGCTGGCAATCGGTATAACCCGTACAACAGTCAGCGATAGTCCAACAACGCGACAAACTGTAATAACATACTGCATCGATGATCAAATTAATTATTTTTCAGAATAAGTGTTATTTTTTGTTTTTCGTTTTCTTTTTAGTATTTATTGTTGACTTCAGAATTTGATTATCAAAGATAATACATACTTACAGTCTTTGTACGACAATAGTTTCAATCTATTTTTGAAAAAATAGCAGACTGAAATCCAATTTAATTCATTTTTTATCCGAAACGAAAAGCAATATGTTATATTTTGTACAGTTATTTTGAGGTAAACATTGAAAATATTCCTAATTTTATGACAAAAAAGTACCCGTACGATAATCAAAACATTAAAATTATAAACTGTTTACTAGGTATGGTATGAGTAGCGAATGATAGTTAACGTTTAGATTATTTAATAGATGTGGTTTCTTTTGAAAACATTTCCCTATATTTTATTTGAAAGGAAACTGACCCTTATGTATTCCGTTACAGAAGATTAGAATTACACTCAATACCAGGGGGCATTAAAATGATCTTAGCTACAGGATGCAGGGATGCATTTAAAAAATTTAATACCGCAAATTCTAGTTCGTTCGTCTCAGGTGTAAGCAACCCTCGAGTCGAAATTACTGTTAGAGGAAATTAAAAATAATCCTATTTCATAGATTTGCTAAACTAAATTGTTTAAAGATCAAAATATTTTGTTATAATCAACAAACTAAAAATGTTTGAAATATTTTAAACGCACCCCGGTTTTGATATTCATTTACCCTAATCGGTCGTCTATTTTTAGCCAGACATAGTAATGTATTTCTGTGTTTTCCTACTCCAGTATTTAAATGGGTTCATGCAAAAATTTCATACCTAAATATTTCGCACAATTCTATTCTTCTCTAGGGTTTCAAAAGAAACCACATCTATAAAATAACTTAAATGTCAACTTTCATTCGCTAGTCATCCCATATAAGGTTTAAAAAAATTATATTTGTTGGGTTTCCTTTCGTTTTTAGCAACTAAATAACGAGGCATTGAATCTATCAAATGTTTATTTTTTAATTATTCTCTAGTTTTAACGTTTTCAAGAATATCGTGTTCTTGCTCCGATGACCGCGGGGACCCTAATTATTTGTCGGATCGTTCTTATGTATGAAATTAAAATTTGTCTACTAAGCCTTTTTTCGGCACATTCGAATTTTCGAATTTTGATATATTCGAAATTCGAAAAATAAGCTTTAAACCTTTACGAATTACGAATGTCGAAGTCAAAATTCGGAATATTTTTCGAATTTTGTAATTCGATAGTTGAAGCCGCCATCTGTTTATTCGTGTTTTACAATGACTTGTTTAAACTTGCTCTCTGAGTCCAAACACCGAGATTTGTCTCTTATTTGTTGAAAGTAAAATATTCTTAATTAACATGTCGCCGCGAAATACAATTTGAAAATATTTTTTCTGAAATTAAAAATAACAAAGCAAAGTGTAATAAATGCCAATTAACTTACACTTGAAAATATGTAATTCTAACTTCATAAATACTTGAAATTGGAATTTTGAATGTGTATGCAATTTGAATTTAGTAAAAAAAAACGAAATTTCGAATTTAGATTAAAATTCGAAATCCGAATTTTCGAATTATGTTTCAATTGAATTTTCGAATTCTATTTTTTTCAAAATCAACAGCACTACTCTAAAGTTGCTTTTAAAATATCAACGTAATCTTTGCTATTAATAATTTTTATAATAATTTTTCTATTCTCTTTGACTAAATATACCCTACTACCTACTGTATTAAAAAAAAACATTATAAAGTTTTTTGACAAACTGGCGGTTAGATGGTTAATTAGTTAGTTCGAAGCACTTCTGGTTCAGATTGTACGAACGATTATAACCAAGTTTTCACTTCAAGTTGGGAGTTAATTCGCATGCGCATTGTGATCGCCGCTATTTTTCCAAAAAAGGCTTCATAAAAACTACTTTTTTCTTCAAGCGTATAATAATATGCATATTATGCTACTGTACACACGCTGTAGAAGATATTCATTGTCTTACTAGTACAAAAATGTTGTTATTGTTGTACTAGTAAAAAAATGTTAGTTTCTTAGTTCACCGCTGGCGGCGGCAGTAGCCAAAGCAACACAGATCATATTGAAAATTGTTATTTGACAGTTCAATAGTTTGTGTTTTGTAGTGTACACAGCCAGCTTTGACTAAAATTGCAAATTTTACAAATAAAAAAATTCCAAAAAATGTCAAAAAATTATTTGAAACACTTGAAGAAAAAATAGTATATGTCATTCGGAGTAGAACGTTCTCTTTGTGTTTTACCCAGCTTGCCAGGCCTCGGCTAGCGCCTCGGCCGCAATAGCTGGGTTCAACACAAAAAGACCGCTTTCTACTCCTAATAACATAATATACTATTAGCTTGACTATTTAACATTTGTTTGTTTTCGTGGAGTTGCATTTGAGATATTTTTTAATACCTGTTTAATTATAGTAAATTTACCTTCAACATTTGGTGTTTGGTGCATACGTTGTAAAACACCCTGTATAGTTTAGAAGTAATCATCAGTAATAAGATCCAATTGTTTTGAAAATAAACAGCGTTGAATGGAACATGCAAATAGGTATTGTAGTTTGAAGTAGGCGTTTAACAAATAATTTTATAGAGTATTCAGGATTTAATTAATTTGTCTTTTAATTGCACATAGAATCTAAATATAGGCAATTGTTTTGTCAACAATAATGGCCGCACCGTGGCAGTAATTTTGTTTGTAATAAATGATCTCGCACAATTACGTCTTTCTGAAATGTGGAAACTGGAACTCAAAGTGGAAATCCAATCGATGCAAGCAGCCTGTTACGCGAACGAGGTGAACATATTTCGTTACAAACAAAAAGAAGAATAAAGAAATGTATTGTCGTAATAACACTTTACCCATATTTTCAGCAAAACAGCTGCTAGCTGACGTTCTTACAAAATTTTCATAGGTGATATTACACTTTATTTAGTAATATGATATAATTTACTATACGTTTTAAAACTGGGATGAGGTTTTGAACTGATGTGACCAGCATAATTTTTCAAATTTGTTATTTAAAACTTTTATGTTAATAAGGACATGTTACATTTTTTCAAAAATTGATAAACCGGAAGTGATACTTTGCTTGAAGCTCTGAACAGATTTTCGTGAAATACAGGATGTCTTGGAAACAGTGGGACATGGCTTAACCACGGATTCCTGGGACCAAAGTATACTTCCCTATATCCGACTGTGCACCGTTTAGCCAGTATTCTGTTTTAAAGTCTTTCTAAAAGAAATTAATATTGCTTATAATAACGAAACGCTTTGTTCGATTTGAATGAAATTTGGTATGACAAACCATACGGATATAATTCATCTTTTAAGATGGTATTTGTTATTGTTAGTGAACCATTAGTGTATGAAACTTGAGTGTCGCGACCATGATTAAACCATAACTTTTTAATGGCAACGCCAATAATGTAAATTTACTGTTTTCAAGAAAGATACAATCAATAGTAAACTTTTCGTGTCTCTGCGTAAGTTATGATATCTGTAACGATTGAAGAAAATAAAATGTAATTGCATGCGCCGTATAATTTTTAAAATAAATTTTATCTAGTCGTCTATCCAAATGTCAAACTACTAATTTTTAATGATAGAAACAATTTATTTATGAGTTGACAATCTTCTAAAGTTGTTTAGAAGTAAGGTAACATTATTTAATTGTCTTATTATAATAATAAAAGTAAAATACTATAAGGCCGAAGAAACGGATGTTACTAGTTTTAAAATATGGCAAAAGACATTTTTGACAACCCATAAACAATTGTTACTGTCATTAAAAATTAGTTGTTTGGCATTTGGAAAGACTGCTACATAAAATATATTTTAAAAATTACACGGCGCAATCACATTTTATTTTTTTCTGACTAAATTGTTACAGATATCATAACTTATGCACAGAGATGAAAAACAATAAATTTACGTTATTGGCGTTGCCTTTAAAAAGTTATGGTCTATTCATAATCGCGACACCCAAGTTCATACACTAGTGGTTCACTAACAATAACATATACCATCTTAAAAGATGAATTATATCCATATGGATTGTCATACCAAATTACATTCAAATCGAACAAAGCGTTTCGTTATTATATATATATTAATTTTTTACCTTCCGTCACCTTTAGGTAAGGAAGGTATTGTCTTTGGTCAAAAAATTCGATGATGATTTTTTAATCAATAAGCACGTTTTAGGGTCCCTAGAATACGAATTTACTATTTTTACGATGATGTCTGTATGTGCGTGTGTGTGTGTGTGTGTGTGTGTGTGTGTGTGTGTGTGTGTGTGTTGTGTGTGTGTGTGTGGATGTGTGTGTGTGGATGTGTGTATGTGTGTGTGTGTGTGTAACAAAATTTTCGTCTGCGATAACTCTAATACTACAGTTACAAAAATTATAATTTTTTCGTATACTTCTTCGTTAAATCCATATGAAGAGCTGATTAGATTTTGGTCACAATTGGTCAACCGGAAGTATCCTCATTTGAAGATTTTAACAGTTTTTCTTGAAAAAACTATGTTAAATATAATTTTTTCACATTTGATGTTATTATAAATATTAAAGAATATTTTATTCTCTATACGATTTGACTGCATTTTATACTTAATATTAAATGGATACAGAGTTAAAAAATTATAAAGAAATTAAATTTCATAAAGTAGCCATAGCTATGGAAACAGCTACTATATTAAGAAAATTATAATTGAAAGAATACCGATATCTGCGAACAAAGCAGATTGGCACACCCAGCAATGGGTAATATGCCGTGATGATATATTTATTTTATATTTATAATTGAAAGATGTCAGTGTCAAGTGAAATTGACATAGTGTGTATGTCTTATAATTTTACTGGAAATATAGGATCTTTTGCTTTCTGTATGGAAATTGTATAAAATACATACAACTGCTTTAAGGTAATGTACAAGAAATAATAATAATAATAATAATAATAATAATAATAATAATAATAAATCTTTTATTTCTGCAGATACATTACACTGTATGTAGAAAACGTCACAAAATAATAATTTTCTGTATGAAATTTGTATAAAATACATGCAACTGCCGGAAGGTAATGTACAAGAAATAGAATATTTAATTTAGCAAGGAACTTTCCGTATGAAATTTGTACAAAATACATAGAACTGACGGAAGGTAATATGCTGGCCACATCAGATTTTTGTAGAAAGACTTTAAACCAGAATACTGGCTAAACGGTGCACTGTCGGATATAGGTACGTTTAGTTAAATCGTCTTATTTTGAGCCCACGAATCTGTAGTCCATGTCCCCCTATTTTCAAGACATCCTGTATATACTATGATATTCCAAAACTTTTCAAATTTGGTATTTAAGCCTTTTATATGAAGGGGAGTAACATATTTTGGCTAAAATTGATAAATCGGAAATGATACTTTATTTGAAGTTCTGAACATATTTTCATGAAAAATATATTGATACAATCCAAAACTTTTCAAATTTGGCATTTGGGACTTTTATATTAATGAGAACGACATATTAGATGTTTTCTAAAATTGATAAACCGGAAGTAGTACTTTACAGAAAGCTATAAACAGATTTTGTTGAAAAAATATATTAAAACATGATCCAAAACTTCTCAAATTTGGTATTTAATTTGAATAACATTAGATTTTGACTATACCTATATGATAAACCGGAAGTGGTACTTAATTTGGAGCTCTTAACAGATTTTCGATGAAAAACATAATAATTTATATTCTAAAATTTGGTATTACAGACTTTTCTATTTATTGGAACAAATTAGATTTTGTTTAGAAAAGATAAACCGGAAGTGATACTTTACTTAAAGCTCATTGCTATTTTAAAGATGGGATAGACGGGAGGTCATGTGCTGGGCACATCAGATATTTTTTGTGGAGCGTCCCGGTTTATGCCCTGGAAAATATGGTCACCCTATTGATTCGTTGCATAGTCTTAACATACATCTCGAGCTTCGAAAATCAACTGAATATACAGTTTGCAGACTCGATGTGTTACCTGAAAACACACCCCACCTACGGTGTCGTTTTGTTTCCTGGGCAACACATCTCGTCCTCTCAGCTTTTATATATGATTATTTTCGAACCTCTTGGTGTGTAACAATTGATTATTCAACTTATCGGAAAATAGACAAATCAGGGATATGTAATCACAACATCCATGGATATAAATGAATAAACATATGGGTTGATACGTTGTACTCGTATAGTCTTAACATATACAACTCGATGTGTTACCTGAACAAACAACTCCAGCTACAGTGTCGTTGTGTTTCTAGGCAACTGAATATTCGATTATTTTCGAACCTCTTATTGAATAACTATTGAATATTTATCAAGAACTTGGAAACGTAGAAGATGTTTCTATTTTCACCTTAATTTCTATACAAAACAAACGCAAGTTGAATTTTTGTTTTCGTATTTCGGTCATCTTGGTAAATGAAATTGAGTAATGAAATATTTTCCGGGAAAATTAAAAACCTGAAAAATTAAAATGCAGCTTGTACACAAAATTGCAAAACTTTGTCTACATCCCAGTGACAATTTACATTTAAAGCGTCTGGCATAAATGAAAACTTTTTTGAAAAGAACAGTTAGTTAACCTAATAAAGAAGTTTTGCAAAATTCATGAAAAAAATTATTCGCCAAATATTTCATTATTAAATTATAAATACAAAAAGATAATCTTATCGATTTTAATTTGGAATAATAAAAAGTTGTTTAAAGTAATGCTTCATTGATTTACATTTTCTGGAGTTTAATAAAAAGAACAAAATTATCAGTTTAAAACTGGGGCGGAATTCTAATTGGAAATAAAAAGAATCTTCTGTAATTCCCATTTAGAGTAGAATCTTTTTAATGGGTCGCTATAACAAAATTAATTTTGTAAATATATTCCGAGAAATTCCGTGCATTTTCTTTTATTTTGATGAGATTTTATTATTTTTTACAATCTATTAAATATACGTTTTCTTTTAATTTTCTATTTAATTAAATAAACAAAAACAATGAGCCATGCAAAAACACAGAAAACAAATTACAATGATTTTTTCATATAAATAATTTTTGCCGGAAAATTTTTCAGATTGTTACGAGAGCTAGTTACCTAGCAATTTATTGAGTGGCATTGACAAAAAATCACGAGTTGTCAAACGAGTGATTTTTGATCAGTGTCACGAGATAAATTGGAAACAGGCTCGAATAAAGCAATCAGAAAAATTTTCCAGGATAAAATTTAACCACTAAGAGTATTCGGATGACTATTTCCAAAATAAAAATCAGGTAATCATTTCTATATTTTTTTTCTTTACAAAAATCTTCTAATTTTTATTATGTTTTGAAGTGTTATATCGTAATATAATTGTTAGTATTTCCAATTATATATTAACATGTAAGTACCATCAACAAATTTTTGTAAAATATTAATGTTTCCTGAATTATATGTACTATGTATAAAATGTATTCCAGAGCCCTGATAATGGTTTATTAGGAACCGAAACATCGGATTGTTAAATAAATGACAATTTAATAAAATCATTGTACAAAGACTACATCTCCAATAGTTTTTTTCTCTAACAATAAATCTATGATATTTTGATATCGGTATGAAGCTAATTTTATGTACATACTGACTAAATAGATTAATGACTTTGGAAAACAATGTTATTTACAAGAAATGATCAAGAATAAGGGGCTAATTTATTAATAATAACAAACCGAAAATTCGACCAGTGGTTCTCAAACGGCAGAACAAAATTATATTTTTTTAAACGTTATCCTGTATAATTTTTTAGCTTATTAGATAGAGAATTTTTTTTGATTTCAACGATATAAATATCTCATAGTGTTGTATAACAGTTATTTCGAGAAAAATGGTATTAAAAATAATGTTATAATATTACAATAATGCCCGTTTGCACCGCGGTGCTACTTAAGTATAACGTACGTAAGTGTAACTTAAGGTTAAGGTGAAACGTAAATAAATTTGATTTGCACACGCAATTTTTTTCTGTCACATAGCCAAATTACACTTAAGATGAAGTAAAATGGAATCCAAGTACCCGTTATGAAAAAAATTATAAAATTTTGACGTCTCTGTCATATTGTTTTATTAATGTATGTTAATCGTAAGTAATTTATATAATGCAAAGGTAGTGTTTAATACTAATATAAGAAATGGAAAGTAAATAAAGGGCGACAAATTTCACAAATGACGAGAAAATCCTGTTATTTCGTTATAATTAATGACTATAACCACATTATTGAATGTAAAAAACGGTACTACGATTTGGAGAGAGAAAGATCATTTGGGACAAAATTACAAATATTTTCAATGCAAAATCACCAAATTTATTACATTTATACATATAAAAATGATGTTAGGATACACCCAAGTGTGAAAATTGAATTATTTCTACAAAAAAATTTAGACGTCATTTTTTAATAATACATTATTTATATAATCTTACATATCGTGCGGAATTTCTAGAAAAATGTTTCATTCTACTTAATAGATGTAAAACAGACCGTTTTTGTAACCTAAATCGACGAAAAAAAATAACGCATCCAAAGTATGAAAATGATCAGGTCTTTCATAAATTTGTCGCAGAATACCAAACTCAACCAATTCAATTATTGCAACCAGTTCTTCTAGATCGCCATCTTCATGTTTTGTAACCAAATGTAATATTATTTTATTCTTTTAAATTTTTATGAAAAAGTGTAGAACAGTGACAGTGACAGTTATTGTCATAGTTACGATATAAGTGCCACTTAATCCTTAGACATCTGAGGCTTATCTTAAGTTAACCTTAAGGTTTATATCGTAGACGGTGCAATACATTTTTTAAACTTAAGTTCTACTTAATACTAAACGTTACTCAAGTGCCAGCGGTGCAAACGGGCATAAGCTATGCAATATACAGGTCTGTTGCCTATAGTTACGCTAGTAGTAAACCCATTGTTTATTACATTATTTATAGTTTTTAATACCATTTTTCTCGAAATAATTGTTTTACAACCCTATGCTATATTTATATCGTTGAAATCAGAAAATAATATTCTATTTAAAGGGCTAAAAATAATATAGGGTGCCATTTAAAAAAATATAATTTTGTTTTGCCGTTTGAGAACCACTGGTTAAATATTCGGTTTGTTACTATTGATACATTATCCCCTTATTCTTGATCATTTTTGGTATGAAACATTTTCTCTAATGTTGTTAGTTCGCCCAAAAAAGCGCTGGTTGTTTAAAAGGAAACAAAACAGCCAGTATATATATATATATATATATATATATATATATATATATATATATATATATATATATATATATATATATATATACCGTGTGTCTGTCTTAAAGGTGTACATAGGAGATTAACATGGAAAATCAGTTTTTTGCAATTTCCTGCTCGCTTAATTATTTTAAGCAAAAACGCGTCAAATAAAAGTTTTAAGGCATAAAATTCTGCATCTAAATCAATAAAGAGACTTACCTTTACATGCTTTGTAACGACAGAAATTAATTATGAAAATGTCGAAAATTACGTTAAAAATATGGACAGCCATGGAATTGAACAAAAAATAAATAAATGCTTGACGTTTTATCTGTCACAACGTAAGTTAACTTCAAGGAAAGGGAAGATTTTTACAAAAAAAAACCAAAAAAATTTTCTTAATCACACTGTTCTTTAATAACTTATTTAATAAAGAACAGTATGATTAAGAATTTTTTTGGTTTTTTTTATAAAAAATCGTCCCTTTCCTTGATCTTCCACGTCACACTTGGGTTCCCTTTTTTCATTACGTAAGTTAACTTATTTGTCTTTTCTGACAATTTGATAAAACGTTATATATATGTATATATATATATATATATATATATATATATATATATATATATATATATATATATATATATATATATATAATCCGCCATGTGTCGCCATATGGCGGATTAACATGGAAAATCAGTTAATTGTGAATTGTATCTCCCCTAGACATCCAATACGAATTCCTTATGCTAGATTTAAAGTTGTACCCATTTCCACTAAAACCGGAAGTGATACAAAACAACTTCTGACAACGCACCGGCTTACAGTTAATTACTCTTTTATGATTTCTAATCAAAAGCAACACCGTCGTGGTGCCGCAACCAGCGTATCCACCAGACGTAGTCCCTGTAACTTTTTCCTCTTTCCGAATATGAAGAGGACATTGAAAGAACATCGTTTTCCAGCACTAGAGGAATTAAAGGCTAGATTGCTGAATGAGCTTAAGGCTATACTACAAAGTACATTCCACAAATGTTTTGCAAGTTGGGAACAACATTGCCATAACTGTATTTAAATGGATAATACTTTGAAGAGAAAAGACAATATTTTAGTACTGATGAACGAATAATAAATTTGAAACAAATGAAAATTCTCGTAATTTTTTGTGGATACCCGGAAGCAATATTAGATAATTGACAAAAAAATATTTTTTTTATTTTTATTTTACAACCGGCTTTATTTTAATTAATTTCCAATACATTCAAATTTGAAATTGATAATTCCCGTTTTACTTCATTTAATTTTGAAATAAATTTATGTATTCATCTTATCGTTTTTAATTAAAATGTATTTTCGTTGCTTGCTATTAATAAGCATTTTGAAAAAGCAGCACTTTAGCGCTGAGAGTAAAAGATAAACATTGGTATATGCTAATGGTAGTTGCATTACTGTCGCTAGTGGTACAGAATATATTTTGCATTATTTTAGTTATCTTCGCGCATAGTGTATGTAGATTAATTGCATCATATTAAAGCTGAGGAAACAAAAGCTTACACGGGAAAGACTGACCTTTAGAGCTTATGCTTTCGGCCCTTTAATACCTGCATAATTTCATCGTAAAAATTGATCTAACCTTCATTTGTTAGTACGTGTGAAATTTATTATTCATTATTGAAAGTTAAAAGCTATAAATTCGAAACTGCGCACCACAAGCTGAATTTCAATTTAATTTTTGAATAAGTAAAAGCGAGTAAAAGTATTAAGGTTTACTTATACACTCTTACTTTAGAATTACGTGAAATTCAAAAATTCGAGTTACTTTTTGAACAAACTCGTATATCTTGTAATTATTTGCTATTGTAACGTTTTATTTAATTTATTTGGGTGAAGTGTAAATATTAGACAATTATTATTAAGATAAAGGTTTATTAAACTATTATTAAAATTGACCCCTGTGGTACACTCTCCATTCCAGCAATGAGTGCCCGTGAGGTGACGCCTGGTAAGCGCCCGCACGTACAAATATTTCATCATTACCGATATCTGTGTACAAAGCAGATTGGCACACCCAGCATTGGGTAATAAGCCGTGATGATATATTATTATTATTTATTAAACTATAATTAAATATTAAAAGATAATTAAAAATAACTATTCCTAATATTAAACAATTATTAAAAAACTAATTAAGACTAAAACTATAATTAACTAGATAACACTATTTATTTATTTAAACAATTAACACTACTATTTATTTCCACAATCTTACTGATTATTTATTTCGATTATTTATGTCACTATTTATTTATATCACGTTCAAGTCCGCCTACCGACCTTCACAGCGTTTATATACTCCACTGACTCAACAGCATCTGTATATTCAACTGCTCGGACAGAAGTCACACTTTTCATCTCACTCTCTGTCTATTTATGTAACTCTCTCTCTTCCACATACTCAGTATCACCGACTGTCCGTATGCCACAATAGGCTACTTGCGTGATACTGAAAATCTGATATCTATCACTATATAACTAAAGTAATGTTGAATACATATGTAAAAATAAAAATGTTATGTAATGTTATTTTATTTTGTTGTTTTTGAGTGTCTGGTCGCGAATCTGGGGAACCGGGTTCAATCCCGACCGACTCCAAATATTTCGAATTTTAAATGGCACAAAATTAACCTCCACGCCAACAATGAGTGCCCGTGAGGTGACGCCTGGTAAACGCCCGCACGGTACAAATATGTCATCATCATTACCGATATCTGCGTACAAAGTAGATTGGCACACCCAGCAATGGGTAATATGCCGTGATGATATATTTATTTATTTATGTTTTTTTAATAAATTAAGAAAGAAGATTTTCTTTGACGTCATTATTTTGAACTGGAGAAAGGGAAGCATATTTAAGAATGTAACCTGTAAATGGCGAGCGAGTGCGAGTTTTAATATGATTTTGACATTGGTTCATTTTTTTATCACTGTCTCTCTTCTTTATTATTTGCAATTTGCGTGGTTTCTGTAACATTTATTACGTATTTCGATTTGTTAAGCAGGATTTTGAAGGATTTTAACTTAGCTTATACTCGTACAAGATTAAAATGATACTAAAATATTAACCTCCATACTATTATTCAAATGTCAAACAGGTGATCTGTCATATTTAAATTACCCGCATATGCCGTTGTTATGGGGCGTACCGATGCTATAGCTTTACTTACATTCATTGGTTCGGCGTAATTCTATGTCATACATGGTGGTAATTTAAATATTAAAATTTCAATAATTTTTTTCTGGCCAATTAATAAAAATTTTGCCAAAAGAAAATATATGAGTAGTAAGTTTTTATTTACCTCAACACCATACCGGTAGAAGAGGATTTGACTATATATATATATATATATATATATATATATATATATATATATATATATATATATATATATATATATATAAGTTTTTATCGTCTCTTCAAAAATATTAAATAAAAAAAATGGCACGCAAGTAACCCATTCTTCAACACCACTGCCGAGTATTCACTTCCACTTGCCATAACTGTCCCCGTATACCTAGCTTCCCAATACTTTTCAATACTACAGAGAATTCACTTCCACAGCTATCCCAGTTAAGCCGTGTCCAGATGCGTGAAGTTACCTATAACCAAATGTCATAGAGCATTTAAATAAACATCATCCTTGTGGACTTCTCGTGGACTATTAAGGACCACTACTTACATATTTTAGGATTTCAATATAAAAAAATTATTTAAAAATATGTCTGGGTAAATATGGCTTCACGTATATTTACCCTGAGTAATATGAAAGAATGTTCCTGTCTGGAAATAACAGCAAATATTTTAGACTATTAAGTGCCATCAATTTCAAATTTTGGGCATTCATCTGAAATAAATTATTTTTTTAAGAAATGGGTAAATTCAACTTTACGTGTATTTACCCGAAGGATTCCACAATTTCCTTAATTATTTATACATGTAGAATATGATACGGGCTACGAAGTGCTACCACTTTCAAATTTTGGGCTATCATCTGAAATAAATTACTTTTTAAGAAATTGTTAAATACAACTTTACGTGTATTTACCCGAAAGGCCCTATAATTTCCTTAATTATTTATAAATATAAAATACGATACGGGCTACTAAGTGCTACCACTTTCAAATTTTGTGCTTTCATCAGATATAAATAATTTTTTTAAGAAATGGGTAAATTCAACTTTTCATGTATTTACCCGAAGGGCCCCACAATTTCCTTAATTATTTATAAATATAGAATTCGATGAGGGCGAATAAGTGCTACCACTTTTAAATTTTCTACTATTACATAAATTAAGTTTTCTTTTGACATACAATGGGGTTCTATACATGGCCGGATCTAGGAAATGTCCAAGGAGGGGGCGAATTAAGAAACTTTAACTTCGTTCGAATTAAAAGACATAATATGAAAATATGACAATTTTATAAAATAGAAGCAATATTTCTTTAATTTAAGCTTAAAGCACAGAATAAAGACTTCAAAAGTTTTCAAAAGAAGGTACAGAAATACAAAATTAAGTAATTGATTTTTCGTTTATTTCAGCAATGAAATATGATATGTTGACAACAAAAATATAATATGTAAATGTACTGCATAACAAAGGATAAATTAATACATACAAATCAATTAAATTATAAAATCAGTTCTTTTCTTTTTTGAAGTAGCAAAACGATTAATTACATTTTCAATGTTTATATCTATGTCTTGATGCACATGCATAAGTGCCAGTCCTAATAACCTGTCTTCTGTTATCCTATTTCCCAGCCACGTCTTCAGCCTTCTAAGATCGGAAAAGCTACGTTAATAGGCAACTTTAATAATATTTCAAGTAGTGTATGGCAATTTGGATACACATCAAAGTCAATAGAGGAATATATTTCTACCGCATTTTTAAAATTTATTTCTTTTGAAGGAGATTGAATTAAACGTAGACATTTAGCGCGCCAAATAGTTAATTCAGCAACAAATATTTCCAGTGAATTAACGTTTTGTATATTTAATAAAATAATTTTGTATTTTTGCCACAATATTTTGGTAGATATTTGCAAGTCTTCTGTACTCGTTGTTAAATTATGGGGAAGTAAAACACTTAAATGAAATTCATTGAGAGTATCTTCAGAAAAACGAGTCCTTAAATCGATTATCATAAAATCTAACATAGGAATAAAAATACTTTTTCTGTAGTATTCTTCTGTACTACATGATGTATAATTATCTCGATGAATTTTTTTTAGTTACTCGTGGCAAAACAATAACGATGTTTGCGTTTTTTATTGGACTATTCATAATGAAGTACACTGAAATGCAATCAAATAAAAATGAAATTAAATTGATTTTTATACCTTACAATTGTCTAAGAAAAGTACTTATAAGTATCTTTAGTTAAAATAAGCTATACGAAGTATTCAAATATTTTATTATGTACAACGTATGTAACCTAATAGTACATTACGCATGAATAAAACTGCGACCGATGTACTAACGACTGGCGAGTCTATTCCACGATACGGGGTGCCCAGCATAGTAGTTGTCAACTTGCCCTGAATTATTTTATATCAAGTAACCAAACGACGATATTTACGAGTTATATATTTTTTAAATTATTATTTTATTAAAATTTACCAACCACCAAGGAGGGGGCGATCGCCCCCATCGCCCCCCGCTGGATCCGCCAATGGTTCTATACTTTTTATATATATTTATTTTTTAAGAAACAACCTAAACCGAAAGCGATTTGTAGTTTTGAAAGTCTTTATTTTTATAATAATGGGGGCGTATAGGCAAAACTATTGCAGGTGGCAGCACCCTCGGACTAAGGGACTAACTATTTTCTTATGTATATTTCGCTGATTACAACAATCTTTCACGAAAAGTAAGGTTAGAATTTGCTCTTGGCGCGAGTTCATAATTTGAATTCTTATGAAAGCGTGATTTTACGGACAAAAAAAGATATTTTATAAAAGAAATTAAGCAGCTATTGTTAAGAATTCGATAGTTTATTTATTCAGTAAGAGATTGCAACAGTTTAAAACCTTTGAAAAGCTAGAGTAAGAAAATTATTAGAAATTAATATGCTACGTAATGTATAAGTTAAAATACCGTATGTCATTGGTAGTTCCTCGCCCGCCCGTAAATATGCTGCTTATTGAGACACGTTTATCATTGAAATACCCCTGTAAAATATTAATAGAGATTCTTTGCTAATTTAACCAACTTTGTACCTCTTATAGTTCTCGAGATCGTAATGGTAGCCTGTGCCTGTATGTACTACAAAATTCAAAATCATTGCGGGACACGGAATGAGATTTATTAACAAAATTACTTTTTTCACAAACGGAATTTTACCATTAATAATATTTTACTTAATTCAGTTATAAACATTTTGCAATTTTGTATAAAACGGAGATATACTACATACTTAGGCTTGATTTACATTAGCGGTACAATGACGGTACAATAACAGTACGATACTTCTTGCTTCATTGTATTTGAATGGACCCATTTACATCTACAGTCTCAGTACGATGAAGGTACAATGACGGCACATTGGTATTCACTGATTTACATTAGCGATACGACCACGGTGCAGTATAGTTTTGTTTCTATTGAAAAAAAATATTGTATATCATAGTAACAGCGTAGTATTTGCATGCAAGGGGAAGTGGAAGGTTGCGTTTGAAGAGTACGTGCACGTTACGTTGACGTAGGTGATTACATGACATCTGAAATGTTTTTGACTTTTTGATAGGTATTTGTCTTTAGTTAAACCAAAATGTACTCAAAATGAGCTAGAAATGAGAAATAATTATATACATTATTGAACAAAAGTTCTCTGCTCATGACAAAAACGTAAAATATACAGTACAGATTTTTACAAAGGGTACATAAAAAATAGTATCGTTTTGTAAAATTTTCTGAATTTTCTTCGTTTTCTTCAGTAAGGGCGATCATAGCCAAGTCGGTATTTGAGAAATTTTTAAACATTGCACGATATTTTCTACAGTTGATGTAATCATGACATATATTTTATGTTCGTACCGTCATGGTAACGTCTAATGTAAATACCTCGTATAATTGACATATCGTCATTGTACCGCTAATGTAAATCAAGCCTTAATGTTCTAAATGCGTAAAATTTGAATATTTTTTTTAATAGTTCCTGAACTATTACAATGTAATTCCAAAAAATGCAATTTTTTGGCTTGTTCCGCTTTGGGAGTATTTTTTTATAGTTAAGGAGAGCAAAAAAATTAAATCAAATAAGATATTTTTTGATATATCCGGTCAGAAATTTGGTTGCGCGATAGTCAGAGTCTCAGAGTTCTTGGTTTGGGAACAAAACCCTAGGGTGTTTTCTTTTGGCATAAAACAAAAAAAGGATATTGGCCAACTTGGGTAATATATGTAAATCCGGATTTACCCATACCATTATAATAATGATTGGGACTTCAAATTTAATCCACATATTCTCGGATCATTCTAATATATATTCCAATATTCAATTGAAAATGTATGGGTAAATTCGGGTTTACGTATATTACCCAAGTTGGCCAATATCCTTTTTTTTGTTTTATGCCAAAAGTAAACATTTTAGGATTTTATGAACTATTAATTACAAATTTTGGATTATTATTCTAAATAATAGACCAGAAAATTGTAACGGTCAAATTTAGGCGTCAAATTTAAACGCAGGTCATAACGCTGAGAACATAATTTTAATCCCCGTGTTACAGACAAATATACCCAGAAGCACAGGCTTACGGGCAAACTCGTGCTGAATTTTTTTTGTGTAGTTGTTGCAACTGTTGTAGGTGTCCTCAGTGCATAGAGTGCTGATTGTGCTGATCACATTGGACTAAAAAATTATTGTGTACCTATTGACAGTGTTTACCTGGCTCACTCGAATTGTACACTTTCACTTGGCTCGGGCGGGCACCCTGGGGTTTTGTTCCCAAACCAAGAACTCTGAGACATTTTGACTACATTTTGGTTTAACTAAAGACAAATACCTATCAAAAAGTCAAAAACATGTCAGATGCCATGTAATCACCTACGTCAAAGTAACGTGAACGTACTCTTCAAACGCAACCTTCCACTCCCCCTTGCATGCAAATACTACGCTGTTACTATGATATACAATATTTTTTCAATAGAAACAAAACTATACTGCACCGTGGTCCTGTGGTCGTATCGCTAATGTAAATCAGTGAATATCAATGTGCCGTCATTGTACCTTCATCGTACTGAGACTGTAGATGTAAATGAGTCCATTAAAATACAGTGAAGCAAGACGTACTGTACTGTTATTGTACCGTCATTGTACCGCTAATGTAAATCAAGCCTAAGTATGTAGTATATCTCCGTTTTATACAAAATTGCAAAATGTTTATAACTGAATTAAGTAAAATATTATTAATGGTAAAATTCCGTTTGTGAAAAAAGTAATTTTGTTAGTAAATCTCATTCCGTGTCCCGCTATGATTTTGAATTTTGTAGTACATACAGGCACAGGGTACCATTACAATCTCGAGAACTATAAGAGATACAAAGTTGGTTAAATTAGCAAAGAATCTCTATTACTATTTTACATGGGTGTTTCAATGATAAACGTATGTCTCAATAAGCAGCATAGCTTGTGTTGCACTTGTCCTATTTACGGGCGGGCGAGGAACTATCAATGACATACGGTATTTTAACTTATACGTTACGTAGCATATTAATGTCTAATAATTTTCTTACTCTACCTTTTCAAAGGTTTTAAACTGTTGCAATCTCTTACTGAATAAATAAACTATCGAATTCTTAACAATAGCTGCTTAATTTCTTTTATAAAATATCTTTTTTTGTCCGTAAAATCACGCTTTCATAAGAATTCAAATTATGAACTCGCGCCAAAAGCAAATTCTAACCTTACTTTTCTGGTCTATTATTTTGAATTGGGTAAATACATCTTTTTGTTTGGAACAAGTTTACCGTTTTGCTTCTGACATAAAGTGTCCAGATTCAGAAGTTTTTGAAATGCCGCAATGTTTCGTGAAAGATTGTTGTAATCAGCGAAATATACATAAGAAAATAGTTAGTCCGTTAGTCCGAGGGTGCTGCCACCTGCAATAGTTTTGCCTATACGCCCCCATTATTATAAAAATAAAGATTTTCAAAACTACAAATCGCTTTCGGTTTAGGTTGTTTCTTAAAAAATAAATATATATATAAAGTATAGAACCCCATTGTATGTCAAAAGAAAACTTAATTTATGTAATAGTAGAAAATTTAAAAGTGGTAGCACTTATTCGCCCTCATCGAATTCTATATTTATAAATAATTAAGGAAATTGTGGGGCCCTTCGGGTAAATACATGTAAAGTTGAATTTACCCATTTCTTAAAAAAATAATTTATATCAGATGAAAGCACAAAATTTGAAAGTGGTAGCACTTAATGGCCCGTATCGTATTTTATATTTATAAATAATTAAGGAAATTATAGGGCCCTTCGGGTAAATACACGTAAAGTTGCATTTACCCATTTCTTAAAAAATATTTGTTTCAAAAGAAATCCCATAATATGAAAGTGGTAGCACTTAGTAGCCCGTATCTTATTATAAATAATTAAGGAAATTGTCGGACCTTTCGGGTAAATACCCGTAATATTGTATTTACCAATTTCTTAAAAAGTAATTTATTTCAGATGAAAGCCCAAAATTTGAAAGTGGTAGCACTTCGTATCCCGTATCGTATTCTACATGTATAAATAATTAAGAAAATTGTGGAATCCTTCGGGTAAATACACGTAAAGTTGAATTTACCCATTTCTTAAAAAAATAATTTATTTCAGATAAAAGCCCAAAGTTTGAAAGTGGCAGCCCTTAGTAGCCCGTATCTTATTCTATATTTACAAAGAATTAAGGAAATTGTGGGGCCTTTCGGGTAAATACACGTAAAGTTGAATTTACCCATTTCTGAAAAAAATACTTTATTTCAGATGAAAGCCCAAAATTTGAAATTGATAGCACTTAATAGTCTAAAATATTTGCTGTTATTTCCATACACAAACATTCTTTTATATTACTCAGGGTAAATATACGTGAAGCCAAATTTACCCACACATATTTTTAAATAATTTTTTTATATTGAAATCCCAAAATATGTAAGTAGTGGCCCTCAATAGTCCACGAGAAGTCCACAAGGATGATGTTTATTTAAATGCTCTGTGACACTTGGGTATAGGTAACTTCACGCATCTGCCGTGTCCTCCACTCGACACTATTGGGATTTTCAAGTATCAAGAGATGGCGCTGATCGCATTAAACACTGGTACACTTTTTGTTGACGTGTGTCAACGTAGCATTTCTGTCAATTGTATTTCTTTAGTTTTCGTATTATTTTCTCATTTATTAGTATTTTTTATTTATAATTCAAGTACGTATAATAGAGTTTTTGTAGTCATATAGTTGTAGTTTTATGTAAATGTCAAATGTGTACCACTGTTTGCAGTTCTAATATTTGTCGCTAGTTAGCGTTTTCTTATTTGAAAATCCCAATACTCACTAACACTCTATCTAAATGTCTCTATATGTCTCTCCATGTAACTAACTAACTCCCGAGCATAGCTGCGTCCCTTTTATACCTCTGCCATTAATTTCCAGAGAGCTCTAGAATGTTCGACCGCATAATAACAATGAACACAAAAGGTTCAGGTGACCGGACGTAATTAAACACGTCGCGACTTGTTTGTTTACGTAACCCGGCTGCTAGCGCGATTGCGTCATCGCTATACTTAGACGCTTGTTCAGCGTAGCAGCGGGGTTCACACGTTACACTATTTTGGTATTTTTATCTCGGCATAATATACGGCGTAATTCACTAAGATAGTCGTTGACATAGTCGTTAGGTAACAACTGAGAGTTGACAACGATTTTTAGCAACAACTGTCATTCAATTGGTATTCAGTAAATACATAATTAACGACATTGTTAAAAATGGTCGTTCTGAACAATTGTTGTTAAATATAGCAATGAAGTTATTAACAAGTGAGTTAAAAGTCATGTCGATTCTCAATATTTTTACATATTTCTATTCTATTGACAACGTAAAGTGACAGATTATGATTAGTTTGACGTTTTAGTTTTTAATAATGCTTGATAAGAAAATTCGGGGTGCAAGATGGTTCGCGGAACAATATTCTCTAATAGTAGATTTCATGATTATTTTGAGCTAATTAAATGGCAAAGCTAGTTTTGCATCAAATCGTTGATTGACTTCACGGAAAATTGAAATTTTTCCCTTTAATACGACCCACAGCTAGACGTAGAATTTAAGTTTTAGGAGAATCTGATGAAGTTCTCCAGTTTAGCATACCTATTTATTTAAATACTATGGTTAAATTGCGATCAATTTCGAAATTTCAAAAATCTCATCAGGCATGACCAGCATGACTAGCGTCTAGAAGTTTTAGCAGTAAAAATAATACAAATTTGACATTATTAAAATGACTGTTTAAATTTAAATGTGTAATATAAATGAAAATAAATTACAAAAATGAATTTAGATCTTTTCGGGAGAAAATCAGAAAATTTGTTCAATATGAATAATTAATATATTAAGAATTAAAACATTTAAGTTTGGAATAAATGTAAATCTTCCATCTTGCGACATGAGACCTTTCAAGCATATACTGACTCGGTATGCTTGAAGCATGAGACCATCCTATTTACGAATTAAATCATGAACGACATCTTGCTCAGTTTAAATATCTCTGTAAATATTTTTTTTCCCGATACTAAGAATGGATTACTAATATCTCGCAAATTTCTTTGCATAAATCTTGTCTAAAAAATGTATATAATTATTGGTCATAGGTATATATTAGCTTATAAATAATTTACCTTTGCTGTCGTCCCTCTATTTCCAATAAAAGTTTATTTCCTAACTCAAAATTTTCAAGAAAAACCATTTGACAACGATTGTTCAATACTAACAACTGGAGAAATGCAGTTGATAGATTAACAACTCGACGTAACGACCAGCCCTGTTTCATAAAACTTCTACACTTGTAAATTACCACTGTAGAACTGGTCAAACGAATAATTTGGCAAGTTTCTGTTTCAGAAAACTACAAGTGTAAATTACAAGTGACAAGTAAACTAGTTCGTTTCTATAAGTGTATTTTTGCAGTTTATAAGTGCAGCGTTTCAAAAAATATTTACTGGTTTTTACTACCAGTATTTAAAAGTGAACAGTAACCATAAATGAAAGATTGGTCATTTGAAAATTACAAGTTGACAATTGAATTCTAAATGACAATTAATTATAGGAATTTTCTTATGTAATGTATAAAACATGTGGTCCAGTGATTCAAAAGAGGAAGATGTTCATGTTCATTTTCGACGAGCTAGAATTTTTATAAGAAAATTGTGCTATGAATATATTGAACAAGAGTATGAACGATTTAGATAGTCTTCATAAAAATTGAGGCATTTAATAATTTAATACTTTTCGATATAGTCCTTACGCCGAAACGAGACAAATTGGAACTAACCCGGGATCCGAACCAAGTCATTGTTATTAGTCGATGATGACAAATCTGAAGATTCAACTTCAAATTTGTCACCATCGACCAATAAGAATGACTTGATCCCAGGTTAGTTCCAATTTCTCTCGTTTCGGGGAAACGGACTATAGCAATATTTAAAAGGGAGCATTATTCCATTATTAAAAAAATTGATTAATCTAATTAAAATTTTAAAAGAAAATATGAAAATGAGTTTATGTTTAAATAAATAGAGAAAATGTTTTATTATACTACAAAGTAAGACTATGACAAAAGCACCTCTGTTCATAATATATCCTGGCCAAGGATTTGTTAACAAATCCCTGATTACGGCAATATTGCCAGTCCTTCTCATTAATGCGTGCAAAACAGCAAATTCATAGATTAATTTCTATTTTTTGCATTTCATATTTTTTGTTAAATTTGTGGAAAAAGCGCCAAATAGAATGTCTATGTTCGTTAATTTCCCGAAAAAACGCCAATTTAACAGCATTTTTGCCATATTAAATATAATTACAAATCATTATAATTTCACCTGCTTTACTTTCATTGATGCAAGGGTTATGCCTTGGTTGAATGACAAAATGTGTATAAAATTAAATTATTTTAAAACGGATACTTTTTAATGTGATTAAAATATATATTTAAGGCAAAGGTGGCTGCATATTACATTTACTATGAAACCTATGAAACCATGGTTTCAAACTTGTCAACTTGTAAAAATACACTATAGTAAAAATGAACAAGCAGAAGACTCACGTCATCGACCTGAAAAAAACCTTATAAAATGAAATATAACTTATAGAAATTATTGGGTGTTATTTATTTTTTAAAAAAGAGGGAATAAAAAATACTAGTATTAAGAAACGTATATATTAATGAAATTTACCTTCATATCAAAGTCAATCCTTATTCCTTTTAGGAAATATAAAATTATTTGAAATAATTGTAGTTAATTTTCGTATCATAACGGTAGCACTACTGACAATGTCCATGTTTACATTGAATTTAAAATCGATCAAATATCGATCCTGTCCCTGTCACTTGATTGACAGGTGATTGTCAACTCATCTCATCCAGGCACAAGTGACTTTTATAATAATAATAATGTATTTATTTGTTATAAGGTCATTTGACCTTATACAAATTATCACAATTTACATACACGAAGTTTACATATATACAGTTATACAGAGACATTTTTAGTGCCCTCTGTTGACACCCTCGTTACATACAGAGTAGCTTATAGTGACCTCTGCTGCCACTCGGACTCATCGGGGTGTGTCGGTTTTTTGATTAAAAACTGACTCGTGTGGGATTCGAACGCGGTCCCACACGAGCAACCTTGTATGCCAGGCGAGCACTCTTGACCACACGACCACCGATGACCGTTAGTGACTTGAATTAATATAAATGATTGCAAATATCAAAGTAGTTATGTATTATTGTTTTGTTAAAAATATATTGAACTATTGAACTGTCAATAAAATATATAAATAAAATAAATCGTTCTAGTTTCTTCTTAGTATTTTGTGAGTTGTGTCTTACGCTACAGAATTACTGCAGTGCCCAATTACCGGATAAGCTGACTAGGCTGCAGCCTAGGGCGCATAGATTTTGGGTGCTTTGATTTGGTTAGAGCTAAGACGACCTAAACCAGGCCCTGAATATTATTGGTTTGATTATGGTGAAATATGTTGAGTACATACATATATTATGTACTTTGAATTGTACATAATTAAATCCAAATATATGTAATAAATAAATAAATAAAAATAAATATGTAAAAGAAAATGATTATTTTCAAAAATAGTATAGTTTTCTTATTAATTATTTTAATTACTTACATGCATGTATTTTATACAGTAAGTTATGCAACACGCATTACATTTTCTAGAATAAATTAGTAACCCATGTGAATGTAATAAGTGACGTCATTATCTAGCAATATTTATTGATGACGTGAGTCTTCTGCTTGTTCATTTTTACTATAGTAATATTGGAAAACTGACAAGTAGACAAAAATTATTCTTGAAACAGAAATTACTAGATCTTGTCACTTGTACACTTGTAACTTGTAACTTGTCGACTAGTAATTTTTATGAAACAGGCCCTAGATGTTAAATTTTAGCAACTTGATGTAATAGAGAATTTTGATTTTGAACTTAGCAACTGACATTCAAATTAACAACTGAAAATAGTTGTTAATTTTATCAACTTTGTTTCGAGAATTAGGCCGGTAATCTATAATTTTTCTTTCCAGGGGTGTCGGCTGATTGGAAACTAATTTCACTAATTCCGGCCACCATTCCAGTTCTGTTCCTCATATCTTTCACTTTCATGCCAGAAAGCCCAGTATACCTCACCAACAAAAAGAAATACATTGAAGCAAGAAGCGCCTTACAGTGGTTCAGGGGAGGTGAAGATTATGATGTTGAAGATGAATTAACAAAGATACAAGACCAGCTTGCGGAAGCGGAGAAGAACAAAGCTAGTATTGCTGATTTGATCAAGAGCCGAACTCCTTCAAAGTAAGAGAGAAAATAGAAATAAAATGAATTAATAAATAATTAAATTAATCTTAATACTTTTAAGCCTGGCGGTAAATGCGTAGGTCACTAAATATAAATGCAAATTGTGTTTATATAGGATGGCTATTGGGTACGCCGGATTTAAATTTAAAATGATACACAGTAAATTATTATTTGGGAAATTTTTATTGATTTATAAAGTAGACGGCTGGTAGCACGTACGTGGTTCTATACTGTATCTGGTTTAAGATTACAGTGGTGTGAAAATAGGAGCAGTTTGATCTTGTTGTTTGATTGGATAATATCGGGGTATTATCCAATCAGAAAACAAGATCAAACTGCTCTTATCTTCGCAGCACTGCAATGTTAAACCAGATACAGTATAATACCGGTGTTAACTAAAACCATGCCTACGACTTGGCACATACTTCAGGGTTATTAACAAAATCAGTGTTGTCAATATACTGAATAAGTCGAATATGTACTGACAGCCATATTCAATAAATATGACGGCATTGTTTAAAACTGTTTAATATGATTTTTGTCTTGCCTTCTTTGTAGTATAAACAATTTAAAATAATGCCATTATTTATTGATTATAGCTGTCAACACATTTTCGAGTCAATCAGTACATAGGCAACACTGATTTTGGTAATAACCGTGTAGTATGTGCCAAGTCGTTGGCACGATTTTATTTATAGTTTGTTTCAAGATATTTGCAAACGTACCTGCTTTTACTTACGCAGCGGATGGCTTCTTAAATGGGCTTGATAAGTAACATGACAGTTGTAATAAAATATTTTAAATGGAGCACACGAAATATTTGTGTGGAATTTAAAGTTTCACTTGAATTTTAAGAAAACAGAATAAAGAATATGACATTACACCAAATTTTTACAAATTATAAATAAAACCAAGTATATTAATTACCAGGATTTTGAGAAAGTACTTCTACATCGTTTTCCAAAATTTTGCTAACACTTCCCTGAAGCATAGGATCGTACATACCATGCTGTTTTGCGGTGTACCGGGTCATTACGAAAGCAGGTAGATTTGCAAATATCTTGAAACACACCATAACACTGGAGTTATAGTAAAAATATTTATGCAGAGGAGTCACGTCATCAAAGTTTGTAACTAGATAATGACATCATAAAATTTCTAGGATTACATGGCATATTAATTCAATTTTAAAAAATATAATGAGTTTGCACAATTGCGATGCTAATTTTTGCGATCAAGGTAAGATTTATTAGACCAATAATAACTGAATATCATAGTAAAACTTAATATATGTATCTCCAGTTTATGGTATTGAAAATTCGTTGTAGGGTACACCAAGTAGGTTTTTTATTCAATGTAAACATAACCTATAAAATTGGAATGACAGAAAACCATATCGACAATGCATGTCATGTAAACGTGAGGTATTGCAAAAAAAATTAACATCTTTTTTCTTCAGAAATTCGAATAAGTACGTTCTACAGTATACAGTATATATTAAGCATAGTAGCAGTTTAAAAATTTACTTTTTGAATTGGCGCCAAATTACACTGCCTGTGACGTCAGAATTACATTAGCCAATGAAAAAATTGGAAAGATGATGAAAAAAAAAACAAATTTATCATACATCAACGTCAATGATTGCTTTAACTGTGTGACATAACGTCTGACTTATAGTGCAGTGTGATTGTTGTTCCTTAGCGTAGTTCTTAGTTATTTATTATTATATTATAGCGTTATATTTCTTAGTTTAATGCCTAGTATTATAAAAAAAGGATAAGGAAAGCACTAGCAAAGTAAAATTTACTCTTGAAGTAAAATAGTTTATTCCAGAGATTTTCGTCAAAACAAGAATAAAAATAGCAGCTAAGTAAATCAACAGAATAAATTACTCCAGCGATGTTCGAGGAAGTAAATTTTATTCTGTATAATAAATTTGACACATGTCAATATTAATTAAATTAAATGACACTTTTTGACACACACTTTATTTTCTATTTTGACTTTTGGATTTATTTCGTGTCAGGAACATACAGAATACAATATTATTAAAACATATATAAAACATATTCCAGCGACATATTGTTTAGAATAGATCCTCTTCATTTGGAGATTGACATTATCGTCAGTAGTGGTCTTAAGAAATACCGTCTAGTAATGTTTTATCCTGGATTTATCAATCTCTCTTATGCTCCAGTAGTGTAAAGATTAGCCGGTATAAGAAACTGTAGCCTGAGTGCATCATTTTCCAGCTAAAAAATTAAATGTATTCAATAGTTCTTAGGCACACTGCACAAAATAGTTTTTTACAACCATGTTTGATTATTTCCAAATACAAAAATCAGTAGTAGTTGACAGCTGTCATGACATGACTGCCACTCCTTTAAATTCCGTCGATGGCAAATGTAAGCCACACCGTCAATGGTTAGGTCCTTTTGAACGTCATCAGGCGAAAGAGGAAGCGGAAACTCAAACATTATAATTTCAAAGACAATTTTCTCATGAGTAAAGAATAACACGAAAAAAATGAAAAATAGGGATAAAATATTTTTTTCGTACCTCCGTCCATTTTGACTAGTATTACAGAACTCAAAATCGTCCAGAAATGCGCTGTTGCTGACCTAGGCCGGCAAAAGGAGTTGGCATTACTGTTCTGGTGATATGTCAATTTAAGATTATTTTCAACAGAAAAATTAGCAAAATGTTTACAAATTTTAGGGCTAAATCTTTGATTGTTGTAACTTAAATAACTAAATTTTGTCATACAAATAATAATATGCTGCCATTGCTGTCATCTCGAATAGATTAATTATAAGTTCCAACTTTAGGACTAATTTGTTTCGTTTGTTTTGTAACTACAACTAACTTCACGTGATACAATTGAGTTTCCGCTATCTGTCATTGAAAATATGCGAAAGTATATAAAATATACATAACTAATGTTTGTATGATATATTTTCAATAAATATAAAATAATTACGCATTTTATGCTCAATTTAAGTAATTATATTTAAACTTGCAATGCAAAACCGATACGAATACATGTTCATTTTTTTAGGTTATGTAAAATAGAATAAAGTGTTGAGAAATATACGATGAATTTATGGAGATGTATCACACGCCCAGAAACTGTTTTGCGAGATCTCGTATTTGCAGGCCTCGCTTTCAGCTCGGCCTGTCAAAATAAACTCGTTCTCGCAAATGTTCAGTTTCTGGCCTAGTGATACAAATAACTATTCTTATTCTTTTGATTAAAGCAAAGAAAAAAAATCGTGCAACACCTCATTGCAAATTGACGTCATGATCTAGTAGTTTAGCAGAAGAAGTTGTTTAGTGATATCTGTATTTTCCTATAAAAAATGAATTAAAAAACGTATAAGTGGTGTGTAGATAAAATCAAATACAAATACTCCTGTTCTATGTCCATGATAGGAATCCAATTAAACAAATGATTTGTTGTTGCAGGGCTTTGGTGATTGCTCTAGGGTTAATGATCTTCCAGCAACTGAGCGGCATTAACGCTGTTATCTTCTACACACAGAGCATCTTCGAGAGTTCAGGAGATTTCGAAATGCCGCCATACGCCCCACCAATCATTGTCGGGGTTGTCATGGTGAGTACAAAACAATCACAAATAACAAAACATCTAACGCAGCCTACTTGAATATTTAAATAACTCTCAACGGTAGAGAACTTTATCAATTAATAATGAATGTTTTAAAGATGTCAAAAGATTTAATTATGAAGATTAAGAAGTTTTAGTAATCTTTGACCTAGTTTAATTAATTTTTCACGTTTTAATTAGAGAGAAAGAAATAAGGAATATTTACAATATATAATTAAATATAACAGTGGAAAATGTCTAATTAAAGTAATTTTTTTTCAAATATTAATAGCCGTATTCATAGTAACTGAGATAGACCCGGTTTAAACTAGGTCTAAGTAGACTAGGTTTAAACTGGGTCTAACTTAAACCACCCTGGACTTATTCATAGTAAATTTTAGACCCAGTTTAAACCTAGTTTACGTAGACCGAGTTTAGCCCTTGTATCCATCTAGACATCGTCTGCGATGAATATGAATTGAGCTTCAGATATAAATATTCGAATATTTTCAAATGTCATTTAATTGTCAATGTAAAAATTAATATTTAATATTATCTAAAATAAGAATACTATGTGGTACATATGTACGAGTATACATGAGGAAAAAATTTATAAACTATAATATGAATAAAATTGTTCGAGGCTAACTGCGGTACTGGTTTTGACGATATATCACAACTTTTATTTGGGTATGAAACTGGTTGCAGTTTACAGTAAACGAGTGAAATTAACTACAAATTATTTATTTATACAAATTTGTCTAACACATTAATTTTTATATAAAAATATTTGACAACTACATGTGAGGAGTGTTTTCGTTTCCTGGCCTATTGTGATTTTGTCTAAATATGCTTCGTTACATATAGCATTATTTAATTCCTGTCACTCATACATTTTCTAAAATTAAATACAAATTTCAATTATGTATATCAAATTTGCAGATATGATAAAAGTACCTTTAACATTGACATCTGATCTTTTCTTCATCTTCTACATCATTCATGTTGCACAAATATCTTGAATATCATCAATTTTATTCATTTAATATCAAAATTATTAATTTGACAATTAAATATTGTTTGTCTTACGAATGCAATTTTTTTAAAGCGCACTATATATTTGTTACAATGACAGGACTTAGACCCAGTTTAAACTAGGGGTACGCTCGGTCCAAATTTTAGGTTTAAACGAGATCTAAGTCAACCGTTTCTATGAATAAGGAAGAACCTTAGACGTAAGATAGACCTGGTTTAAACCACGTCAGAATTACTATGAATACGGCTGTTAATGTTTACCGGAGGTTTTATGCAGAATGTTAATAAATACGTGTTATGAATTTATAGGATATGTAGGGGATACAAAATAAAACAACTTTTACTAATAAACTCATATCCGGAAATGCACCGTTTTCGAGCTACATGCTCTTAAAAGAGTATTATCTATTTTAATTTTAGTTGGCTGTGGCTGTTTAGCTTCTAGCATTTAATTTATAAAATAATTTATTCAATTTTGCCTTGTTAAGTCATTTGAAATTGTGAAAAATTGTCAGCCATCGGGATTCGAACCCAAGACACCTACCTTGCCGGGATAGTGCTCTACCAACTAAGCTATTGGCTGCTCTCCTCTCGATGGCTGAACAATCTTTCACTCTTAAAGTCGTATAATTGCTGAGGATATTATTAATCGTCACATGATTAGATGTGGGGTTGCCAAGCTACCACTGCGTTCAAACATCTGGGGAACGAGTCATAATTCACTCAAGGCACTACCAGACCAAGTTCTAATATTAACAATGAATTAACAGTTCGTATATTTGAAATAAATTGTGAAAAATTGTGAGCCATCGGGATTCGAACCAGAGACACCACCTTGGCGGGATAGTGTTCTACCAACTAAGATATTGGCTGCTCTCCTCTCGATGGCTGAACAATCTTTCACTCTTAGTCTTAAAGTCGTATAACTGCTCAGGATATTATTATTATTAGTCACATGATTAGATGTGGGGTTGCCAAGTTATCACTGCGTTTATTACCTAGGATACGGACCATTAAAGTTGTTGTTTTATAAAAAAAAAATATTTCGCTAGAGTTTTAAAGAATTTTACTTCACTAGTGGTTTTAGAATGTCAACCAAAATTGTTGGAATAAATTCAAATATTCAAAGTATACGCGCTATTTCGTCACAAGAAGAAGAAGAAGAATGTTATAATTTTATGTAACGTATGTCTGTGATTCATTTCATTGTTACATAATATGACTAATATTTAATTTTCTTACATCTTAACCTCTAAAACAGTATCACAATTATTTATTTCAAATAAAGGCTTTATATCTATATTTATGGGATCTCGTGGCCGCGTGCCTGAGTATCAGGTCGCGAATCTGGGGAACCGGGTTCGATCCCAAATGACGCCAAATATTTCCAATTTTAAACGGCACAAAATTGACCTCTGTGGGGCACTCTCCGCGCCAGTTTTGCGTGCCCGTGAGGTGACGCCTGATAAGCGCCGGCACGGTACAAATATGTCATCATCAATATCGAAATCTGCAATGATGATGTTTATTTATTTATATTTATATGTATATGATTTTACTTGTTCGAAGAAATATGATGTGTAGACTTTTGCTTCCCTTTAGAAATTGATTTAGGAGATAAACTTCTTTTGGCCTTTTTGGAAAGATTTTAATATTTGATGTTTATTTCTTTACGGTTCTGGAAGTTTCGAAGGCCCAATGGCCTTTATCTTCAGCAATTTAAATATTTTCTACAGGTTGTGGATTTTACATTTTATTATGCTTTTTTGTCGGGTATGTTTGCCCATGAAATTCCGTCATCGCACCAAATAATCACACACATCAGTGAATACCTCTATTTTATAGCTTATTAAGAAAAAATCTGATGTGGCCAACACATGATCTCCCGTCAATTCCATGTTTGAAATAGCAATGAGCTTGTAAACAAAATCTAATTTGTTGCTACAATAAATAGGAAAGTCTGTAATACCAAATTTGGTATTATATTTTATTATCTTTTTCCTCGAAAATCTGTTAAGAGCTCCAAATTAAGTACCACTTCCGGTTTATCATATAGGTATAGTCAAAATCTATAATGTTGTTTCAAATTATACACGAGTTTTAAATACCAAATTTGAGAAGTTTTGAATCATGTATTAATATATTTTTTCAAGAAAATTTGTTTATATCTTCCTGTAAAGTAGTACTTCCGGTTTATCAATTTTAGAAAACATCATTCTTATTAATATAAAAGTCTTAAATACAAAATTTGAAAAGTTTTGGAATATATCAATTTATTTTTCACGAAAATCTTCAAATAAAATATCACTTCCGGTTTATAAATTTCAGCCAAAATCTAATATGTTGCTTCCCTTTACATAAAATTCTTAAATACTAAATTTGACAAGTTTTGGTATATATCCTATCTTATTTTTCAGGAAAATCTGTTCAGAGCTTCAAGTAAAGTATCACTTCCAGATTATCAATTTTAGCCAAAATTTAATATGTTATTCATCTGCATATAAGAGTCTTAAATACTAAATTTGACAAGTTTTGGAGTATATCATAATATATTTTTCACGAAAATCTGTTCAGAGCTAAAGTAAAGTATCACTTCTAATTTATTAATTTTAGCCAAAATCTAATATGTTGTTTCTCTTGACATAAAAGTCTTAAATACTAAAATTGAAAAGTTTTGTATTATATTTTAATATAGTTTTTCATTAAAACCTATTATGGGCTTCAAGTAAAGAGTTACTTCCGGATATGCAATTTTACCCAAAATCTAATCAACTCTCTATATTAATGCAGAAAGCTTAAATACGAAAAATAGAAATATTTGGAAGTTTGTTATAAGAGTTATCGTGGACGAAAAAATCGTCACACACACACACACACACACACACACACACACCCACACACACACACACACACACACACACACACGCACGCACGCACACGCACACACACATCATCGTAAAAATAGTAAAAACGTGTTGTGGGGATCCTAATTCGTGCTTATTCAATGAAAACTCACCATCGAATTTTTGGACCGATAACATTACCTCCCTTACCTACGGTATGACGGGAGGTAATTATTTATTCCAAATAAAGGTTTTATATTTATATCTACATCTACGGGGTTTCGTGGCCGCGTGCCTGAGTGTCAGGTCGCGAATTTGGGGCACCGGGTTCGATCTCGACCGACGCCAAGTATCAGCTGTCAAACGCCTACCGAACCGTTACAAAAAGTATCGCTTTAGTTCCTTATAAAATAATATATCATTATAAATTATTTCGATTTTGGGAAATTCACTGCTTTTAATATTAAAATTCGTTATGATCTTATAAATGTAGCGTAAGAAATATATCACTCCGTACTTTGTACTTTATATTCTGCCGTAATACAAATGACCTACCATTGGAAAACTTTGGAGTGGTCCAGTAGATAATACTTTTACACATAAAATATAAAATATGTTTCAGAAGTGATTTATTCTCTAAAACTTGAATAAAAAATCATCAAAATATCTCATGTCAAAAGAAAAAACACAAAAGTACATTACTTAAACACTTGGCTCAAACAAGAAAGCAATATTATAGAAGCAGAATTTATAGAAGTTAAAAGTTGTTGGAATGGATCCAGCATCTGAAACAGGTTACACATTTATCACAAATCTGTGTTAGGAGGGCCAATATCACGGCTACTCGACACAACAAAGCATGTTGCAGGATACACCCCCGCGACAATATTAATTGCTCTGCCAAAAGTTGTCCAAAGCTACAATGACAATTTGTCAAACAGAATGGCGATTTAGGACTGATAATGTTATACCGGGTGTTCATTTTAAATGGGCCACCATTGCTATCTCCAGAACTATAAGAGTTACAAAGACGGTTAAATGGGCAAACAATTTCTATTTCACAAGACAAATTTAAAGAAAAGAAAAATTATTTTTTTGGACTAGTGGTTCTCAAAATACGGGACTTAACTTTTAAATTTCAAATGAGATCATATATTTTTTATTTGATAATTCTGAATTCAGTGATATATTTTTATTCTCTTACATAATGTTTTTTTTTAAGAAAAATGCCGAGCCTGTACCTAATAGGCTTGGGTATAGGTAATTTAATCTTGTAATATTTTTAGTTGAAATACCTGTATCTAGTGATCTTGAAAAAAAGCTTCCCTTGTACAGGATGTCTCATTTTCGATGTTTTTTCAAGGTATCTCGGATAATATTAATGATAGAGCAGAGCGAAACCCTTTGCACCTTGCAGGGTCAACTTTTCGAGAAAAGTTTAATAGTCACCACAGGAATTTTCGATCTTCTTTTGTTTCTGAGCTACAGGCAAAAACTCGTTTTTCGCTCATTTTGAAAATATCTCATATTTTATTTATTATGATAGTTAGAGAAAAAATGTTTTAATAAAAATTTTACCGTTTTTCAAATAGAATAAAATGGCGTAATTAGATATATTTTGAAAACTTAATAATTCTCCAGATATAACACAAACTTATGATTTTTTAAATGGGAACCTATGTTGAAAATAGTCTCGTCTTTTTGCTCATTTTATAAGCTTTTCAATGATATATAACAAGTCTTCATTCTTTTGTTTTAAACATTAATAAAAAACGAATTATTAATTTACTAAGGTGAAAATAATGGAAATTATTAAGAAACAAATGAAAAAATTTATTTCAAATCATCATTTGTTTATTTTGATTGAATATCTATTAATTTTTTCTCAAAATTATTCTTAACCAATTATTTTTGGGTTAGTTAAATTACTATTTATCGACGTTACTGTTGGCTTCAACGACCACAAATATACTAGACAAATCATGCCCTATACGTCACTATTGTTTGTCATGTTCTCGGCTGGACGGAAAGAGACAACTTGTTAAGTCCGAACTTCTTTGCCTTACCCCCTACTACACCCCCACTACTGGCCTACCGGCTAGACCCTACTTAAGGGCAAGTTTTGTATATAGTTGTAGTTGTTCGATGTCATTCGTGACAGAAAAAATGTAAATAAAGTTGTACATAGACCACGAATTCTTTTATTCACACCCCCGGAATTGAGCTATCGAACACAACTAGAGATAGAGATATATAAAGTCTACTCTAAAGCTTGTCGAGATATGTCTCTACAGTCCATATAATGTATTTATGACATTTTGCTTCTTTGTTTGGAAGTTGTGGTCGTTCGGGCCTCGATTTTGTAACTTTAAATTCTGTCTGACCACAGAGGTTAATTTTGTACCATTTAAAATTCGAAAAATATTTGGTGTCGGTCGGGATCGAACCCGGTTCCTCAGATTCGCGACCAGACACTCAGGATCGCGGCCACGAGACCCGATGAGAAATTTATCTACGGGAATTTCGGTAGGACTGTATTCATAGCGATATCCTGGATTACGATCCATTAAATAATCATGGCATTCACTTGCTCAATTTAATTTTAGACATTTATTTGAAAATCCAGATCCACATATAAAACAAAAATAAACTTAGAAAAACTACAAATAGAATAAGAAGCAAGTATATAAAAACAACATTGTTTAAAAATCAATAGAATAAAATAAATAATTATATACAATTACTTTTACCTTTTCTTAATACTGATAATAATTTGTTTTATGCATTTTATAATTGGTTTTCGTTAATAATTCAAATATAGTACAGTTCATTTTAATAAAACAAGCAGTGACATCTAGCGAATACTCCGTGAGGGGCCTTTACATATCTCTATCCTTAGTTGTCTCTTTCTGTCCAGCCGAAAACAAAACAAATACTATGAAGTTATATCTAGTGTATTTGTGATCGTTGGTTGGCTTTGACACGATCCGAACAAAATGGTTTAATATGCTTTTGAAGTAAATAAATTGAAAAAATGAGTAAAACTTAAACAAATACTATTATAAATATGCAAATAATGACCTGGAATAGATTTTTTCATTTGTTTCTTAATAATTTCCAATATTTTCACCTCAATAAATTAATAATTCGTTTTTTATTAATATTTAAAACAAAAGATTGAAGACTTGTTATATATCATTAAAAAGCTTATAAAATAAGCAAAAAGACGAGACTATTTTTAACATAGGTTCCCATTTAAAAAATCATAAGTTTGTGTTATATGTGGAGAATTATTAAGGGTGCGGTCCGAATCATGCTTTGAGTACCGACAGCGCGCTAACAGTTGGTCCGAATCATATTTACAACGCTCACAGTTTGCGCTGTGAGGTGTATGACGTCAGAGGTGACGTCAACATTTCATGCTAACAGTGCTCACGCCCAAGAGGATGGGCAGTGTAAGCACGGTTGATGTTTTTTTACGCCATTGCTTGCTGAAACAATGAAATTGTTTTTTAAAATGGAAGTTGTTAACGTAGTAAAATTTTTTTTAGGAAACTAATGAATAGATCAAATTCAAACTCACAAATGACAATGAAGAAGCAACAGCGCTTACGAACGGTCCGAATCGTTAGCGCCCTCACAGTCGTCAACGCGCTCAGTCAATTCGGACCAGCTGTGAGCGGTCTAAGCACTGTAAGCTATGATAGCATGATTCGGACCGCACCCTAAGTTTTCAAAAAATCTAATTACGCCATATGATTTATAGAAATAATAAAAATAATAATAATATTTTTTTTATAATAGTATATTATTCAATGAGCATGTAATGTATGGTATTACTCATGAGAATGAAGTTTGCATCACGAGCGAATGCGAGTGATGTAAATCATTCGAATGAGTAATAACCATTACATGCGAATAGAATACTATACTTTATCCACAATTGTCAAATAATAACATATCAGTGACATATTTGTATTGACAAATAATTAGAATTTTTTCACTGACAGATGCAAAAATGTTTTTGTTTACATAGACAAATCTAGTTATCGTTGTTGTAACAAAATTATGAAATAATTTGACATTTAACAGAAAATCTTAAAACCGACTATTTAGCTATAATTCATGCTTAAGAAGAAAATAAAAGTATGAAAAATGACAAAACTCGTGTAATTTTGGCTTCTTTATGTGGAAAGAATTATTTATTAAAAGTAATTTTGCTTGTACTCTTTGGAAGGTAGGATTTGAATTTGACATAACGATTGAATAATATTAGTCCATTGAACTGTCAATATTATTCCATTAACAACAGTAACGAATGTCATTAATTGATAAAAATTGGTTGAATTATGGGTATTACATTTGACACTTGTGGATAAAAACATTTTTTCTCTATCATAATAAATAAGATATGAGATATTTTAAAAATGAGCGAAAAACGAATTTTTGCCTATAGCTCAGAAACAAAAAGAAGATCGAAAATTCCTGTGGTGACTATTAAACTTTTCTCAAAAAATTGACCATGCAATTTAAAAAATGTACACACGCGGTGTTATTGTTATTTAAACAAAATGAAAAACGAGTAAATGTATGAAGACAGTTAAATTATATGTAAATTTTATGTAAATTGTAAATAAATATTACGCTACAATTATTACACAGGAAATACCTAATGTATTATTTAAAATTAGTAATAAATAAATTACTGAAATATTTTTATATTTTATACATAAATTATTAATTATATTTTTTTCGATCAGTGGATATTAAAATACCGGGCCTAACGGCCGGCTGCATTAACATTTTAAGTGGGAATTAAAAAATATATATGAATAAAATATTATAAAAGTGTTGATTCTTTTGTTTAAATATAGATAGAACTGGACATAAGACAATAATTTTTGTTGCATACTGGCCAATAAGTTTAAAGATTGACAAAGTTAATTCGGCAACATAAATAAAATGTTTAATATTCTATTCTGATGCCAGTATTCATAAAAGTCAATATAACGCTTCGTAACAAAACGAACCGTAATGATTTAACATTCGTTAGATATAACAGAGTATACTACTATTCACGAAAGATGACTATTCAAGGTCATTTGTTCGAAGAAAAAATACACATCACTTTATAGCAGTAGCTTAGCAACATTTTGTATTAGAAAGAGAAAGATTATTTGACCTATGTCTATTTAATTTATGTTGTGTGACAGATATACGTAAATAGTGGCATTACTTTCTAACATACTATAAATAATAATGACGTACTTCGTAGAATTACAGATACCTAATTATCTACTACACTGTTCTCTGTGCTAATATTTATCCAGTGGCTTTGACGTGTAAATCAAATAATTATTCCTTGGACTACAAGTTAAGTCAATGTTTTTGTATTTTGCAAACACATAAGTGAAGAACATAAATCTTTCAGAAAGGCATTATTTAGAAAGAAACATAATTTTGAAATAAATTGCTCTTATTTTTCAATTAAAATGTGTCCATAAATATTTCATGTTGCACGCCTATGCAGACAAAATGCAATGAAGTTATCTGCAAGTAATATTATATCAGGCGGCTCACAAATGACCTTGAATAGTCATCTTTCGTGAATAATAGTTTATTCACAAAATTTAAAAACAAAATATAACGCTTCGTTTTGTAACGACAGATTTCAATAGTTTCTATAGTGATATTTGATATTAAATACTAACATCGGGTCAAACAAATACAAAAATTTGTGTGAAAATTTCAAATTTGACACTGACATTTGTTTAAGTGCACAAGTTTTGACAATATTTTGTACATTTTGCGGTTGTAAAGATGAATCAGGTGAAGAAAATGACAAAGGGAAATCATATTTGTGATTTAATAGAAGAAAATCTTAACAGACAATGTGAAAATTAATGCAGAAAATACGAAACTGTAAAATGATGCTTGGAAAATTTTTCTCTTGTTACGGACTGTTATGAATACGAGCATGATGTATCTGTGCTGTGCTACTGCAGTTAGAAACCTAAATACGTGTTTATCTTTAATTACAATTATAATTAATGTTGTAATGAGAAAACAGCACTACATATTTAACCATATTAAAATAGAATGTTACACATGCCAACATAATGCACCACATATACAAGGTATTCATTTTAAATGGGCCACCATTGCTATCTCGAGAACTATAAGAGCTACAAAGATGGTTAAATGGGCAAACAATTTCTATTTCACAAGACAAATTTAAATTAAAAAAAATATTTTTTTGGGCCAGTGGTTGTCAAAATACGAAACATAACTTTTTAATTTTAAATGAGAACATATATTTTATTTGCTCATTTGTGGTGCACTCTCCACGCCATCAATGAGTGCCCGTGAGGTGACGCCTGGTAAACGCCCGCACGGTACAAATATGTCATCATTACCGAAATCTGTGTATACAAAACAGATTGGCACACCCAGCAATGGGTAATAAGCCATGATGATATATTTATTATTTATTTATATATATATATATATATATATATATATTTCATTTGTTAGAATTTAAATTAAAATTCAGTGATATTATATTTTTATACCCTTACATAACGATTTTTTTGAGAAAAATGCAAGTAAAGTTTTATACCAATTTGATTAAAATATGGCTACAATAAGAGTGCCATGAATGGAAAAAATGACTACATGTCTTTTTTATTACATAGAATTAGAGTGCCCTGACCGAAAGAAGTGAACGTTTTGTTCTTGTAAATGATCATAAATGTCAACATAAACAAAAATTCACGTATTTCTTTCATGACATTCTAATTCTATGTCAAAAAAATTAACACGTATTCATTTTTTCCATTCATGACACTCTTATTATAGCCATATTTTAATCAAATTAATATGAAACTTGCATTTTTCTCCAACAAATCGTTATGTAAGGGAATCAAAATATTGTATCACTGAATTCAGAATTAAATCTCTAACGAATGAGCAAATAGCAAATAAAAAATATATGATCCTATTTAAAATTAAAAAGGTAGGTCCCGTATTTTGAGAATCACTGGCCCAAAAAATATTTTTTTTTTCTTTAAATTTTTCTGTGAAATAGAAATTATTTGCCAGTTTAATCGTCTTTGTAGCTCTTATAGTTCTCGAGATAGCAATGGTGGCCTATTTAAAATGAACAACCTGTATACAAGAATAAATCCTGATGGTTTCTTTTTGTCCGCTATTTATACCTAGGCCCGTTTTTTTCATTTCTAGTTAAAATTTCTGTTGAGTGTTAAGTTAAAGTCAATTATGAGAACAATGGCGGCGCCAGGATGTACATGTAGAGGGCACAATTAAAAAATTGGTGAGCACCAGGGGGGGGGGTCATAATAGGTCATGCAAAGGTAACCAGAAAAAATTCGCCGCAGGTCATATGATGTACAAAAATAAATTGCCAGATCACAGAACATTTAAGAAAAGTGAATATATTTAACGGATTGTTGACTTACCTGGATAAACTGTCTAAACTGTGAAAATTGAATATCATCTGGACTTCTACTATTACAATCCTGACATCCATATTATGAAATCAAAATTTATATTATTTATATATCAAAAACAAGCCAACTGTAAAATTCATTATTTAATTTTTATCTTAAATTATAATATTTGCGGTTGTTTGATTTTTTTATCAAGTCGCATGGCTTATAGGAGGAAAATTACCCCCCTTAACCAACCCCCCTCCCCCCGCCCCGCATGCGCGTCTTGTGGGTACTCATTTATTTTAAATAATAAATATACCTATGTAGTATATTTTCATATACACACAAAACGAAACAATTAGATATTCAAATAATTACAAATACCGGGTGTTTACTTTTCTATGAATTACAGGAAATACAATTGTTGTGAAATTTTCATATGGCTGTAATTTCTGTTCTGTTCTTACATATAAACAAATATTAAAATAGAAGTGTATGTCTATCTGACAAGTAATTTTAAATTTATTTAGAAATGAATTTATAGTTCTTGTATTGTGATTAAAATATATGTATGTACTTATACTCAATTTTCTTTGTCTTATTTAAAAAATTCAAAATTTCAATTTATCACATGACATGTTTCCTATGTCACAAACTATCAAGCCGACCAAGCCATCACAGTGTGTGATAATCTGTAGATGTAACTATTTTGTATTTCGAAAAATACATTAGCTGTCCTATCTGTAGTTGAGGTGATCCGTGGTCAGTTCTATAGATATTGTACAAATTTCATACAGAAAGTTCCTTGCTAAAAATTATATTTCTTGTACTTCCTTTCGGCAGTTGCATGTATTTTATGTAAATTCCATACAGAAAATTTATAGCAAAAGATCCTATATTTCCAGTAAAATTATAAGACAAACACACTACGTCAATTTCACTTGACACTGACATCCTGACATCTTTCAATCAAAATTTTCTTAATATAGTAGCTATTTCCATAGCTATGGCTACTTTATTAAATTTAATTTCTTTATAATTTTTTAACTCTATTCGCAATAGTAGATAAAATTTCCCCTCTCGTGGCGCAAATCGGTACTACGGAAATCAATCGTTCAAGCGCCATATTGAATAAGTGACAACTGAATGAGTAGTGTAGTAATTAATAATTGAATATTTAAACTCATCGCCTTCATATGAATAAGTTTTTAAACTCGATTTGTATACACAGTCAATAAAACACAGTGAACAATGTGAACTGTCATATGTCAAACCCATCGTATGGCGGCCATCTTGTTTTGAAAATCCGCGCCTCTATCTTTAATTTCGATTGCGAATATCCATTTAATATTAAGTATAAAATGTAGTCAAATCGTATAGAGAATAAAATATTCTTTAATACTTATAATAACATTAAATGTGAAAAAATGATATTTAACATAGTTCTTTCAAGAAAAACTGTTAAAATCTTCAAATGGAGGTACTTCCGGTTGTCCAATTCTAACCAAAATCTAATCAGCTCTTCACATGGATGTAACGAAGAGAAATACGAAAGAATTATAATTTTTAGAATTGTAGTATGGAAGTTATCGTAGACGAAAATTTTGTTACATACACACACACATAGGACACACATACATACACACATACATACACACACATACACACACATACACACACATACACACACACACACACACACACACACACACACACACACACACACACACATACAGACATCATCGTAAAAATAGTAAAATCGTATTGTAGGGACCCTAAAACGTGCTTATTCCTCAAAAACTCACCACCGAATTTTTTGACCAAAGACAATACCTTCCTTATCTAAAGGTGACGGAAGGTAAAAATCTAATCAAATAAATATAAACTTTTCTTTTTGTTCCAGGTGATTGCGACCTACCTTTCGACGATTCTCATCGACAGAGCCGGTCGCCGTATTCTCCTCCTGATTTCCTGTTCCATAATGTCCGTCTGCCTGGCAGTTTTCGCCGTATACTTCACTTTAGAGAGCGACCCTAACCCTAATTCTTTCAAAATTCCTTTTACAGTTCCTCTTCTAAGTGTAGTTGTCTACGTCACAGTCTTTTCCCTTGGTTTTGGACCAATTCCTTGGATGATGTTAGGAGAACTCTTCACTCCGAAGATGAAAGGAGCAGCTAGTTCCATCTGTGCTGCTTCTAACTGGATGCTGGCGTTTACAGTCACGAAATTCTTTGGAAATCTTGAATATTCTTTTGGTTTGGGGGCTACCTTCGCAATTTTTGCTGTTATTTGTGTGTTTGGTATATTGTTTGTGTTCTTCTTAGTCCCGGAAACTAAAGGAAAAAATATGGAAGAAATACAGATAATGTTGGGAGAGGAGAAAATAGAACAGAAGATGCAGTATGAAATGAGCGATGAAATAGTTGTTATAGATATAAAGAAATGATTTGAATTATATAACAATAATTTATTATTAAGACTGATACATCGTATCGATGGAAAATTATAGAAATTGTAAGTATTTTTTTAATTATTTAATCAACAATAAATAAGATGTAAATATAATGAATGTAAACAGATATAATCCGCGTTTTATATAGAGTATACATATATAACAAGATTTAAATGATTTAACAGATAACACACGTGGACTATATCTGTAAATTGATCTACTTATAAATAATTATAAATTAATTTTGTTAGAAAACATTAAGTATATGACAATAGGAAAATAAACAATTTTCTAAACACACATCTTGTATGTCTTTAAATTCGATCCTTCCTATAGTAAGTGAGACGTAGAATAGTCCTGTACACTTAGTGAAGATCTGAGATGAGATCTTTGCTGAACATCCGGTCCAAAGCTTAACGTAGAGTACCAAAGTGGCCATTTTGTAAATAGAAAACGACAAAAATGCAATGTTATCACCTGTATCACTATTCTAATAATTTTCATGTTTGCGAATTTAAACATTAAATTAAAGTCTAATAAAACCAAATGTATTTTGCAAAATTAATAATTGAACTTTTTACTGGCAATACGGTATAAATACCCAGTTACACCGATGGATCTCGAACCCAGGGATGGGCGTGTAGACTTTTGGAACCCAGTGGCGGATTTAGCGCTAGAGAGACCCCAAGCGCAATTCAATTTTGAGCCCCCCAACCCCCCCCCCTTCCCTAAATATTTACAATACTATTATAGCTGACTTATGATGGATTTCATTTACAAATTTTGATGAATGAATTTAAGAAATTTATAATTTAAAATTTACATTTAAAATATCATATTTTATATTCTAAATGTAAATTTGTGAATTCATCCAATCATTTCATCGTATTTCAAACAATGATTTTTATGAGGAAAATGAAAGTTTTAAGTGACAGTTGAAACATTTTAATGTTGATTTGACAAATGGATTTGGAAAATAAACACAGATTTATTTTGAAAAAAGTGATAAATATCATATAACTGTCATCCCATTTGTGTCAAACCACGTGAACCAATATAAGTTGATTGGGCATATTTCATATAATTAAATTCACTATAAACCAACAAAGTAAATCGTAAATTTCAAATCTAAAAATTAAATCCGTCATAAACCAGCCATTTAGTGAACATTCTGCGCGTACGTTTTTATTGTAGCGCGCACTCTAGATTATTAATAAAATATAATTATACAAATACATATACGATTTTTTTGAAAACAGGATTTATTAATAAAAAATACAACAAAAAGTTATTTGAATTTCAACCTAAGTCTAGAAAATCCACCTCTCAAGAATTTTATTTTGAAGGTTATATACATGTGGTAGCAAAATCATAAAAACATCAAATTCGCAAAAATATTAGAACGGAAGGAAAAAATTATACTGATTTTGGCATTTTTTTGAAAGAAAGTAGGGTTATATTCATATAAATTGAATGTACTTTATATTAAAATATTTTCGAAAATTTGCAAGCGAAAATGTCACATTTTTCACAAATACAGCCTAAAAAACTAATAATCATTTTATTGCGAAATGCATGCAATCATTTGAACAGAGATAACATATCTGTTTACATTACATTATATACCCGAATTTCGCCAAATTGAGTTCTGTGCGTCAGGTTACCGTCAGACAAAAATATTTTATGAAAATGTACAAGAAGTTATAATTTTCACAAATACAGCGTTTAGAATACCTACACTCCAAGAGCAATGACGTCAAAATCGAGAGGGAATTACAAAAGGTGAAAGTACGCTTCCGGTTTCTTAACTGTATTTTGAAAGTTGTGAACCTCGGCTTAAACAAAAAATGCAAATCGAAATTTTGACAGCAATTTCGAATCAAGATTTATAATTTAAAAGATTTTAACTTTTAAGTTTCTCAGTAATTAGTTTCACAGCTTTGGCAGTTTTAAAGTTATCAGATATTTTTACATCTTTGACAGTTTTCCAGAAATTAAGTGAATTTGATAGCATTGAAGATTGGATTTTAATTATCTTTTAAATATTAGAAACCTATAAAATACGTTCAATTTTTTAATATGCCTATACAGTGTGTTTCTCGGATACGGGACACACAGATTATTTTCTTTATTATTAGAAATAGTTGAAAATCATTCAAATAAAAGTTGTTGTAGAAAAAGGGGGACATTCACTTATTGAAGAAAAGAATTTTTTAATCGGTGGTTCTCAAACTGTAACATAACATTATATATTTTTTAAATAAGATGGTATATATTTTTAAGCCCATTCGATAGAGTACTTTTTTTTAAATTTAACCATGTATACATTTTATATTCTTACATTACAAAAATAGTGAGAAAAATGCAATTGAAATTTAAATAAATTTTATTTTTATATTTCAGTAGGCTATGCATGAAAAACAAAACTGTCAGTTTGAATGGGGTAGAATAGTGTGACGTCAGAGAATAGCGCGAAATATGAAGTACTGTCATAAGCAAAAGCGATACCTTCAAAGTAGACCCTATTGACAGAACACATAAGGGTCATAATTTAAAGACTTGTAATTTGATGCTGGTATTATTGTTATTATGAAGAAGTTAACTTTGAGGTATTAATAACATCAAATTGTAAACATTTTTCTATTACTTCGTAATACAATATACCTATACACATTAATAAATAAGAAAGGTTTTATTTCAAATTGAAATCAACTCTGCACTTTCTGATCTACAGAGCATCAAGTTTGCGCAGCTTCAAACATATCCGAGAGTTTACTGACATACCGACTGAGATTTTGTTTGTTGGCGTTTTTGAGCATCTTCAAATCAGTTCTTTTCAAAACTTTAGATTTTTTCTTTTTAAGTTTAATGTACGTAAATATCTCTGTCTATCCACATTAATATATTAATAATATGTCGTGTTCTTAAGGTACTGTAACATAAAAATGGTCCGCTGTCTTTCAAACGGGCTCTTTCGGCCGCTTCACGCGATGTTTCATGATTGAACGAACATGCAGTTCCATGCAAAGTATTAAATAGAATAATTATTATTACTAATTAGGATAATATATTTTTCGTACCTCCGTCCATTTTGACTAGTATTACAGACCTCAAAATCGTCCAGAAATGCGCTGTTGCTGACCTAGGCCGGCAAAAGGAGTTGGTATTACTGTTCTGGTGATATGTCAATTTAAGATTATTTTCAACACAAGAATTAGCAAAATGTTTACAAATTTTAGGGCTAAATCTTTAATTATTGTATCTTAAATAACCAAATTTTGTCATAAAAATAATAATATGCTGTCATTGCTGTCATCTCGTATAGATTAATTAAAAGTTCCAACTTTAGGACTAATTTGTTTCGTTTGTTTTGTAACTACAACTAACTTCACGTGATACAATTGAATTTCCGCTATCTGTCATTGAAAATATGCGAAAGTATATAAAATATATATAACTAATGTTTATATGATGTATTTTCAGTAAATATAAAATAATGACGCATTTTAAGCTCAAATGTAAGTAATTATATTTAAACTTGCAATGCAAAACCGATAAAAATATATGTTCATTTTTTTAGGTTATGTAAAATAGAATAAATTGTTGAGAATATACGAAGAATTTATGGAGATGTCGGCACAAAAAATCTTGTGTATCACACGCCCAGAAACTGTTTTGCGAGATCTCGTATTTGCAGGCCTCGCTTTCAGCTCGGCCTGTCAAAATAAACTCGTTCTCGCAAATATCCAGTTTCTGGACTAGTGATACAAATAACTATTGTTTAATTGAAAAGGTAATATTCAAACTTAACTGAACGATAGCTTAAACAGCTAACTTTTCTTAAATTTTCTTAATAAGATATTGGCGACGTTATTTTGAAAGATGTGTTTACCGGTAGGACAGTAGTTTAAATGAAGCGCGCCGCATATGACGTAATTACTGAACTACCCTATTATTTAGTGCATAATTCCTATTTTTGATATAAACAAATATTTACGTTTCGTTTCAATTCAGGACAATTTTTTTTCTTGTATAGCCTATTAAAAATTAACTATAAAAATATAATTTATTTAAATTTCAATTACATTTTTCACAATATTTTTGCAATGTAAGGATATAAAATGATTACATGGTTGAATTCAGAAAAAATACTCTATCGAATGAGTCTAATATATATATATATATATATATATATATATATATATATATATATATATATATATATATATATATATATATATATATATATATATATATATATAATGTAATGATGAAATATTTAAACTGGCCTGGCGTGGAGAGTGCACCACAGGGGTCAATTTTGTGCCATAAATTGGAAATATTTGTCGACGGTCGGAATCGAACCACTAGTTAAAAAAAATTTCTACAATAAAGCGAATGTTCCTCTTCATTTAATACAACTTTTATTTAAATGATTTTCTTATATTTTCAATAATAAAGAAAATAATCAGTAACGGAAACTGTTTTCCTATTGGCTATGAATGACGTATTGTATGTGCTCCGACGTCCGACGTCACAGGAGTGGGGGGTTGTTTTTCATTACTATATTTGGCGCCAATTTTTATTTAATTATTTACAAAAACAACAATAAATTATTATTATTTTTATATTACTATGAAAAATATTGCATAAACTTTCATTTAAAATACTTTTAAAAAAATGTGAAACCAGTTCATTTTGTATATCCAAACCAAAACATCTGTATCTATATTGCATACATATTGTGTCAAATATTGTATTGCCGTTTTCTAGTTGCAAAATGGACACAGTGATGTATTATAACTATTTGGCTAACTTACACACAGCCTTCAGATAAAGGGTAGACACATGATTAGACGGCTAGAATTAACTTTAGGACACAAACTCACAGAGAAGCGAGGAAGCAGCAACGACTGCGCCAATTGCTTCAGGGAAAGCGTCTCTGGACAACACAGCACAGCACAGCACAGCACCAATGGTAATGGCGAGAAGGGATTGTCACACATTGAACAAGAATAACCACAGAGAAAACGAAGATCACACGGATAGGTACAATACAAACATTTATAAAAATCTTAGAGCCCAGTATATTTTAAACATCCATATGAAATTGTGTATAGATATTTTACTCTATAGTATAATTCATAATAAAGTTTTACAGTCTAAGAAAGAAAGAATGACAATGATTTTATTATTATTTAAGGCATGTGATAAGTCTTATCTTATTATAAAATACGGCGTAAAGAGCATCATATCTTTTCTGAAATGTGTAGCAAAATAAAATGAAAATCTAGTCAATATACAAAACAGGAATTTGCGCTTCCATTATTTGTTAACGCAAAATGTCACTTTGCTGCTTATGCGTAACAAAACATAAGAAATCTGATGTGGCCATCACAATACCTCCCGCCATTTACAGCCCGAGTCACAAAAAAGATTAAGTTAATCCTTATTTTTGAATTAGCGAATATTACTTATTTTTTAAAATATAGTACAATCTAATTCAAGTAACTACCTTTTTTTAAACCCCTCAACAGGATTAAATCCCAATTACAGAGTGAGTTCACATTCACACACATCCATGCGTTAGTGGGATTCGAACCCATAGCCCCGAGGGCATTCATGACATAAGGCGTTGCTCTAACCATTGAGTCACAAGAGCTATAATAAAATGAAGATTAAATTTTAAATACCGGGATAGAATAGAATTCACTAATCCAACAATGAGGATTAGCTTAAATATTTTTGTGAATCGTTAATTTTTATTAATCTGAATATATACCTATATATTTACTTATGCTGGACACTGCATTGAATTCCTTTTCTATTCTATTTATTTTTTTCTTTTTAAAACGTTACTAATATTATTTTGAAATGATTAGTTCTTTGATAGTGACAGTGACATTTATCTGTCAGTTTCATACATTTGAATAACTGCATTTTGTTTGTTTACAGCGTAGGCTCTGGGATTTAAATTATAGATAATTTTATAAATTTATTCATAAAATATATAGAAAAAGTATTAATGCAAATCTATAGAAAATTTAATAATCTGTTATTTTTATAACATTAATCTCGAAAAAATAACATTTAAAGGTATTTTTCGAAGAAAAACTATTTTGAGCTTCTAGTAAAGTGCCATTTCCGGTTATCCGATTTTCAACAAAATCTAATGGGTTCTTTCTATTACAGAAATAAAAAATGTCTCAAAAATTTTCTGATTGATACTATTTGAGTTAGAGTGGAGGATCCGCACACACACACACACACACACACACACACACACACACACACACACACACATACACACAGACATCCTCGTGAAAATGTCATAATCGGATTCTAGGGACCTTAAAACGTGCTTATTCACTAAAATCTGGATTTGCGATTTTTAGCATAAATTCAAAACATCTCTTAGCGAGAGGTAAAAATCTGATGTGGCCAACACATGACCTCCCGTCAATCCTATGTTTTAATGAATAAACACGTTTTAAGGTCCCTAGAATACGATTTTACTATTTTTACAATGATGTCTGTATGTATGTGTGTACGTGTGTGTGTGTGTGTGTGTGTGTGTGTGTGTGTGTGTGTGTGTGTGTGTGTGTGTGTGTGTGTGTGTGTGTGTGTGTGCGTGTGGATGTTCGATCCACGATTTTTCAAATACTATAAGACTTAAGTTATTTTAACTACGGATTCATCAATCTCACAATAATGGGAAGAGTTGGTTAAGTTTTTGGTAACAATTGGACAACCGGAAGTAGTAGTTACAAGAAAAAATCATCTAAATATTATTTATCGAAAATTTATGTAAATACTTATATTAAAGAACGTTAAATTCTTTATTCTATCTTATTATTATATCTTCTATAGATTTAGAGATAAAGAAATGCATATAAAATTATTTGATGTAAAAAATCTCAGATCAAACTACTTCAAGGCAAGAATTCAAATGTTTGTAATTGACACATAAATGTCACTGTCAAAAATATTTGTATGTCACTGTCAAAAATATTTCTATGCTCTGTTCCATTTAAGCCATTCAGTAGATGGCACTGGCAACAGCGCAAACTTGTCTCTTGTCTCTAATTTCAGCCAATCAGAGAAGTTAAAACTATTCCCTATGCTCCGCAATACTGAATGGCTTAATTGGAACAATGTATACATCATTATGAAGATTATGAAAATAAAAAAGAGTGAACAACGCAAAAGAATATACGTAAAAAAGAATATAAAAGGAATTTGCGAAAAAATGACGAATATAAAGAAAAAGACAATTGGAAAAAGAAAATTTCGGGATATTAAATATAAAGAAAATGTATGTATTGTACATAATTTATATTAAAATATCCCATAGATTTTGCGTATATATGTGAGAATTATTTTGTAGTGAGACACGAATATATGTATTTGTAATTAAAAATATTTTCCGTTTTATGCGTACAACCAGGTAAAATATCTGGCGAGAGGTTATGTGTTGGCCACATCAGATTTTTTATTGTGAGAATGTGGAAATTCTTAGAGAATTAAGAAAATGGTTATTTTCTGTAATTTGTTCGATAATCCGAATATTTCGATAATCCGAATATTTCGATAATCCGGATCAACCTGTGCAATTATTAGTTCGGATTAAATAAGTTCAACTCTATTTACGTAAATACTTTTAAGCACGCTTTAATAATAAAAAAATATAATTAGAAAATGTGGGATGACCCTATTATAGCAGGATAATTTCTTAGTTCCTTTTTCTAATTTACAAATAAATAATTAAAATGTTATTTTACCTTTTTAAATATCACACTTCCATTAGTTATCAATTAAAAATTAAATGAAGAAAATTGTAGAAAAACTAATATAAAATCACAATAAAGAAATGACTTTTGCTCAATTTTATTCTTGTGTTCCCTGTTTTATAATTATTATACTGTATGTCTCTTTCTTTCGTTACATATAAACTCTAAAATGAAGTACACTATAAAGTAATAATTTAATAAAAAAAAAACTTACCACATCAATTTTCATATTTGAAAAACCCCCAAATTTCTTCCAGTATTAAAACATTTCTATAAGTTTTCATCCAATTACTTATAAAATACAGACACTTTTTTATTTGTGCACATATTGAAAGGCCACATATTACACTTAGACAGCAGTAATTTTGATTTGGTTATCCTTGGGCTTGGTAACTTCCCTTCCAAGTCTCGCCTACCCGTACAAACACATAGCCACTTTCATCAAGGAGGCGTCTTTGTCCAGGCGCACTTGTCCAACGTCCGCACGTTTCTTCCCCCTGCGTCATCTTGAATCGGAGCCTTCGACCCCTTGCTCCGGGTCGCTGTCGTCGCCGAGGGAGTTGTTCCTCGGCTGGTGCATGTTGTAGCTGGGAGAGCGGAACTGGCGACCTTGAAGCTGCGAACCGTCCGAACCGCGGCGGGATGGGGTCGTTGTGCCCCCGCCTTTGCAGAAGCATTTGCAGATTATGCGCTTGAAGGCGAACCTGAAAGGAGAGAAGTGAATTAGTTAAAATATAAAATATATTTTTTGACATTCATAGCCACCAAGCTTAAAAAATAAATTGTACTAATCTATTACGAAATTCAAATAATCTATTAACGAACTCTTTTGGGTGCTGTAATAGTTTTGTTGCAAATGCAAAATAAAATAAATTATTAACAAACCAACTCTAAATAAATTAATTATTATTAACAATGTGTGCCAAAAGTCAATAGACCCTGTTCGAGCGCCATTTTGTAATGGCCAAAAGTGCCTGTCAACTTTACTTGACGTTTTCTGTAGTTCTCCTTGCTGTCAAAACGAGCTTCTCGGGCGCCAATCTATCAGTCGTTACACAGCACAGGAGAGGTGTGGTAAATCCAGTAAAGGACTCTCTTATAATGTCGCTGAAAAGAGTGGCTTGAACGCTAAAAAGGGCTTGGGTAGCTTAGTGGAGACAGAGTTCGGTTTTTGACAATGAAATCAAATAAAATAAATAAATAAATATTTCATCACGGCATATTACCCATTGCTGGGTGTGCCAATCTGCTTTGTACGCAGATATCGGTAATGATTGCTGGCGTGGAGAGTGCACTACAGGGGTCAATTTTGTGCCATTTAAAATTCGAAATATTTGGCGTCGGTCGGGATCGAACCCGGTTTCCCAGATAACAAAACAAATGGAAGTAGCAATCGCTAGCATACAATCGGCTAATACAAATGAATCAGCGATACTTGCAGGATTCGTTCATAAAAAAAAACGGTCAACAATGAACGGGCAACCCCTCTTATATCGAAAGCATAAATTCAGTATAGCCAATTTGATTGTAGACAGCATTAAATATAATTCAGAAGTGTCATTGTAATATCCAAAAAATAAAGATTTTTTTACCTGAAGTCCTTGGAGAAGAGCGCATAAATGAGCGGATTAATCGCACTATTGCAATACCCCAACCAGAAGAGTATCGAAAACAACAGCGGAGGGATACATTCCTCGCAGAACGCCCTTATGAGATACATTGTGAAGAAGGGCAGCCAACAAAAAATAAAACCACCGACAATGATGCCCAGTGTCTTCGCGGCTTTCGTCTCCATTCGGAAGCGCTTCACTTGGGCTTTAATGTTGCGTTTGCCCATCCGCCTTGACATAACTTTGGGCTTATGCCCAGGGCCCTCGTCGAAGCCGCTGAAACCCGAGCCGTGACTTGGGGCGGGACTTCGGTCGCGTTCTCTGGCGGAGTCGCAAGAGGAGGAGCGCCGGCTTCGGCGACCTACGCGGCCGTGGTGGTGTACCTGCACAAGAAAAGAAGAATATGAAAGTTTTTATAAGCTAATAACATATTACTGTAAATATTTAAAATTATTTTCTTTGCTTTTTATTTTTTATTTTAAATTACCATTTTGTAGTCTCTTTTATATCGCAGATAAATGTTAACTCGATCCGGCATATTATGCCATAGTCCAACTGTAATCGGCGCGTTTCGAACGATGTGTAATGTTTTCAAGTATTTAAAAAAATCTGATGTGACCAGCACATTTCCTTCCGTCAGTTATATGAGGTATTTACGAAAATTCTACCGGTGAACTGTTACCGGTAAACAGCTTTTTATCAGGTTATAGCTACCGAAATCGATATTTTAAGAACGCAAGTGGTAAACAGGGTAGATTACATTTATATTGTAAACAAAATTATCTAAGTCTCAATCCGTCTAAATGCTACGTCATGAACTTTACCAGAAATTTCAACTTAATAACTTATAATTACCACATAAATAATCTGAAACTTGAAATTAAATCTGTTATAAAAGATTTAGGTGTTGTATACGATCCTAAATTAACAATGTCTACTCATATCGACAATATCAGTAAAGTTTCATTTCGTACATTAGGTTTCATTTTTAGGCAATGTAAACTTTTTCAAAACCCTGATACACTTATTTGTTTATACAATTCATTAGTACGCTCTAAGTTAGAATTTGCATCTGTTGTGTGGAATCCACAATACAGATCAAATATAAATGTAATTGAAAATGTTCAAAAAAAGTTTATCAATCTTCTATGCTATAAATTTAGAGTAAACTGTTCGAATTATATTAACAAATTAGAAAGGTTTAATTTGAATAGCTTAGAAAATAGACGAACTTATTTTGATATGTTATTCCTCTTTAAGATTTTCAATAATATGTTGTACTCTGACAATATTCTTCCTCTATTCCATATAAATGTTCCAGCTAAATGGACAAGAACTTATAATTTATTTAAGCTTCCTGCAAGTAACACTAATAATTATAAATTTTCTTGCATATATAGAATAATGGCAGTTTACAACAATCAATTCAGTCATCTTGATTTGTTTAATTTATCTATCAACAGTTTTAAAAAGTGTGTCAAAACTACTCTAGGTTGAACTTTACTATTGTAATTATTTTGTTTATTATTATTATTATTAACTTTATTACTTTTTTGCTATTTTAGTTGTAGTACTGTATTTTTTAATAAGCGTGAACCTTTATTTGGTCTCTGTTTGAGCTGTTGGTTCTCCTATTTTCTTAAATAAATAAATAAATAAATAAATCCATAACATAAAAATTTGAATATTTAAACAGGTTAGAAATTTAACGTTAACAAACTGAGCAGAGTCCTACTTTGCACACATTTCCACTTTTAACGCGCGTGCTTCGCTTTGCATCACTACCTTTTTTGAGATTAGATTCTTCATGATTCCGGTAGATGGATCTGGTAGATATTGTACAATTTTCGAACACGGTAAATTTTTACCACTCGTGTTTTCGAACACAGTCGGTAGAAGTTTCGTAAATGCGTATGTATTTTCTATAAAATCCATGCATTACCTTTCGACAGTTGTATGTATTTTATACAAATTCCATACAGAAAGTTTCGAGCAAAAAGATCCTATACTTCAAGCAAAATTATACCACAAATATACTAGGAGTATGTCAATTGAACTTGACACTGACATCTTTCAATCAGAATTTTCTTAAATATAGTAACTGTTTCTAGCACAGCTGGCTAATTTATGAAATTTAATTTCTTTATAGTATTGTAACTCTATATCCATTTAATATAAAGTATAAAATGCAGTCAAATCGTGTAGAGAATACAATGTTCTTTAATATTTATAAAAACATTAAATGTGAAAAAATGATATTTAACATCGTTTTTTCAAGAAAAACTGTTAAAATCAAAGAGGAATACGACACACACGCACACACACGCACGCACGTAAAAATAGTTAAATCGTATTCTAGGGACCTTAAAACGTGCTTATTCATTAAAAACTCACTACCGAATTTTTTGACCAAAAACAATACCTTCCTTACCTACCTAAAGGTGACGGAAGGTAAAAATGGAAATACCTAGTATATTACTAACTGAGGTGACAATTTCAGCGAGGTTTGTAAACTATTTGATTCACAATCTGAAAAAATCTGATGTGGCCAACACATTACCTTCCGTCAGTTCTAAGTATTTTATACAAATTCCATACCGATAGTTCCTTGCGAAAGATCCTATATTTCCAGTACATTACCTTCCCTCAGTTCTATAAATTTCATACAGAAAGTTTCTAAGAATTGATTCTATATTTGCAGTCAAATTATAACACTAACACAAATATACTATGTCAATCGCGCCTGACGCTGAAATCTGTCTATCAGAATTTTTACCTTCCGTCACCTTTAGGTCAAAAAATTCGGTGGTGAGTTTTTAATGAATAAGCACGTTTTAAGATCCCTAGAATACGATTTAACTATTTTTACGCGTGTGCGTGTGTGCGTGTGCGTGTGTATGTGTGTGTGTGTAACAAAATTTTCGTATACGATAACTCTAATACTACAATTCCAAAAATTATAATTCTTTCGTATTCCTCTTCGTTGTATCCATACGAAGAGCTGATTAGATTTTGGTTATAATTGGTCAACCGAAAGTATCCTCATTTGAAGATTTTAACAGTTTTTCTTGAAAAAACGCTGTTAAATATCATTTTTTCACATTTAATGTTATTATAAATATTAAAGAACATTGTACTCTCTATACGATTTGATAGCATTTTATATTTCATATTAAATGGATAGTTATAAAATTATAAAGAAATTAAATTTCATAAATTAGCCAGCTATGCTGGAAACAGCTGCTATATTAAGAAAATTTAAAGATGGAAGTGTCAAGTGCAATTGACATATTCGTAGTATATTTGTGTTATAATTTTACTCGAAATAGATGAATTTTTGCTCAAAACTTCCTGTATGGAATTTGTATAAAATACATAAAACTGTCGAAAGGTGTGGCGAAGGATGATTGTTTTGTAACTATTATTGTGGTCCGGATGCGGTATTTCGCTACCTAAAATCGATCACTTTAATATGTTAAGAGTGAGGAATATTTGTTGTATGATGTCAGGTTAGTAAGAACGTTGAAGAGTGAGTGATTATTTTGTGTTTGATGTTGTTATTATTATTATTGTTTCGGATTTGTGCTAACCCACTAAGGGCCACTTTTACAATCATTAGATAAACCTCGTATAACGCTATACCAGGTATAAAAATGGAAATTGTATTTTACAAATCTCGGATAAACATCAGATAGAATAAACACCAGTATATCTTATTCCATGGAAATCGGTCGTATAAACCTTTGATAACTTTATCGCTGGTTTTTATGGATACCACGTAAACACAAACGATGTTTTGTTATTCATACATTTGACAGATGTCAATCAAGTATTTCATCATCACTGTCAGAATCAAAAATAACATTTATATCATCTAACATCGTGAAAAATGCAAATTAGAAGGCAGAAATAATAACAATATTGAAGAAAAATAGTCTAACAAGACGATAATTTTATTGTGCCAATACCAACCTAAAGTGATTTAACATAATTCCTATCTGACAGATAAAAATGCATTGTAAAAGACAGTCTTGTTTATCGAAGGTATAATTGCTAGGATAAAGTTATACCTCCGATAGCTATACCATAGTTTATCCATCAATTGTAAAAGTGGGCCTAAGTGAGAAATGCGTGATTTTATGCATGCATATATATAAGAAAATCTAATTGCAATAATATTCCATGAATAATTACAACTAAAATGAAAAAAAATATGTTTTTTGATAATAAAATGAAGATTAAATTTTAAATACCGGGATAAAATAGAATTCACTAATCGAAAAATGAGAATTACTTTTTTGCGAATCGTTAATTTTTATTAATCTAAATACATACCTACATATTTACATATGCTGAAAACTATTTCCTTTCCTATTGTTCTATTTACTTTTTTCTCTTTTAAATACATTACTGTTATTAATTTGAAATGATTAGTTCTTTGACAGTTACATTTGTCTGTCAGTTACATACATTTGAATAACTGCGCAACCAAGACGTTTTGCTTGTTTAAAGCGTGGGATCCTGGTTATAAATTATAGTTAATTTTATAAATATATCCATAAAATATATTTAATAAATATAATCTTTAATTTTTATAATAACATTAATCTCGAAAAAATAACATTTAAAGGTATTTTTCGAAGAAAAACTATTTTGAGCTTCTAGTAAAGTGCCATTTCTGGTTATCCGGTTTACACCAAAAACTAACAGGCTCTTTCTATTACAGAACAAGTTCGAAATACAAGGTTTTAAAATTTTTTGAACCATAGTATTTGAGTTAGTGTGGAGGATCCACACATACACACACATCATCGTAAAAATGATAAAATTGGATTCTGGGGACCTTAAAACATGGTCATTTACCAAAATCTCGATATGCGATTTTTAGCACGATCCCTATACCTCCCTTAACAAGGGTAGCGGGAGGTAACAATACCAAAAACAGTGTCACAAACTAGACTTTCTAAACGCGAAAGAGGAATAATAATTTCTTTAATTGTGTCAGCTCTTACATGGTGAAACTTATTATTCATTTTAATTGTTGAAAATACTTGGTTTTAAGTTTCACAATTATTTATTTATTTATTTATTGCAAAATCAATCCTACAGGATAAAATCCCAATTACAGGACGATTATAAAAAGGTATATAATATGATGCGTTGGCATAAATATAAATACATATTAGAATACAATAAAAAAATACGAAGATGAATATAGCAAACAGTATAATAAACAATCAATTTAAATATAGAAAAATTGCAGAAGTGATATTTTAAATTTACGTAAGGAATCGGCATAAATATCGGACTGAAGGTTGACATTATTAAATAAATTGCAAATTTGTCGAATAGGACATTTTAATTCATAATTTGCCCGCACTGTTTTTAAATTGAAAGTCAACTTGGTTCGTGAATTTAATCTAGGTACGTTGAAAGTGATACGAGATAAAATAGCACTATCGTTAACTTGACCATTTAACAATTTATATAAAAATGTAATGGAATGTATTTTCCTCCTTATCGATAAAGAATTCATATTAAAATAATGAAGTAACATATTATAATCGCATTTTAATTTATATCTAGTATATTTATAATTATACGATAATGAAGATCTGATGATGCTAATGTTGTAGCGAAACTAGTTGTCAAATAAAATAATTGTGAAACTTAAAACCAAGTATTTTCAACAATTAAAAGGAATAATAATTTTAAATTTAATAATTTCATCAATTCTATTCGTTTCGAGACAAGAAAAATCTCTTACCCGTAAATGTGTATCACTCCCCGCAGATCGACACACCGTCGTAGTCGTCTCCTTCCCATTCGCCGTATAATGCACCGCATAAGCTGCTGTGGGGCTCGGCGCCAGGTGATGCGGCGACGGATGTGGTGTCAAGTTCTCGCTGGAGGGGTAACTAACGCTGATCTTGACCCTCTCGTGCCTAGCCGACCTGGTGCTGGCACTAGGAGACGCACTCCCTGTGGTAGTCAGCGTGGAGTTGCTCCCGTTGCTGTGGGGTGACCCGTGGTGGTGTGACATGACGGAGCCGCGGCCACGGTGGATGCGGAGGGTGAGGCGTTGTTCGTCGAACCGATTGCCTATGCCCCTCGAACCTAAAAAAAAAAACAAAATTTGCACTATCATTTTAAACAATTATTTATTTGTCATTCGAAATTAAGTTGCAAAATTTGTAAAATATCATTCTAGTCTCCTCGACTGTGAGTAAAAACATGGAAAAAATTAGACAGCAATTTAAAATTATGATTTATTATCATTTCAAAAAAGTTTAGATTCAGTTTTAATGAACAAGCGTCTTCTTTGGTTACAATTTAGCACTGGTGTAAATAATATATGATTTTTCAAACAGCATAATTTTTATTTTAATAAGAGGTCTAGTTTCTAAAAAATAATCTATACAGGGTGTAAATGAAATAACTGCATTAAATTTAACCAGTAATGTAACTCGACGAGAGCAACAATATTTCTTAATAACTTTTTTTTCTAAGTCTTTCAGATTTCGAGTTAAAATTATTTAAAGATTTGCTGCATATTTTGTTACCTGCCCATGGAGAACAAATGGCTGCTGCCGTATTGAAGTGGGATACAAACAGCTCAAAAATTGTCGGTTATCGGTTACACTTCAGTCACAGTAATTAATAAATGAATCAACGAAAAAACATTTATTATTAATTAATTCGTAATAGTACAATTTTTAAAATAAAGAAATGTAAATTTTGGATAATAAAATTATAAAATTGTGTATTAAATCAGGTTTTAATCACCTGTGAATAGAGAAAGACAAGGGGAACGAGGTAACGAGGAAGAGCAAAAGCATAGTTATTAGGTTATGAAAAAAAAAATATATCATCACGGCATATTACCCATTGCTGGGTGTGCCAATCTGTTTTATGTTATGAGATGGTTATTTATCGTCGACAAATCATAATAGTTTAAATACGTTATTAAAAAAATGTAAAGTACAAACTTTTGTCCATTTAAACAAGGTACATGAGTACCAATAATTAGTCGTCCATTTATTGTTCCCGCTCAAACATTTTTTAATGAAAATTTTTATAGCATTTTCGTCTGTCGAGATGTGTATTGTGCATAATAAATATACTTTCCCAAGTAAATTCAGTCTCATTAATACATTATGAGCCATTCCCAAGATTGAAGTCTGTTATGTGCTGAAAACATTGAACTTTTTACACATGGTATGGATACAACTGTTGCTTTTTTTAAAAAAATTGTCATATGTGACACTCCGTATTGTGATAAAGATGTACAAGATTAACAAATGTGCGAATATTAGGAACAGTATGATTTGGAAACACTCCGTCCAAATGCGTTGGCAACTCTACAACACTGTCTTTATATCAACCACAAATTAAAATGTAGTAAAGATACGAATAAATAAATAAATCATAGGTAAGTAATTATTACAATGTCAATTTGTAAACGTAAGCATTTTGACAGAATTTTTTCTTATAAACAAGTTTATTACTAATGTCAAAATTTAATTGCAACAACTGACTGGACTGTCAATCACTAAAACAAAATTTTTCATAGCTATTGCTACTGCATTCAATTATTACAAAAATATTTGGAACGACTCGTCAATTTACGGGGTGGTAAAAATGCTAAAAAAATATGCGATTTCGAGAAAAAGTTATTAAGAAATATTGTTGATCTCGACGAGTTATATTACTGGTTAAATTTAATGTACTTATTTCATTTACACCCTGTATATTGTAACGTGGAACGCCCGCCGTCGCAGCCGCGCCGCCGTCGCCGCAGCAATGAGCGAGTATCTATTGCGATGACGCAATCGCACTAGCAGCCGGGCTACGTAAACAAACAAGTCGCGACGTGTTTAATTACTTGCGATCGCCTGAACCTTTTGTGTTCATTGTTACTTTGCGGTCGAACATTCTAGAGTTTTCTAGAAGGTAATCACAGCTGTGTAAGAGGCACGCAGCTATGCTCGAGAGTTAATTACAATTAGTTACATACATAGTTACTTACTTAGTTACATTCAGAGACATAGAGATATTCACATAGTGTTAATGAGTTTGAGAAGCACAGCAGTATCGTAGTGAGCGTATGCAGTAAAGTATCAAGTGGAGTAGGTACTCTGGAAGTTACTGGTATACTGGGATAGCTGAGGATGTGAATACTCGGTAGTGTTGACGAGTATTGGGAAGCATAGCGTACGAGGACAGTAACGGCGAGTCTGGAAGTTACTGGTATATTGGGATAGCTGTGGAAGTGAATACTTGGTAGGGTTGACGAGTATTGTGAAGCTAGGTATACAAGGACAGTAACAGAGAGTTGGAGTGGATACTCGGCATTGGTGTTGAAGAATTGTGGCATACGGATAGTTGGTGATACTGAAGCCGTGGAAAGAGAAAGTTAGTTACATAAATAGACAGACAGTGAGGTGAAAGGTGTGACTTCTGTCCGAGCAGTTCAATATACAGGCGCTGTTGAGTCAATTGAATATATAGACGCTGTGGAGGTCGGTAGGCGGACAGTTGAACGTGATTTAAGTATATAGTGATATAAATATCGCGTAAACAGTCCACAATAGTCTGCAACAGACCGGCAGTCTAAGATTGGAACGCGTAGTAAAATAAATAATTAGTAATATCGTAGAAATAAATAGTAGTGTTAATTGATTAAATAAATAAATAGTGTTAGTGTTATCTAGTTAATTATACTTTTAGTCGTAATTAGTTTTTAATAATTGTTCAATATTAGTAATCGTCATTATTTAATTCCCTTTTAATATTTAATTATAGTTTTGAATATATAATATATAGTAGGTATTATTATATATTCAAAGATTATAGTAATAAACCTATATTTTAATTAATAATAATTGTCTAATATTCACACTTCACCCAAATAAATAAAAACCTTACACTACTCTAGAATTGATTTTGTAATTTTGTATTTACTTATTTGCTAGAAAATTTAACTGAATTATTTATTTATTATTAATTGAGTATTGTGATAAATAATCAACAAGAATTTTATTCTCCCTGTGTATCCGACAAAGTAGAAATGGGATTATGGGTTAGTTAAAAAGAACTGAGTTATCTGAGTAGAAGAGAGTATCATACATCAAAGTACAGAAAATTTACATTTTAATAATATTCCCCTATAATGCTTATTTTTTGTTGCAAAAATTAGCAACAGGTACAGCTAGTTAAATTTAAAACTGAAAACTGGTCGATTTCTATGCCCGGAAATTTAAGATCTATCTTTACTAAAAACGGTGCCAATTTGTGTACAATTTCGTACTTTACATATTTAAATAAAAAATCTGGTGTGACCAACACAATACCTCCCGCCATTTAAAGCCCGAGTCACAAAAAAGATTAAGCTAATCCTTATTTTTGGATTAGTGAATTTTATTCTCTTTTTGGCAGTTTATTTACTTAAAATATACTCTAATATAATCCAAGTACCTTTTTTAATAATAAAATGAAGATTAAATTTTAAATACCGGGATAGAATAGAACTCACTAATTCAAAAATCAGGATTAGCTTAAAAATTTTGCTAATCGTTAATTATTATTAATCTAAATCCATACCTACGAATGTACTTATGCTGGAAACTGTATTGATTTCCTTTCCTATTGTTCTATTTACATTTTTCGTTTTAAAACGTTACTATTATTAATTTGAAATTAGTTCTTTGACTGTGACATTTATCTGTCAGTTACATACATTTGAATAACTGCGCAAACCAAGGAGTTTTGTTTGTTTAAAGCGTCGCCTCCGGGATTTAAATTATAGATAATTTTATAAATTTATCCATAAAATATATAGAAAAAGTATTAATGCAAATCTGTAGAAAATTTAATAATCTTTAATTTTTATAATAACATTAATGTTGAAAAAATAATATTTAAAGCAAGAAAAACTATTTTGAGCTTCTAGTAAAGTGCCATTTCCGGTTATCCGATTTACACCAAAATCTAATAGGCTTTCCATTACAGAAAAAGTTCGAAATACAAGGTTCCAAATTTTTTGAATGATAGTATTTGAGTTATAGTGGAGGATCCACACACACTTACACACACACACACACACACACACACACACACACACATACACACACATACATATATATATATATATATATATATATATATATATATATATATATATATATATATATATATATACTCACACTCACTCACACACACACACACACACACACACACACACACACACACACGCACACGCAAGCACGCGCACGCACGCACGCACGCACGCCCGACCGCCCGACCGTCCGACCGCCCGACCACCCATCAGGAAAATTATTAAATTAAATGATCTGAACTAGAAAATTTATCATTTTTATGAAGACTATTTACATTTCTTGTTATAACTAATCACCTATGCGGCTCTGCGAGAAACAATACGTAAACAGTCATATGTACATCTCCGTTAATTAAAAATAACAGTTACCTAGATATTCCACTATAAAGTCAGTGATGCAGTGCATTAATACCAACCCTAGCGTCATTCTCTTTATTTGTTCACTCGCTCATCTCGAGTTGTGATTAATATCATTTGTTTGCCGAAAGGATGCACTATTTGATACCAGCTCGGAGCTCTCCACGTCCACGTGCGTAGCGTATCTACCACTTTGAACTTATCTGCATTAGAATTCCCGCGCTTTTTGCGACCGGAAGATTAATGAGCTGAAACGAGCGTTATTCATACCTATCCACCATGATTTATGTGTGATTTTGATGCTTGATTTTTAGTTTAAGTGCGGTATGCATAAATCACACAAGGGATAATATGCCTTTATTAAATATGGTAAATATATTATTTTAACAACGTAAGTATGAATTATGACTAAGATACAAAGTTATTCATAATAAATTTGCATATTCTCCACTTTGAACTTTAAACGAATAATTTACTCCAGGTATAAATGTTACATAATTTAAGTTTGTTTTATAGTTTACACTCTCATATAGCTGTCTCAAAAATGATGTCCGTTATTTTGAGATTTGATTGATTGATTGATTGATTAAGTTCCGGTATTTTCATTTCATTCCTAAACATTCACGGGAAATATTTAAGCCTGCTTCTTGATTCCAACAAGCACTAAAGTCTCGTACTATGATTCAAGTTGCACTTTTACATATTTCAACGAGGATGCGCTACGGCTATGCTTTTAGGATTACTACTTTGGATCGCCCAGGACTTTCCCCGCCAATATTAATGCTGCCTGATTTTTTATATTTTTCTAAAAAATCTCCAACACTAGGCTTAGTCATAAAAGGCAACTTGCGTGGTACTAAAAATCTGATATCTATCACTAAATACCTAAAGTAAAGTTGAAAAAATATAAAAAGATAAATTTTATTTTAAAAAAAATATATTTTCTTTTTAATAAATTAAGAAAGAAGCTTTTCTTTGACGTCATTATTTTGAACTGGAGAAAGGGATGCATATTTAAGAATGTAACCTGTAGATGGCGAGCGAGTGCGAGTTTTAATTTGATTTTGACAATAGTTCATTTTTCAATCACTGTCTCTTTTCTTTATTATTTACAATTTGCGTGGTTTCTGTTACTTTTATTACGTATTTCGATTTGTTAAGCAGGATTCTGAAGGATTTTAACTCAGCTTATACTCGTACAAGATTAAAATAACAAACAAAAATATTAACCTCCAAACTATTATTCAAACATCAAACAGATGATGTGTCATGTTTAAATTACCAGCACAAACGGTTGCTATTGCACGTATCGATGTTATTGCTTTACGTCCATTCATTGGTTCGGCGTAATTATACGTCATACATGACGGTAATTTAAATATTAAAATTTCATTAATTTTTTTCTGGTCAATTAATGGAAATTTTACAAAAAAAAATATGAATAGCAAGTTTTTATCGTCTCTACAAAAATATTAAATAAAAATCTGATGTGGTCAGCACATCTCTCTCGCCAGATATTTTACCTGGTTGTACCCAAAAAACAAAAAATATTTTTAAATACAAATACATATATTCAAGCCTCACTACAAAATAATTCTCACATATATTGAAATTTTCTTCTTCTACTTTCCTATTCTTTTTTTTATATTCGTCATTTTTTCGCAAATTCCTTTTATATTCTTTTGCGTTGTTGTCTTTTTTTATTTTCATAATGATGTACAAATATTTTTGACAGTGATATTAATTTGTCAATTACAAACATTTGAATTCTTTGCCTTGAAGTAGTTTGATCGGAGATTTTTACGTCAAATTTTTTATACGCACTTCTTAATCTATAAATCTATAGAAGATATAATAATTAATTTACATTTATCGAATAATGAATTTAACGTTCTTTAATATAAGTATTTACATAAATTTTTGATAAATAATATTTAGATGTTTTTTTTCTTGTAACTACTACTTCCGGTTATCCAATTGTTCCCAAAATTTAATCAACTCTTCCCATTACTGTTAGATTGAGGAATCCGTAGTTAAAAATGTCTTAAGTCTTATAGTATTTGAGAAATCATGGATTCAACATCCACACACACACACACACACACACACACACACACACACACACACACACACAAACACACACACACACACACATACATACATACACACATCCACACATACACACATCCACACACATCCACATCCACACACACACACACACACACACACACACACACACACTCACACACACGCACGCACGAACGCACGCACGCCCACACACACACACACACACACACACACACACATCATCGTAAAAATGTTATAATCGGATTCTAGGGACCCTAAAACGTGCGTGTTCACTAAAATCTGGATATGCGATTTTTAGCATAATTTCATTACCTTTCTTAGCGAGAGGTAAAAAATGGCACGCAAGTAGCCCATTGTGTTTTCAGCGGTATTTCTTATTAAATAACCTTCAAGATATGGCGCTCTACCTCGAGTTATAATTATTTATAATTATCAAGTCAAAATTATCAGAATAAGCTAATAAGTTACAAATTACATTGACAGTGTTTTCACATGCCCACTAATAGACTTATTTTGCGGTCTGTCGTACTTAAATGGTATTAAATACTTGGTGTCCGAGCATAAAGTTGTCAGGTGATATTGACGTGTTTTGTTACAAATTAAATTATAAGTTAATTCTGTAGATAAATTTATTATTTCTTTTTACAAACCTATATTTAGATATGTCTAATAACAATTCATATTGAATAATGTCATTGTTAATATAAACAGCTATTTATAATAAATCACCGAGTGTCCGTAACCCATAACCTAAACTTTAACACACGTCGGTGACTGAAGAACAGATTTTAGCGCATGAACAATACTAATTTTGTAATTCCGTAACGTAAAAAGATAAAAGTAAATAAATTTAAGTATTATAATACTTACGCTGCAAACTTTTTAATTTGAAATTATGATAATAACCTTATAATTCATAATTAGATGTCCTTTTATTTTCTTGCAAGTTTATTAGTTATGCAGTGATTTTTTAGGAACTTACACGTGCTTTTAAGTAGTTTTAAAATAAATTTCCGTAACTACATTCATTAGAAAACACAATTATTACGCTTATCCAATCTGAAAGTTCCTGCTCTAAATTTATCTTTTGTTAAAGGAAATTTGCTTTAATTAGAAATAAATCAAGAAGTAAATGATAATCAACAATCCATTATAAAATTATTTGTGTGCTGTTAGCAGCTAAACCAATAAAACCATTTTATCTCTAGAACCATAACCATTAAATTCGATGTCGCATATCTTCATATGTGGCTCGCGCCCCGCGCGATAATGTGTCTTTTTGCTACATTCGTTTGCATTGTGAAGCCACAAATCAAATTTATTTTTCCGCCCAGCTTGTACTCATTGTGACTGCTAGTAACAAATTAGCAATTGATACATGCAAATTTATAAATAATTGCTATTTATTGGAAATTGGAATCAGTTATTGGATTTTAATATAAATACAGTGATTTGGGCATTATTAACAATTGTGGCTAGTTTAAATGGTTTAAATGTCATCGCTAAACCTCATATTATTGTAATTATTTTAAAATTAATATTGGATAATAGAATTGAAGCGACAATCAATCAAACTCAGACTGAATAATCCAATTTTATTTGAGGGTCAAAGGTCAAACTGCACCTTTTCAACTTCAATTTTCGAACAAGTAACATCAATTTAAGGAAAATCATTTTCTATTTTTTCAACAGCAACTGGAGCATAAATAATGTTAAATATTAAAAGTATACTATGACTGTCACTTTTATTGTAGGACACTGCACAGGTGTCTCATTTTCCATGTTTTTTTAAGGTATCTCCGGTACTATTAACGATAAAGCAAAACAATTAGTACATTCCAGGGTCAACTTTTCAAGAAAAGTCACCACAGGAATTTTCGATCTTCTCTTGTTTCTGAACTACAGCTATTTGTGTATTAAGAGCGCAAAATGGGACATTGTCGATTGAGAGGTTGTTGCCGCGCGACGCAGGAGCGAGGCATTCTCTCGAAATCGACAATGTCCATTTGCGCTCGAAACACACACAAGATTTTTTCTACAGTCGCCACAATGGAGTCCTCCACCATAACAAAAATTTATTTTTTATTTATTTTTACTTATCGGTATTTTCCATTCTTCTTGAGCTATTGCTTCAATCTAATCTAAGCATTTCATATTTCGTTTTTGTAAATGAATGCCCTATTTTATTTTCACAGCAGTGCGGCATTTTGTTTGGTTATGTAACATACCGACAGAGCAGTTATATGTCAGATTGACTTGGTAAGTGGGGAATGTGTAACTACAGTGTCATTAATTCCTGACTAAACGTTTCCTTTGAAAATGAGACAAGTGTCATTTCTCAACATTGAATAGTTAGATTGTAGGAGTGGCAAAGTTACATTTTGCGTTGACAAATGAGAGCGCAAATGGCTACTTGGTATATAGACTGTATAAAAACTCGTTTTTCGCACATTTCGAAAATATCTCATTTTTACCTCCCGCTACCCTTGGTAATGGAGGTATAGGGATCGTGCTAAAAATCGCATATCGAGATTTTGCTAGATGACCACGTTTTAAGATCCCTAGAATCCAATTTTAACATTTTCACGATGATGTCTGTGTGTATGTATGTATGTATGTATGTATGTATGTATGAATGTGTGTATGTGTGTGTGGATCCTTTACTCTAACTCAAATACTATCATTCAGAAAATGTTGAAACCTTGTATTTCAAACTTTTTCTGTAATGGAAAGAGCCCATTTGATTTTGGTGTAAATCGGATAACCGGAAATGGCACTTTACTAGAAGCTCAAAATAGTGTTTCTTCGAAAAAAAACCTTTAAATGTTATTTTTTGAGATTAATGTTATTATAAAAATTAAAGATTTTTAAATTTTCTACAGATTTGCATTAATACTTTTTCTATATATTTTATGGATAAATTCATAAAATTATCTATAAATTTAATCCCGGAGCCTACACTTCAAACAAGCAAATCTCCTTGGTTACACAGTTCATATCTTAAATGTATGTAACTGACAGATAAATGTCACTGTCAAATAACTAATCATTTCAAATTAATAACAGTAACGTTTTAAAAAGAAAATAGTAAATAGAACCCTAGTTATATGGAATGGATCTTAATACAGTTTCCGCAATAACTAAATATGTAAGTATATATATTTAATTTAAAAAAATTAAATAGCGGGAGATTTTTTATTCATTGTGATAGTTAGAGAAAAATTATTTTAAGAAATTTTCAACTGTTTTTAGGGTAGAATAAAATGGCGTAGGTAATTAGATTTTTTGAAAACTAAAATATTCTCGAGATATCATCACACAAACATGATTTTTTGAAAGGGAACCTTTGTTAAAAATATTCTCATCATTTTGCTGATTTTATAAGCTTTTCAATGATATACTTGTATAACAAGTCTACATATTTTTGTTTTCAACATGAATAATAGAAATTATTAATTTATTGGACTGAAAAAAATGAAAAATTATTAAGAAACAAATGAAGAAATCAATTAAAGAGCATCATTGTTAATTTTGATTCTATAATTAATAATTATGTTCTCAAAATTATTCTTACTAATTATTTTCTGGTTAGTCAAATTATTATTTATCGATGTTACAGTTGGCTTTGAAAAAAATGGTTTAATATGCTTTTGAAGTAAATAAATTTGAAAAATGAGTAAAACTGAAACAAATAATATTAGAAATAAACAATTGATTATTTTAAATTTATTTTTTTTATTTGTTTCTTAATAATTTTCAATTTCTTCATCCTAATAAATTAAAAATTTATCTTTTATTCATGTTTAAAACAAAAGAATGTAGACTTGCTATACGAGTATATCATTGAATAGCTTATAAATAAAATAAAAACAATGAGATTATTTTCAATATAGGTTCCCTAAAAAATCAAAAGTTTGTGTTAAATCTCGAGAATTATTAAGTTGTCAAAAAATCAAAATACACCAATTTATTCTACCTAAAAAACAGTAGAAAGTTTGTTAAAACAATTTTTCTCTTACTATCATAATAAATAAGGTATGCGATATTTGCGAAATGAGCGAAAAACGAGTTTTTGCCTGTAGCTCGGAAACAAAAGGATATCGAAAATTCATGTGGTGACTATTAAACTATTCCCGAAAAGTTGACCATCAAATGTGCAAACTGTTTTGCTTTATCTTTAATATTACTCGAGATACCACAAAAAACATCGAAAATGAGACAGCCTGTACAGCAAAACAATTTTTTTTACCTAATTGAAACCGGTTTCGGATATTTGTTCATCACCCCTAGTCACATTATGAAAAAAAGACATACGAGGGTGGATTGAAAAGTTTTCGAAATAACTGATAAGGCCTTGGGTTTCTGAAAACAAACCTATTTCCTTTTGTTTGATAATTTAGAAAACATTTCAAAAGAACATTATTTACAATTTTTTTATATAAAATATAAGCCAGGTGTCTTACTCTCAATAATTTATTTAGTACCAGGACCAAACTCGCATCTATGTTTTCTCGCGAGTTTTTTTATATGCTTTTCTTTTCCACTGTCCAATTATCAAATAACATCAATCTTGAAAGCTGAACACTTAAGAAACAATAAAAGTATTGAGTTTCGTATCTGTTTTACGTCAATATTCTATTAATATCATCGATAAAAAATTATATTGCATTAGGATACTGTGAAGAACACAAAATAATTTAAGAAAAATAAGAGGGTTACGCTAGAATTGTAGGGAATAGGTCATGGAAAATATAATAGAATTTAGCTAATCAAACCCCTACATTTGTACGGCTCATCACCCATTGTGAGGGTAAACCGTATCTATTACCAAGTTCAAGGTATTAAGCAAATATCTTGTCCTAGACTCAACGAGCTATGAACGAGCAGTCAATACGTATTTTACGCTTTTTAGGAAATATTAAAAACATGAATTTATTCCAACAATTTTGGTTGACATTTGATATTTTAAAACCGCTAGTGAAATAAAATTCTTTTTCTACAGTCTATATACAAAGTAGCAATATGCGCTCTCTTTTGTCAACTCAAAATGTCACTTTGCCGCTCATGAGCGACAAAGTATAGAAATCGGTCGCTGTCCAAATTTCTAACTATACAATGGTGAAAAATTGTCACTTATCTATATTCTGAATGGAAACGTTCAGACAGGAACTAATGACATAACCAAATAAAATGTGGCACTGCTGAGAAAATAAAATAGGGTATTTATTTACAAAAACGACAGTATAAAATGTTTAGATTAGATGGAAGCAATAGCTCAAGAAGAATGGAAAATAACGATAAATTAAAATTAAATATAAAATAAATTGTGTAAACAGTTGTGCTGCCACCTACAAAAGTTTGGCGTGAAGGCCCCGGTGGACATCAGATTATACGTTAGTTTTTGTTTTCTATATGGGACATCCACTTTTTCACTGCAACTGAACTAGTTTAATGTAATTGAAACAAATAAATTATACAAAAAACTTATATTCATTACAAAATTGGCATTAAGTTTTTGAAAAAACGAAAATTAAAACAATATCTTGAAGTCATATATGAATACGTTCCTATCTTCACTGCAAAACTATGGAGTAGTAGTGTAAGTACAAAGTGAACATTTTATTATTTTTTTATGGTGGAAGCCTGTAGAAAAAATCTTGTGTGTGTTTCGAGCGCAAATGAACATTGTCGATATTGAGAGGTTGTTCTCTCGAAATACACAAATAGCTATTAGGACGCTAGAGAAATAGAATTGCTTATAATATACAACAACTTTAATGGTCAGTATCCAAGGAAATAAACATGACTTTATAAGGCAAAATTAAATAAAAACTTTGAATTAGGGTTGATCTGAGAACAAACAGTGAAAATTAGTTCCGTATGAAATTCAGAATGCCAATGATTAGGAAGGTAAACCCGGTGTGGTTGTGTTTGGATTAGTATGGTAAGATCCAATACGATCCGAATCCCGACGTATATTGAACGCTCATGACATCAAATTTGCGGTCTTATTAGTTGAATGTGTTTACATCCTATGCACAATGAGTTAGGTAACTAATTTAAATTCAGATTGCTAGATGGAATATAAACTATTCGAGCACGCGGTTTTGATACCATTACATCATCAGCCTATTTCATGCATTGCTCTATACAGCTGCTAATCTATATGATTAGTCTCTGTCATATCCACACTCATCCAAACTCCAAATTAAGTTGTTCACGACCATTTATCACAATGAGTATTTTTTAACGGATTTTGTCAAAAGTGGACATTGACGTAAGTGATTTTGTACATATTTTCTTTACATTACGAGGATTGCGCTGAAAATTGTTAGTTATTAAAAAACCGTTGCATTTTAAAAAATCTGATGTGGCCAGCACATTACATTCCGTCTGCAATATGAGGCATTTACGAAAATTCTACATGTGAACTGTTACCGGTAAACAGCTGTTTATCCGGTTATATCTACCGGAATCGATATTTTAAAAACGCAAGTGGTAAACAGGGTAGATCCATAACCTATAAAAAATTGAAAATTTGAAATAGGTTAGAAATTTGATGTAGTTAACAAACTGAGCAGAGTCACACTTTGAACACATTTCCATTTTTAACGCGTGCATCACTACCTTTTTTTGAGATTAGATACTTCATGAATCCTGTAGATGGATCTAGTAGATATTGTACAATTTTCGAACACGGTAACTTTTTACCACTCGTGTTTTCCAACACAGTCGGTAGATGCGGTATCTACCGATAAAATTTTCGTAAATGCCTATGTATTTTCTATAAAATCTATACAGAAAGTTCCCTGCAAAATATTTTAAATTTTTTTTATTACCCTTTCGACAGTTGTACGTATTTTATACAAATTCCTTGCAGAAAGTTTCGAGCAAAAATATCCTATATTTCGAATAAAATTATAACACAAATATACTACGAATATGTTAATTGACACTGACATCTTTCAATCAAAATTTTCTTAATATAGTAGCTGTTTCTAGCATAGCTAGCTAATTTATGAAATTTAATTTCTTTATAATTTTATAACTCTGTATCCATTTAATATGAAGTATAAAATGCAGTCGTATAGAGAATACAATGTTCTTTAATATTTACAATTACTTTAAATGTGAAAAAATGATATTTAACATCGTTTTTTCACGAAAAACTGTTAAAAATGAGGGTACTTCCGGTTGACCAATTATAACCAAAATCTAATAAGCTCTTCATATGGTCGCAACGAAGAGGAATACGAAAGAATTATAACTTTTGGAATTGTAGAATTGGAGTTATCGTAGACGAAAATTTTGTTAGACACACACTCACACACACACACACACACACACACACACACACACACACACACACACACACACACACACATACATAGACACACACATACAGACATCATCGTAAAAATAGTAAAATCGTATTCTAGGTATATTAAAACGTGCTTATTCATTAAAAAGTCACCACCGAAATTTTTGACCAAAGAAAATACCTTCTTTACCTAATGGTGACGGAAGGTAACAAAAAATCTTTATTGTTTTTCAAAATATTCTCCATTCAGACTAATACACTTCTGCGTTCTTTAAAACCACTTTTTAAAACATTCGGAAATTCAGTTTCTGTAAGGTTCTCAAAAATTCTTTGAAATTCTGTAACTGCTGCAACTGCGCTGGAAAATCTGTTACCTCGCATCAATTATTTAACAGGTGAAAACAAAAAAAAAATCGCATGGTGCCAGATCTGGGCTATACGGAGGATGATTTACCAATTGAACTCCCGAATCTCTCAATAAATCCAATGTTCTGGCAGCAGTGTGGGAAGATGCGTTGTCATGATAAACTAAGATGTTACGCAAACCGGTCCTTTGGCGACCTGTTTGTAATTTTGCAAACATCTGTGGTAAAGCCACTTCGCAGTACTATTCTGAATTAACGGTTCTGCGATCTTCAAGTGGAATAATAGCAACAGGACCACTTCGGCGGAAAAAACAGCAATCATTTTCTTATTGATGCTTCTGCCACAAATTTTGTGGGCAAGTCTTCACTTCGAATACCCAAAGACTAGACTGCTGTTTAGTTTCAGGGTCGTGACTGTATACCCAAGATTCGTCACCTGTTACAATGTATGCCACTTGCTTGGAAGCTCCTCCGTCAAATTGCGGTATCCAACGGCTTGATAGCTTTCTTACCCCAAGATGTTTATGCAAAATCGTATTCACCGCCGAGGATTCAATCATCACTTGCTCCTGAATCTCCCTATAAGTAATATTTTCATTGGACTGAATCAAACTTGCCAAACGTTTAACATTTTCTGAACAGGCAGCATCCGCAGGTCTTCCAGGTCTTGCTTCGTCTTCTAGCAGCTCTCGCCCTCGTCGAAATTCGCAGAACCAATGACTAACAGCGGATAATGAACGGGTAGCATCGCCAAAAGCTGCTATCAAATTTTCATGCCTTTGCTCAGTCGATCAACTTATTCTTCTTACGCTAGAAAAACTTTACGTGCCACATATATATTTCGTTTGTATTTATGTCATAAATGCGCAATTCCCCAAACAATCAATTGTACTATGTCCTCCATATTCTACTACGTCTACATTACCGAATATCAATGATTTAGTCTGATATTTGCATGATTAATCCAGCAATTATAGTCCTGGTTGCGTTCCACGCACTCCCTGGTGTAGTTGTGTAGTTGCACTGGGCAACTGAGGTAAACAGAAGAATAATTCCCACAGCAGGACTACTACTGCATTCGTGATATCAATCCCAGCAAGCCATGTCTGTGCCCGTACGTTCATTCATGCATACATCCAGAACTAATTTCAGAGTTTTCTGTTTGTGAAGGATTTATAACTTCAAGAAAAAGTGCCTTCGAGCTCGTAGCCACAGTAAAGCTTATATTGAAACCGTATATTATGTCGATGTCGATGAATAAAAAGTTGGAGCTATGTGAGATTAAAATAAATAAATATAACGCTGGCATATCCCAATTTTGATTTATGTTGGTATGAAGTAGATTTAAAAATAATCTGATAAATTATTTAGGTGTAGGTATAATAATAATATAATAATTAACTGATTGAGTAAAGTGATAGATCTAATCTCATCCTAGAATCTATTTTTTTTAGTAATACAATGAATATTAAATTTTAAATACCAGAATAGAATAGAATTCACTAATCTAAAAATAAGCATTAGCTTAATCTTTTTTAGGAATCTGCCCATAAGTGTTTCATAAAATGTCGAACTTTACAATCTGACTACGATATTTATGTTATACAGATTACATATGTAATAATCTGATGTGGCCAACAGCAAACCTCCCGCTATTTAATTTTTATTAATTTAAATATATATGCTTACATATTTAGTTATTGCGGAAACTGTATTAAGATCCATTCCAAATAACTATGATTCTATTTACTACTTTCTTTTTAAAACGTTATTATTATTAATTTGAAATGATTAGTTCTTTGACAATGGCATTTATCTGTCAATTTTACATGCATTTGAGATATGAATTGTGTAACCAAGGAGTTTTGCTTGTTTAAAGCGTAGGCTCTGGGAGTAAAATTATAGATAATTTTATAAATTTATCCATAAAATATATAAAAAATGTATTTATGCAAATCTGTAGAAAATGTAATAATCTTTAATTTCTATAATGACACAAATCTTGAAAAAATAACATTGAAGGTATTTTTCGAAAAAAAATCTATTTTAAGCCATTTCCGGTTATCTGATATACACGAAAATCTAATGGCCTCTCTTTCCATATTAGAATAAGGTATAAATACAAGGTTTAATAATTTTCTGAATTATAGTATTTGAGTTAGAGTAGAGGATCCACACACACACACATACACACACACACACACACACGCACACACGCACACACGCACACGCGCACACGCGCACACGCGCACACGCGCACACGCGCACATGCGCACACGCGCACACGCGCACACGCACACACGCACACACGCACACACGCACACACACGCACACGCGCACACGCGCACACGCACACGCGCACACACGCACACACGCACACACGCACACACGCACACACGCACACACGCACACACGCACACACGCACACACGCACAAACGCACACACGCACACACGCACACACGCACACACGCACACACGCACACACGCACACACGCACACACGCACACACGCACACACGCACACACGCACACACGCACACGTACACACGCACACGCACACGCACACGCACACGCACACGCACACGCACACGCACACGCACACACACACACACACACGCACACGCACACACACACACACACACACACACACACACATCATCAACATCATCATCATCGTGAAAATGTTTCAGTCGGATTCTAGGGACCTTAAAACGTGCCCATTTACTAAAATCTCGATATACGATTTTTAACACGATCCCTATACCTCCTTTACCAAGGGTAGCGGGTGGTAAAAATACTATTTCAAAATAATACATTATTCAAATTTTCATATTTTCTTAGCAATAACATAAATATTCAAACAATAATTTATAGAAGTTACTTATCTCTAGTAATGAATTCCAGTGGCAATATCACTAGATTTATGTTTACTACGCAAATAATTTAGTTAATAATCCATATTTCAACGATGGTCACGTATGTTGGTATGTACTTTTTGTAGTAATTTCATTGTATACAGTTTAATGACAGTAGTTCTAACATTGTAAGCTAGTTAACTATCAATACACAAATTTTAAAATATCTTTTAAATCAGGGACTGTAGTGACAGCACGAATTCTATCAAATAAACACAAATACACACGTACATACACACAGACATCATCGTGAAAATGTTAAAGTTGGATTCTAGGGACCTTAAAATGTGGTCATTTACCAAAATCTCGATATGCGACTTTTATCACGATCCATATGCCTCCCTTACCAAGGGTAGCGGGAGGTAAAAAAACTGTAATAAACTTATTTTTGACAATTTTATTCATTATTATACTAATTTACAAAATATATATATATATATATATATATATATATATATATATATATATATATATATATATATATATATATATATATATATATATATATATACATATATTATATATTCTAACAATTTTTCGGAAATTTGCTCTATTAGGAGATAAATTTTAGGACTGAAAACTGTGACATTAGTTAAAACAGTAATAATATTTAATACTAACGTCAATAACCGGAATTTTTATTTGGTTTATCGTTTCGTTTCTGTTCCATTCCGGGTCCCTGTTTTAAATATTCTTATTATTTAACGAAATACGAAATATTTCACATTTAAGTAATGTTGTTTAAAATATCTTTTTATATAAACTGGATTAAGCGTCAAAGGTTAATTTGTTCTTAGAAACAGTGCATTAAAGTATCCCATTTCTGCCCTAATTACAAAAGATATCAAACGCTCTCACGAATTAGGAACTCAAATTATTCCAGGATCATTTTGTTCAAAAATATAATGCTCTTATGCAGGATGTTAATAAAAGGGTAAAAAATTGAGAGTATATACATTTCGATGTGTTAATTTTCAGTCAAAAATATTTTTTTCACAATTTAGACAATTATTTATTAGATATAATTACTAATTAGTATACATATTTCTATTCAATGTTTGTCACGTGATTAGATAATTCATTATTTTTAATGAAAAATAAAGATGGCAGTAGCGCACTAAAAAAGAATTAAATTAAAAATAAGAAATAATTTTTCGAATTCAGCACATCGAAATGTACATAGGCGGTGTGTACAAAAGTAGTCAGCGCCGACAGCGGACAAAAATGACAAAATGGTTACTCATTGAAACATAACAAGATTATGTTTTAAATCAGAATAATTTTGCAATTTCTATTTTTTAAAATATTTGCAATGAATGCAAATGATAGGACGTCAAATATTATGTGATGCAATAGGGGATGTAATAATTCTTACAAAGTTACCGATTGAAACTGAAGTATCAAATTTTATAAATATCTTAGAAGATTAGGAAGAGATGTATAAGAAAATAACTTTTCAACAGATATCTTCTACTAACATGAAAAATTCTTTTAGGTATACATATTTTCTCATTGTAAAAGATACTTATCGTATGAATAAAATTCCAACAATGGTCGTCTGATTGCAATAAAGAATTATATAAAAATTTGTTTCTTAAGTTAATATTTGCACAAGATATAACTTGCAGTTTTATGAAATAGAAGTCTATTTTTGACATAATTCGTCTATATCATGTTAATGTTAAAGATAGAAATTCACATGGTTCGTATTTTTCGTGTACTTTCTTTTCCGAGCTTGTGCAACTGATTCCACTTAGAACCTGGTATATTTTCAATGAAGAATCTTCATCATTTATTGCGAATATAAAAAAAAAAAATGCTAACATCATACATTGATATGTAGAAATTTTCTTCTTTCCAATCATTCAAATTTTCCAACTTTTTAATCTCAATTTCCATGTATTGTTCATCTTGTAACATTTAACTAATATTATAAATTATAATATAAATTTAAATATGATAAAATGGTTTACAGAAATCACACATATTATGAGAAAAATTATATTTTCTGCCACAGTATCTTGGCTGGTATTTTGACTTTTTTGATTGTCACATCACATATATAGCATTTTAAATATTTTCTTTATTCATTTCCATATACTATGATGTATAATATTCATACACAATAGCAACAACACAAAATAAAATTGTAAATTGTATCACTTTCTCGAAATGTCAAAATTGATTCGGTAAACAAAAATGCCAATGTAGTCGTTAGAGGCGCTGACGCTCAAAATGTGCACATCGCCTATACCCCCATTTTTTTTACCGTTGTTTGTAGGTAGGTATACGACTATAAAAAATCTGTTTTCCCGATTGACATTAAAAGTGCAATTTTTTGGCAGCTAACTCTTCACATAACTGTTTGTAAAATGTCACTTTCACTGCCTACGCAGTAAATATATTTTTACTGGCTATTACATAGCAACCGCTATACAAAGGAATAGCAACCGTTCAACAAACGCGAAAAGTTTATATCTGGTCCAATTTTCGGTATAAAAATATTTAGTTTCTTACCTTTAGTTGTGCGGAAGCCCTGGTTGATGGCCCTAGTTGTCCGTACGGCGGCCTTGTAGATTCGCCAATAGAAGAAGAGCATTACAAACATAGGAATGTAAAAGCTTCCTAGTGCCGAGTACACTACGTAGCCGGCTTCGTTCGTCAACTCGCACTTCCACGGACATGGAGGATTATCAACAGGAGGAGACACCCAGGTGGCGTTTTCATCTTCTGATTCCTCCTAGAAAGAAGAAAAGATTTTAGAAATTTAATTTTTCAATAATGAATACAGAGTATTTTGAACTGTTGGTATCGTTTCAAAGTAATACCAATTCCGTATGCTGGATTTAAAGTTGTTCCCACTTTCGCTAAAACCAGAAGTGATACAATTTTTTTACTAAAATCATCTTATGCGTCCCTTTATCTAATTAAACTTTGCTTATTTAAATTTTTTATCCGAAAAAACATACAAAAATACAAATTTTCAGGGAAACTTCTTTGTTGTATAATAAATATAAAAGAGTTTGAAATTTTATTTTATGGATCCATCATTTATTAAAAAATTTAAAAAATAACATCTGGACTTGCTAGGTTCTTGCTGAAATTTACTCAATTAATATTATGAAAATGAAGAAGGAATGATTTTTAAAAAGTAAAGTTTTGTCGTTTCTAAATTTTTATTATTTTGTTGTGAAGTCACTTGTATCACATATACCTATTCGTCAGCTTTATTTTTACCTTCCGTCACCTTTAGGTAAGGAAGATATGTCTTTGGTCAAAAATGCGATGATGAGTTTTTAATGAATAAGCACGTTTTAGGGCCTCTAGAATACGATTTTACTATTTTTACGATGATGATAATAGTACAATTTCAAAAATTATAATTCTTTCGTGTTCTTCTTCGTTGCGTCCATATGAAAAGCTAATTTGATTCTGGGTACAATTAGTCAACCGGAAGTACTCTCATTTGAAGATTTTAACAGTTTTTCTTGAAAAAACTATGTTAAATATCATTTTTTCACATTTAATGTTATCTATTAGAAATATTAAAGAATATTTATTCTTTATACGATTTGATGGCATTTTATACTTCATATTAAATGGATATAGTGTTATAAAGAAATTAAATTTCATACAGTAACTGACTACGAAAACAGCTACTACATTAAGAAAATTCTGATTGAAAGATGTCAGTGTCAAGTGCAATTAACATAGTGTATTTTTCTTATAATTTTACTGGATATATAGAATATTTTGCTCGAAACTTTCTGTATGGAATTTGTATAAAATACATACAAGTGCCGGAAGGTAATGTGCTTTTATTAAAAATTTAGCTTAGACGGCTATTTTCTATGTTCCGTAAGTCAACCAAAAAAACCAGTATCTTGAAGCCGGGTACACCATGGTTCCTGAATATTTTCATCTATTTCGGGACAGATTGACATTAAATCATATGACATTTAAAATTGACAAAACCTAACAAAAATAACAGACAACGAAATTGAACATTTTATTACATTTAATGCCAATAACAATAACACAACCAACAATAAATCAAATATAAATAATGTTTTCATACTTACATCAATAATAATTATTAGCAATACCACTAATGCGGTTTAGAATTTTAATCATTTATATGGTTTTAGATCAAATATTTCTAAAATCTATTTTCTAAATTTAACAAATAATTATCTACAGATATGCCATTCGGAAAGATGTTTATTGTGGAAATAATTGGTGACAAGCTGGCGTGAATTTTATTCTTTATTGGGACCTCCAAAAAGACATACTAATTTTGCTCCCTCTTGCGACCACGGTTTTAGCCGTTATCTTGGGTCAAAGGTGCAAAAATGAGTTTTTGGTCCTTTTCTTGAAAACAGTGACCCGTATCAAAATTTTTCAAGAATAAAATTTCCTGTACATAAAAGGATTCTTACATTTTTTTGCCTAGGATGAACTCTCAAAGCGTTATGTTAAAATATAGTTAACCAGAATAACAATTTATGATATAAATTTAAATTACCCAAAAAATAAACAATATTAGGTAGGTATTTAATACTTAGTATATATCTTGTTCCATTTAAGCCATGAGAGAGAGAGCCAAGAGAATTGGACATAGTTTTGAACTTTTTGATTGGCTGAAATTGGAGACATGAGATACGTTTGCCCAATGTAATTTTGGCTACTTAAAACTGGCGCTGACGTCAGCGCCATCTACTGAATGGCTTAAATGGAGCAGAGTATAATAGATTTTACTATTTATAACAGTTTATTATTGATTCTTTTTGAATCATTTTTTATTGTGTTCCATTTTAGCCATTCAGTATTGTATAGAATAGGGAATAGTTTTGACCTCTGATTAACTGAAATTCAAGACAAAAACCAATGTAATTTCGGCTACTTAAAACAGACACTGATGCGAGCGCCATCTGCTGAATGGCTTAAATGGAACAGAGTATAGACGACTTTGCCCATGAGCGATTCGCGAGTTACTAACAACTTAAACTTTTTTCTCTAAAATTTTATACATCTGCAAATCGGTTTAGATCTCATTTCATCTGAAATTTCGATACATATTAAATACGTAATTCTTTAATAGTGTCAAAATTTTATATGAAAATATAAGAACTAAGAACTTAATTTTATTTTTACTTTCCTGATATGTAGGGGCTCAAATTTTTTCCCATAGGCGCTCAAAGCCATAGTTACGGCTCTGAAAAATATCAGAGAAACCAAGGTTATTTCGTGGTTGCCGTTATCCGATTTTTTACCAACCTTTTTCAGGAACCGCGTTCCGAATAGAAACCGGTATATAATTTCAGGACTTACGGAACACTAAACCGTAAACATGACCGAACCGGTTGCATTACGGAACGGAAAAAGATTACAAAATCACAAATTGAGTAAGTAAATGTTATTGTAGAAGGCGCAAAATATAAAAAATAGTATAAAGAACTTATTTTATAAGACTTTCTTTCGCACTTGTCAATTAGAAAACTCGCTAACGCTCGTTTTCTAAATTTTGACGCGTGCGAAAAAAACATGTCTTATAAAACAAGTTCTTTATACTATTTTTTATATTATGCGCCAACTACAATAACATTTACTTACTCAATTTGTGATTATATTTGTAACCATTTGTACATTTTCATGTAAATAATCTTCCCTAAATAAAAAAAATAATAATAATTTCGACATTATATTATTAAAATGAATTGTCAATTAACTAAAATTAAATTAGGTAAAAATGGGTTAAAGAAACGTCATCTAGTACCATCCGTCTAAAACAAAAAATTGCGTATCGTAATGGCTTCATTATGAACGCAAAATATAAAAAGTATTTTATAATAACTTAATTGTGCAATTTTTCTATAAAATTTTAAAAAATATCATTTGTAAAGAATGTTATACTATTGCTTATTATTGACTAGTGGCATGAAAATATGGCTAAATTTATTTTCCCCAATCGCTTAGCTGTAATCTGACTGCGGTTATGTAAATTCTGCGTATTATGGCGAACTGAACGTGTATTTGCGTGTTTGGAAGTGAGTAGCGTTTGTTTGCTAAAACTATACATGATATTCCACAATAAAAATGGTAATAATGATAGGTTATTATTATCTTCAGAGAGGATAATTATAGGAAGAATATTTAAATAGCCAGCACACATTAAGTTTGATAGATCGTAATTATTAAATATGTGGTAGAAATAGAAACAAATTGACATTGATTATTTCATTATTGTATCAATAGTGTTGACATTAACCTATAAATTTAATATTAAAGAAACGCATTTGATATATGATGTTTTTCAATAAGCTACTTGCGTGGTACTGAAAATCTGATATCTATCACTAAATACCTAAAGTAAAGTTAAAAAGGTATGTAAAAATATAAATTTTATTTTAAAAAATTATTTGTTTTTTAATAAATTAAGAAGATTTTATTTGACATCATTATTTTGAACTGGAGAAACGGATGCATATTTAAGAATGTAACCTGTAGAAGGCGAGCGAGTGCGAGTTTTAATTTGATTTTGACATTAGTTTATTTTCCTGTAACTGTCTCTCTTCTTTATTACTGTTACTTTTATTACGTAATTTAATTTGTTAAGCAGGATTTTGAAGGATTTTAACTTAGCTTATACTCGCACAAGATTAAAATGGCAAACGAAAATATTACCCTCCAGACTATTATTCAAACGTTAAACAGATCTGTCATGATTAAATTACCCGCACATGCCGTTGCTATTGGACGTACCGATGTTATTGCTTTACGGCCATTCATTGGTTTGGCGTAATTCTACGTCATATGGCGGTAATTTAAATATTAAAATTTCATTATTTTTTTTCCGGCCTATTAATGAATATTTTGCCAAAAGAAAATATATGGGTAGCAAGTTTTTACCGTTTCCTCAAAAATATTAAATAAAAACACTTAGCGACTTTTACACTAATTTTGGCAGTTTATTTCTTAAAATATAGTCTAATAATAATAATAATATTAATAATAATAATAATAATAATAATAATAATAATAATAATAATATTAAAATTAAGATTAAATTTTAAATACCGGGACAAAATAGAATTCACTAATTCAAAAATGAGAACATTTATCTGTCAGTTATATAAATTTGAATAGTGCAATCAAGGAATTTTGTTGGTTTAAAGCGAAGGCGTCGGGATTTAAATTATAGATAATTTTATAAATTTATCCACAAAATATATAGAAAAAGTATTAATGTAAATCTGTAGAAAATGTAATAATCTTTAATTAACATTAATCTCGAAAAACTAACTTTTAAAGGTATTTTTCGAAGAAAAACTATTTTGAGCTTCTAGTAAAGTGCCATTTCCTGTTATCCGATTTACACCAAAATCTAACGGGCTCTTTCCATATTAGTAAAAGTTCGAAATACAATGTTTCAAATTTTTTTGAATGATAGTATTTGAGTTAGAGTGGAGGATCCACACATATACACAGACATCATCGTGAAAATGTTAAAATTGGATTCTAGGGACCTTAAAACGTGGTCATTTACCAAAATCTCGGTATGCGATTTTTAGGACGATCCCAATACCTCCCTCACCAAGGGTAGCGGGAGGTAAAAAATGGCACGCATGTAGCCCATTATATGAATAATTGAGAATAAAAAATCAGGTAGGTTGTGAAAAACAAAACTTCTGGTCTGTCATTTTAAACAGTAATTTTTATTTATCTTTCATTTGAAATTAAGTTAATTATAATTAATTTCTTAAAATATTGCTGTTATACACCAGAGCTGGGCAGTAACTAGTTACTCTAGTAACTTATTTACTAACTAGTTACTTTTACGATAACTTAGTTACTTTTTAAAATATGGTAACTGTAACATGCTGCGGAAAAGTAGTAACTTTACGGTTTTAGTTACTACTTACTTGAGTAACTTAAGTTACTGAAATTTTTTTGGGGTGTATAGATGCTACCTGAAAGTAGCATCTATGCACGAGTTATGTTTGCCAATATCGAAGGTGGTTTTTTAAAAAGGAAAATTACAACTTTATTTACTTTATTCTAATACTACAATGCTACTATGCTACAAAATCTGGACTAATCTCTCGTCTTTACATTTTATTTCATTATATATGAATTTTATGTGCTGCGTCAGGGTTTCCTATTTCTTGTGGACGCCATGTGTATACAGGATGTAACTCACGAATAAAATTTTTCTTTGGGGTACCTGAAAGTAGCATCTATGCACGAATACAATTTTTTTTGGGAGCATAGATACTGAATGAAAGTAGCATCTATGCACGTTTAAATTTTTTTTGAGGTGCATAGATTCTACCTGAAAGTAGCATCTATGCACGATTAATTTTTTTTTTGGGTGCATAGATACTAGCTGAAAGTAGCATCTATGCACAATTAAAAATTTTCTTTGGGGTGCATAGATGCTACCAGAAAGTAGCACCTATGCACGATAAAAAATTTTTTTGGTTGCATAGATGCTACCTGAAAGTAGCATCTATGCACGATTAAATTTTTCTTTGGGGTGCATAGATGCTACCTGAAAGTAGCATATTTTGACACAGAGATTTATGTGTCAATTATGAACATTTGAATTTCTAGCGAGAGGTGAAAAAGTATTTAGCTTTGCTATTTACATTGTAAGTAAAACGATAAATTGATATTTGAATCCCTTTTGTCATCAATTTTAACAAATTTCGAATCTAATAAGCCCTTGTGTAAATAAAAGACCTCAATAAAACTTAAATTATACAGTGTTAAGTAATTTTGGTATAGCAATAAACGTCCATAAGAATAACACTGGCTATCTCCGCCACACTGAACATAGAGTGTGAGACACTGTATAGTGACTCGAGCATTCATTTCAAAAGAAAATTAGTTAGGAGCTTTTAAGAAGAGGAAGAAAGAATGGTGAATAGTATTTTTGTTGAAAGGAATAACTGTGAACATATTTAAATTAAAATTCTGAAAAATATGAATCATGCGTCTTATTCTCAATAATTCTAAAGTGACTCTCATAAATATTAAAGTTTATAATAATTTGTTACAATTAATACTTGTTCCATTGGGAAATCATCTTTCTAATGAATATTTATGATCAACCCCTCTTTGTGTAGAAGTATAAAGAAAACGCTTTCTCTTGTTTTTATTATGAGCAAAATTTTCAGCATGCATTAACTTGTACAAGTGAAGTCTATATTAGGAAGAAACTACAGTGGGTTAATTTTAGATTAACAAATTTTGAATTATAATATCATAATACATTCAAATTAAATTAATTACTTAGATCATAAAAGCGTCAGCTATTCTTCACGACCTAATAAACAAGACTAATTTTATACGCGTTTATTTAATCCTGTAATTTATCTTAGGTGCTGTTCATTCACAAGAAAGCCTTTCTCTAAAGACTTTTTATTCAGTTTAGTTTAGATTTATTAAATAAAGAACCATTATTCTAAGGAATATTCACCCTATTCAAATATTCTAAATGAAGATTAATATAATTTTCTTGGTTTATTTTAATATAACATAATTAATAATAATGGTAATTTCTTATGAGCAAATGCGTTTATTTTAAATTTATTTAATAATTCTAATTCTTTAAAAAATATAGTTTCTTTGCAAATTTACTGAAAAACTATAAAAATAACCATTTCTAGAATGAATATTTTAAATAAATTTGCTTGGTTTCAAAATACTATGGCCCGTAATCTCATCTCTTGAAGTAGCGTTCACTGTAACCTTTATTGCTGAATCTTCCTTTGCGTTGATTTAGGGTAGGAAGGTCGAAAGATGGTAAGAAAAAGGTAGAATATTTTGGTAGAGTAGATTCAAGCCCAGAAACTAAGGCATTTTCCGAAGATCATACAACGATAAATACAGGATAGGGAACGGAACACCAAAGTGATGTGAAATTTTTGTTATTCTGTTGCCGATAGTCGTCATAACAGCATTTGAAACTCAGGTTCGTATTTTTAATTGTATGAAAACTAATTTCTTATATTTTTAGCTCCAACTTGTAGGGCCGGTATTTCCATCTCCGGATAAAGTTCAGGATAACTATCCGTCAGATAAATGATAATATATCGCATCGAAATAAAAGCATAAATGAAGTAAATTATATTGAATGTCATTTTTTGATGCGATATTGTTCATTTATCCGACAGATAAGTTATCCAGCACTTTATCCGAAGATGGAAATACCGGCCCTTAGGGCGATACAAAATATCATACAAGTAAATTGAAAGAAGTTTTAATAATTTACTCTTTTGTTCGCAGATAATTATTTAACACGGCAATACTAATTTTGCCTTGTTTGCTACATGAAGATCCAAGGAAAATTAATAAATATTCCTCCAAGACCTACAAAAATTAAAGCAATAGCCAGTGACGTGAACTTTTTTTAAATACATACTTTATTTTATAAATAAATATATAAACACGGCTTATTACCCATTGCTAGGTGTGCTTTTTGCTGTATTCACAGATATCGTAAAAGATGATGGCATATTAACATTAAGTAACTGTTTATTTACTAATTAATTAAAAATGATCAAATTTTGACGTTTCGAGCTGTATATATCATAGACGAAACAAAAGTAATTCATAAGCAGCGCCACCAAGTCTGTTCTTATCTGAAATACAGTATTCTATATTTTCAGTAAAAAAAAATACAAACATGTCAATTGCACTTGACACTGACATCTGTCAATCAGTATTTTCTTACTATAGTAGCGGTTTCCATAGTTATAGCATAGCTAGCTGCTTTATGAAATTTAATTTCTTTATAATTTTTACTTTCTTGTACGAAGTAAAGGAAGTATTGTAATCGCGAAAAATTTCGGTTTTCAGCTTTCAACGGAAATATCCATTTTGACCATCCCTGAATCCATTTTAAATAATTTCGTCGTGACGTCTGTACGTACGTACGTGCGTATGTATCTCGCATAACTCAAAAGCGGTAAGCCGTAGAAAGTTGAAATTTTGTATTTAGGACTGCTATAACATCTAGTTGTGCACCTCACTTTTTGGTCATTACATAATTTCTAGAAATGGTACTTTATTTGAAGCCTATAATAGATTTTAATGAAAAACTATTTTAAAATATAATCTAACACTTTTCAAATTTGGTATATAAGACTTATATGTCAATTGGAATAACGTAGTAAATTTTGGTTAAACAGGCTAACCGGAAGTGACATATTACCTGAAGTTGTTAACAGTTTTTCTTCAATAAAATGGTTTCATTTTGATTTTAGAAATAAATGCTTCAAATAAATTTTTTAGAGAATTAAATTCTGTGCCTAGCACATCAAGTATTATTAAATTAGCCCTTTGTATAAGCGAGATATGTATATTTAAAACATATACTTTTTGGTTTTTGTAATGAAGCTTGCTATGGATTAGGACAAAAAATAACAAAAAAATAAAAAATAGATGCTAATGTCAAATTACGTCAAATACGTGCAATTTTATACTTGGGTCTATACTTCATATTGGTCTTGTGTACAAGGAAGTCGTGTGGTGTCCACATCAGATTTTTACTTCCTCTTGTACAAAGTAAAGGAAGTATTTTATCTCGCATAACTCAAAAACGATAAGCCGTACAAAGTTGAAATTTTGTATTTAGGACTTCTATAACATCTAGTTCTGCACCTACCTTTTTGATCATTACATAATTTCCAGAAATGGTACTTTATTTGAAGCCTATAATAGATTTGAATAAAAAAACTATATTAAAATATAATCCAAAACTTTTCAAATTTAGTATATAAGACTTTTATATCAATTGGAACAACATAGCAGAATTTGATTAAAACAGGCTAACCGGAAGTGATATATTACCTGAAGTTGTTATCAGTTTTTCTTGAATAAAATGGTTTAATTTTGATTTTAGAAATAAATGCTTCAAATAAGAGTTTTAGAGAATTAAATTCTGCACTTAAAACTTATATACTTTTTGGTTTTTGTAATGAAGCTTGCTATGGATTAGGATAAAAAATAACAAAAAAATAAAAAATAGATGTTAATGTCATATTACGTCAAATACGTGCAATTTCATAATTGAGTCTATACTTCATATTTGACTTGCGTACAAGGAAGTCGTCTGGTGTCCACATCAGATTTTTAACTCTATATCCATTGAATATGAAGTATAAAATGTAATCAAATCGTATAGAGAATAAAATATTCTTTAATATATATAACAATAAATATGGAAAAACTATTAAATTCCAAAAATAAGGGTACTTCCGGTTGACCAATTATAACCAAAATCTAATCTAAAGAAAAGGAATACGAAAGAATTATAATTTTTTGAATTGTAGTATTTGATTTATCGGATCCGAAAAAATCGACATATACACACACACACGCACACACACACAAACACACACAAAAATCGTCGTGAAAATATTAAAATCATATTACAGGAACTCACATCAAAAACTCAAAGACAATACCTTCCTTACCTATAGGTGACGGAAGGTAAAAAACAACAGAGTTTTTTATTTTAGTCATAGCTTAATAACCCGTCATTAAGAGTAAATACTCTTAGTCTACGTTTTTAATTTTGTAAGAGGTAATAAAAAAAATACATTTCTAAATTTCTGCATGGACATTTCTTTACGGTAATTTATTTAAAGTAATACATAATATATATTTTCCGCTAATTTAAATCGGTAACATCTCTCCTTACTATTCAAGCATTCAAGAAAACAAATGCATTTAAAGTATTTTTTTTATTTAGTTGCTTCTAATATCACCACCACATTTACAATCACAAACACAGACATAACATCTAAATATGAAACTTTTTTTTACATTTTCTGCCCTTAAATCACTAAATTTATATAATCTGCACGCTCTATCATAAATAATTTGTTATTATCTGCAATAAAATATCTTGCATGTTATCTTTGTAAAGAAAGTTTTCAAAAGATATAACGATATTGAATCGAAGACGAACCTTGGTTGGAGTCGTGAGCGAGGATTAATAATTTGAATCGGTGGCATCTATCCGGCTCTGTGCATGAAAACGTAAAGTTTGCCGGTTTTATCTGCAAGCCGAGAAAGAAAATATGGCAAGAGGCGTGACATTTAACGCGGATATCCACTTGATACTTCAAGGGCTTCCTCAAGTGTATCTTTTCCGATACGTAAAGCTATTTTTAGTCGACATCGCCGACGATACGCTACTTTAGAATTAAAAATTCAAAACCACAACGATATACTGATACGAGAATTCAATACTTACTCGAAAGTATTGAAATAGGTACTTTTAAAATAATTATTACTGATATTTATCTTAAATATTACGTGCTACTATTATGAAGTTTTTTTTATTTATACTTTTTAGCAGTATCATTGATGAAATATTATTATTATTATTATATTATTATTATTATTATTATTATTATTATTATTATATATATATATATATATATATATATATATATATATATATATATTACCGCATCTGTGTACAAAGCAGATTGGCACACCCAGCAATGGGTAATAAGCCGTGATGATATACTTATATTTATTTATTTATTTATATATATATATATATATATATATATATATATATATATATATATATATATATATATATATATATACCGTGTGTCTGTCTTAAAGGTGTACATAGGAGATTAACATGGGAAATCAGTTTTTTGCAATTTCCTGCCTAATTATTTTAAGCAAAAATGCGTCAAATAAAAGTTTTAGAGCATAAAATTATGCATCTAAATCAATAAACAGAATTACCTTTCCATGCATTGTAACGACAGAAATTAAATATGAAAATATCGAAAATTACGTTTAAAATATCGACAGCCATGAAATTGAACAACAAATAAATAAATGCTTGACGTTTTATCTGTCAAAACGTAAGTTAACTTATTTGACGTTTCTGACAAAATGATTTTGTCTCTAGTTTTATTGTCTGAAATGATTAAAAAATGAACATTTATACGAATGAAGACCTAAATCCGTGACAAAATTGGAAGACTGCTAATGTGTCTTCAAAAAATACACATGAGCCGCGTTATCAGAATATAGGACGAGCAGAACATGCGTTACTCTAAGAAAGAGTGTTAGGAATGATAAGTGTAAGTGTATTGGAAATGAGTTGAGAGTACATAACAGCATCATACATAATTTTGTTACGCAGTGTTGAATTTTTGATATATTCATATTATTTAAACAAAACTGTATTTTCTTAACTTTCTTTATTAATTTTATATTTCAACTATTGCCATAATTAACCATATTTGTTCCTATCAAATTGTCAGAAACTTCTAATAAGTTAACTTACGTTGTGACAGATAAAACGTCAAGCATTTATATATTTTTTGTTCAATTCCATGGCTGACGTAATTTTCGACATTTTCATATTTATTTTCTGTCGTTATAAAACATGTAAAGGTATTTATGTTTATTGTTTTAGATGTATAATTTTATACCCTAAAACTTATATTTGACGCATTTTTGCTTAAAATAATTAGGCAAGCAGGAAATTGCAAAAGACTGTTTTCCCATATATATATATATATATATATATATATATATATATATATATATATATATATATATATATATATATATATATATATATATATATATATATATATATATATATACCGCGTGAAGAAATGAAAACTGGCGCATAGCGATTTCAATGTCATTTTTTTAATACTGCAATATCTCTTTACCTATTCATTTTAGAGAAAAAAGGTAAGAATACAAGTTATTCAGAAATAAAAACGGCATTGTTTAAAACTAACATGTTTTAAATGAGAGGAATTTAGAAAATATCAACCCCTTGAGGTAGCAACCCGCTGCACATGGGAATAGAACGGTTAACCCGCCCTAACTCTATTTAAATAAGTCAATAAATAAATGGAAATAACTGTTTCTGTTACTTGGAAAATTAGTTATATGTTTTTACGTGTTTAAGTTTAATTTTAGTATTGTTTGAAATAGCTGTAGTATCTTAAACTAATTATTAATATTAATATTATTGCATCTGGCTTCACGCGAGTGCGCGCGCACCCCCACGCCAAGTGCAGCTGCTACAGCATTGACCGGCTGCGACCAACCAGTGTTACCAACCGTACGATTATAATCGTATTCATACGATTTTTTTAATCTAAGTACGATGTACGATTTAACTATCATAATCGTATGCCAAAATACGATTATTTTCAGTAATAATAATTTATTAATAAAATTAATAATTCAAATTTCCCGCAATTCCGTCGTAACAAATTTCATTTGCCAACCAGTCAGAAAACATCTGTGAACAACCAACTAACAGTCTGAGTTTGAAATAGACCTTTTCAATTTAACTATCTCTTTCTATCGCTGCAAGTAATAAATAAAATGGCGCCAACAACTGCCAGTTGTGCTATTGAGCGAAACGTCAAAAATATTGCAGTCACTAAAATACCTGTATTCTCGGTGAAAATTTGCATCGTTAGACATTTTAGATTCATTAAAAGCTTTTGTAACTTCTTTCAAGAAGTTTTTTAAAGTTACCTGAGAATTTTGTCACATTTTACGTCTAATTTTTTTTAGAAACAAACGCCATGGATCTCGATTCCCGCCTTTTGTTCTTACTATGCGCAGATCCACATTGCGCATATATCTTCTATCTCTTTAAATTGAAAAGGTCCATTTGTGACTCTGTGAACGCTTTTATGTAACTGCGCATATCTGTGACGGTTGCTGACTTGTAGCTGGCGAAGTGAGTGACGCCTTCACTGTCGACAAAAACAAACAAAAAATCGAAGTGAACGCCATTCTTGAAAATAAACCGGTTAAAGTTAAATTAAACTTTATTATTAAAATCAAAAGTTCTGAAAAAATACTGTTTTTCTTTATTAATTCTTCTACATAATATAAAAATACGATTTTATTGCAAAATTTTTGTTCCTATTTGTAATATTACTATTTTATTCTAAAATTAAAAAATGTACGATTTTTTTCAGCTAAATACGATTTTTTGTGCCTAATGGTACGATTTTCAAAGTTTATGTAGTTGGCAACACTGCGACCAACTCAGAGTGTCTCTGGCTTGCAAACGGTAAACACGTATCGCGTCGTCGTCCGCGAGAGTGGTTTTTCCACCATTTTGCATAAAACTTTCTGATTTTCATATGGTCAGTAAAGTAATTGGTTGTTTAATTATCGTACGCGTAGCTTGATTAGCCTAACACGACTAATTCAAGGAGTATCGTTCGGTTTTCATTTAATTTGGTACTTTATAGTCCGCGAATACTTTCCGGCGCCAATTTATGCAGCTAATAGACACATCTCAGGAATCAATTGTAAAATCGAACTGTACAATTTGATTTCTCACGGGAATTCGTGTTGTTAGGGATTTGATTCATATTTCCTTGGGTGAAATTATTATTATTTCTTTGTAAACCTGTTTACACACGTTCTCGTTCGAGTGACGTCATTCACAGCGCATCTGCTGTTATTGTCGACTAGGTACATTCAATGCAACAAGTTTGCATTCTAGTTGGTTGTTATTAAGTTCATTTAGAGTTCTTAATATTGTTTAACTACATTTGTTTGTTCATACACTTATGAAATGATTTAGTTAATTTATACAAATATCGTATTTGTTTTATCTTTGGGTTATTATTGTTTATGTCACTTATATTCAATACGCTATCACATATCTCTCAGAATTGGTTTTCAGTTGTTTGTTATTTTGTTGCAATTATATTTAGCACGTTTGTTAGTTCGTAAAACTATCTGGTCCTTCGTTGGTTGTTAATTAGTACGTTTCACAAATTAATATTATCCCGTATATTGGCCAAGTCCAGTGATGTGAACCAGCTATCGAAGGTTGTAATTATTTTGGTTTACATATAGTTTTGTTTTATTCATTGAATTTAACATCAAACACGTTGTTGGTGTTTCTAGACCGGATTCGCTGATCTAGAGACATCGCATTTGGGCTTGCGAGCAGGATCAAAACATTTTGGTTCTTCTAGACCGGATTCGCTGGTTTAGGGTTTGAACATTTGGTCCTTCGAGCCACTAGGTCCTTATTACTTAGTCCTTCGCACCGGAGGGACGCAACAGGCATCCTATAAATTAACTTACATAATCATTCATATTTCACGAGATATTAATTAAATAAAATTTAATGTTCTTTTAGAAAAATAGTTAAGAGTGCCTTGAAAAATTAAACGAGTAACCTGAATGAAATATTCACTTTAACATTTTTACCTTCCGTCACCTTTAGGTAAGGAAAGTATTGTCTTTGGTCAAAAAATTCGGTGGTGAGTATTTAATGAATAAGCAAGTTGTGTGTGTGTGTGTGTGTGTGTGTGTGTGTGTGTGTGTGTGTGTGTGTGTGTGTGTGTGTGTGTGTGTGTGTGTGTGTGTGTGTGTGTGTGTGTGTGTGTGTGTGTGTGTGTGTGTGTGTGTGTGTGTGTGTGTGTGTGTGTGTGTGTGTGTGTGTGTGTGTGTGTGTGTGTGTGTGTGTGTGTGTGTGTGTGTGTGTGTGTGTGTGTGTGTGTGTGTGTGTGTGTGTGTGTGTGTGTGTGTGTGTGTGTGTGTGTGTGTGTGTGTGTGTGTGTGTGTGTGTGTGTGTGTGTGTGTGTGTGTGTGTGTGTGTGTGTGTGTGTGTGTGTGTGTGTGTGTGTGTGTGTGTGTGTGTGTGTGTGTGTGTGTGTGTGTGTGTGTGTGTGTGTGTGTGTGTGTGTGTGTGTGTGTGTGTGTGTGTGTGTGTGTGTGTGTGTGTGTGTGTGTGTGTGTGTGTGTGTGTGTGTGTGTGTGTGTGTGTGTGTGTGTGTGTGTGTGTGTGTGTGTGTGTGTGTGTGTGTGTGTGTGTGTGTGTGTGTGTGTGTGTGTGTGTGTGTGTGTGTGTGTGTGTGTGTGTGTGTGTGTGTGTGTGTGTGTGTGTGTGTGTGTGTGTGTGTGTGTGTGTGTGTGTGTGTGTGTGTGTGTGTGTGTGTGTGTGTGTGTGTGTGTGTGTGTGTGTGTGTGTGTGTGTGTGTGTGTGTGTGTGTGTGTGTGTGTGTGTGTGTGTGTGTGTGTGTGTGTGTGTGTGTGTGTGTGTGTGTGTGTGTGTGTGTGTGTGTGTGTGTGTGTGTGTGTGTGTGTGTGTGTGTGTGTGTGTGTGTGTGTGTGTGTGTGTGTGTGTGTGTGTGTGTGTGTGTGTGTGTGTGTGTGTGTGTGTGTGTGTGTGTGTGTGTGTGTGTGTGTGTGTGTGTGTGTGTGTGTGTGTGTGTGTGTGTGTGTGTGTGTGTGTGTGTGTGTGTGTGTGTGTGTGTGTGTGTGTGTGTGTGTGTGTGTGTGTGTGTGTGTGTGTGTGTGTGTGTGTGTGTGTGTGTGTGTGTGTGTGTGTGTGTGTGTGTGTGTGTGTGTGTGTGTGTGTGTGTGTGTGTGTGTGTGTGTGTGTGTGTGTGTGTGTGTGTGTGTGTGTGTGTGTGTGTGTGTGTGTGTGTGTGTGTGTGTGTGTGTGTGTGTGTGTGTGTGTGTGTGTGTGTGTGTGTGTGTGTGTGTGTGTGTGTGTGTGTGTGTGTGTGTGTGTGTGTGTGTGTGTGTGTGTGTGTGTGTGTGTGTGTGTGTGTGTGTGTGTGTGTGTGTGTGTGTGTGTGTGTGTGTGTGTGTGTGTGTGTGTGTGTGTGTGTGTGTGTGTGTGTGTGTGTGTGTGTGTGTGTGTGTGTGTGTGTGTGTGTGTGTGTGTGTGTGTGTGTGTGTGTGTGTGTGTGTGTGTGTGTGTGTGTGTGTGTGTGTGTGTGTGTGTGTGTGTGTGTGTGTGTGTGTGTGTGTGTGTGTGTGTGTGTGTGTGTGTGTGTGTGTGTGTGTGTGTGTGTGTGTGTGTGTGTGTGTGTGTGTGTGTGTGTGTGTGTGTGTGTGTGTGTGTGTGTGTGTGTGTGTGTGTGTGTGTGTGTGTGTGTGTGTGTGTGTGTGTGTGTGTGTGTGTGTGTGTGTGTGTGTGTGTGTGTGTGTGTGTGTGTGTGTGTGTGTGTGTGTGTGTGTGTGTGTGTGTGTGTGTGTGTGTGTGTGTGTGTGTGTGTGTGTGTGTGTGTGTGTGTGTGTGTGTGTGTGTGTGTGTGTGTGTGTGTGTGTGTGTGTGTGTGTGTGTGTGTGTGTGTGTGTGTGTGTGTGTGTGTGTGTGTGTGTGTGTGTGTGTGTGTGTGTGTGTGTGTGTGTGTGTGTGTGTGTGTGTGTGTGTGTGTGTGTGTGTGTGTGTGTGTGTGTGTGTGTGTGTGTGTGTGTGTGTGTGTGTGTGTGTGTGTGTGTGTGTGTGTGTGTGTGCGTGCGTGCGTGCGTGCGTGCGTGCGTGCGTGCGTGCGTGCGTGCGTGCGTGCGTGCGTGCGTGCGTGCGTGCGTGCGTGCGTGCGTGCGTGCGTGCGTGCGTGCGTGCGTGCGTGCGTGCGTGTGTGTGTGTGTGTGTGTGTGTGTGTGTGTGTGTGTGTGTGTGTGTGTGTGTGTGTGTGTGTGTGTGTGTGTGTGTGTGTGTGTGTGCGTAACAAAATTTTCGTCTACGATCCATATGGAAGAGCTGATTAGATTTTGGTTATAATTGGTCAACCGGAGGTACCCTCATTTAAAGATATTAATAGTTTTTCTTGAAAAAACGATGTTAAATATAATTTTTTCACATTTAATGTTATTATAAATATTGAAGAACATTGTATTCTCTATACGATTTGACTGCATTTTATACTTCATATTGAATGGATAACGAGTTATAAAATTATAAAGAAATTAAATTTCATAAATTAGCCAGCTATGCTAGAAACAGCTACTATATTAAGAAAATTCTGATTGAAAGATGTCAGTGTCAAGTGCAATTGACATTCGTGTTATAATTTTACTGGAAATATAGGATCTTTTTGCTCGAAACTTCCTGTATGGAATTTGTGTAAAATCCACACAACTGTCGAAAGATAATGTACATACAAGAAATTTAGAATCTTTTGCAAGAAACTTTCTGTATATATTTTATAGAAAATACATACGCATTTACAAAAATTCTACTGGTAGATGCCGCATTTACCTACTGTGTTCGAAAACACGAGTGGTAAAAAGTTACCGTGTTCGAAAATTGTTCAATATCTATACGAAAATTTCTAACCTGTTTTAAATTTTCAAATGTTTTCATAGGTTATGGATCTACCCTGATCACCACTTGCGTTCTTTAAATATCGATTCCAGTAGCTACAACCTGATAAAAAGCTGTTTACCGGTAACAGTTCACCGGTAGAATTTTCGTAAATACCTCATATAACTGACGGAAGGTAATGTGCTGGCCACATCAAATTTTTTTATTTGTTGCATAATTTCTTTAAGTATAAACTCAATTTGTACGGAATTTATACAACAAATCAGTGTGAATATTTTATTTAGGTTACTTGTTTCATTTTTCAAAGCAACGATTTTTCTAACTAACCACATGACCTCATATATTAAAATTAGGTAAGTATTAAATTCTCATTTAAATTTAAAGGTTCGAATTCTTTTCCAATCGCTTCAAACTGTCTTCGATAGTCGTTGGAAATGTCGTCCAACATATAAGCGCTAAAGTAAATCTGTTAGAGCAATGTACCGTAAAGAACTGTTCACAAACGTGTTCACATCTTGCGTTGTCTGTTTTCCTTGTCACATATTACGAATAATGCGCTTATTTGTTCGGAACAGAATCAGGAATATATTCCTTTGTCATAAAAGCAACCAAGTGTTGTTATATACGTTAACTTTATTTTAAGATTGTACTTTATTCTCACCATAAAAACATAAAAGTTATATGAAAAGTGCCAGTAAACTTTACGACCTCTAACATGCCTGTGAAATATTACTGTTTATATTCTTTTGTTTAAATGTTTTGCGGAAAAAAATACAGTCTACGTTTCTGTGAAGCCAGACGACATATCAAATGAAATAAATTTGCAAAGTGCATGTGGCGAAAAAGCAATAGTCTGTATATTACACCTAATGTTACGTTATATATTCGTACTATAGCGCTTGCTACAGCATATATAATTTTTATCCCAATGCTTTGGTTCTCTTGTATCATAAGATCAAAAACATAAACCTCTACAAAAAAATGTATTTTTCGCACTCCAGAGACTAAAGAGCGATTCTAATCACTCATTTCAGGGACTAAAGTTCAAATTCAGTCCCAGAGGGATTAAATATGAAAAAAATCCCTGGAGGACTAAAGAAAAAATAAACAAGATGTTTCCATAACATCATATAGTTACTATGATTTATTTATTCGTATCTGCACTACATTTTGAGCAGGCGTTGAGTTTAAATTTGAACAAAAATTTTGACATTTGTATTGTCAAATTGTAATATTAATTTCAATTAATTTCTTTTACACTAATATGGTTCCATTTGATACGGGAGTGCGAAAAATATCGTATATACCACAGGACTAAAATGTATTCAATCCCTCAGGTGATTATTTCCCTCACCTTCGGCTCGGAAAATAAACTTCACCAGCAGGATTGTATATGCACTTTAGTCCCTGAGTATACAATATACTATTATGGTATCCATATAAATTTTAACGTCTCATTTAAATATTTTTATGTCTAACTAAAGTATTGAACTGTTTATTGCTAGGATACAGTGTATATGAACATATCTATAACAACCAGGGCATTATATGAGGGCATAATAGTTCAGTACGTCCTCATTATAATCCGATCATCGTATATAGACTTTAAATTAGAAATAATATGAACTATATATAATGAAAATTATTTTCTTTTTAATTATAATTCATTACAATAATAATAAGGATTGATTACAACAATTAATACATTAATTGATTACAACAAATAATATTATAAGACAACAGCTTTGAAAGCACAACAAAGAAATCATTTTTAATTTAATTATAATACTTAAAATTGATTAGGGTCTTAAAAAGCAATTTTCTTTCACCACACATGTAAACAGTAAGTACGTCGAATTGCAGACTACAATGTATCGCATTGATTTTGGACGGTTGACGGATTACTAATTTTTTTAGGGACGATATTTATCCACGCTTGAATTCATTTTTGATATTATTTACCGTCACTTGTGACACATCCAAAGTAGTACATACTCTCTAAAATGTAATAATATTCGGAACTAATTGCGTAAGAAATAAAGAACTGAGATCTGTCATGTGAAAACGAACCTCAAAATCAGAGATGGGCGCGAGAGTGAACTTTTTGTTCACGATCACGCACGCTCACGGAACTAAAAATGTCGCACGACTTTTTATGTTTGATTCACGATCATTCACGCTCACGATTTTATTTTGGCACTCACGCCCGATCACGCCCGGCGGGTCACGTTCGTGTCACGTATTTATTTCTATGTACATTTAAGCCTGTTTAACACAGTCATAAGTTGTTATCAAATTTGTTAACAAATTGGTAATAAGTTAGGTAACAGATTGGTTTCATTGGAAATGAAGGTTTATGGACAAATAGGGTGTTATATTCTATCACAAATATCATTATAAATTTGGTAACAAATTTTTTAACAAAATTATGATCATGTCAAACGGGCTTAAAAATTTGTATATCTTTAGTGAAATCGGAGCAACTGTGTATACAATTTTGGGTACAACAATAACACTATTTTATGCAAAAAAAAATGTTGATGACATATTTGAACATAATAATAATAACAAGAATGTAAAGTAAAAGATGGAAATTGATATTTTTTTAAATAAAAAATTGAAGAAAACTTGTACTCAGGCCCGATTAAAATTCACTCACGCCTGATCACGCACGATAATTTTTTAGTGCCTCACGCTCACGTCCAATCACGACGCAAAATTTAAATTATATTCACGATCACGCGTGTCACGTCGTGACCCATCGTGACCCGACAAAATCACGGCCCGCGCCCCACTCTACTCAAAATATAATACTAATATCTTCTACAGACGAGAATGGAATAATTAGGGGAACATTTATGCGTTTCTCTTCCTCAAAGTATGCAGAAGCATATAACGTACCCAAAGGCCACCCTAGCCCTTGGGGTTATAAAAGCCAAACTGTGGCCCAGGGGGTGAGTTCCCGAGCGAGGTTTGGGCTCCGGCCAGCTAAACAGTGGAGACGGGGTGGTTCGACGTCGCTGAAAAATAAGGGTGGAAAGGGCGCCAGTCACTCGATCACAGAGCCTACAAACAGCTGAGCGACAAGCCCTCGGAAACTTGAATAATGGGAGAACGGGAAGGTAGCAACAACCGCTAATTTTAAAATAAAAACGTGAACTATATTGCAACAACGTCGGTACAGAAATGTGGTTACAAAACGGTGGTGTATAAACGAAGGGTGTCGGCAGTCTCGCGCGAGTTGTGGCTGAAGGCCGATGGTACATGAGCCTTAAGGGCTGTTCGTCGCAGAAGGGTAAGATTCGTCGGGGCGGTGCGTCGTAACAAAAAAATGAAAGCGCAAAATGTGTAGATCGCAGTTGATGCATCAATTACGTCGCGGCGCAGAGTAAGACGGTAAAACGCTCAAAGTCTCGCAGTACGAGCCCTTAGTACCTTTCCGTGGACGAGATAACAATAATATAAAATACCTTTCAAAATGGCCTCGCGAAAGCCAGCCTATACCTCTTAAAATACCCAGATATAGTCCACAGTACATAAAAAAATAAACTGGTCCACTGAAGGTGAACGCAACAAACAAACAAAACGGTAAGTTACACAAAAATATAAATATGAATTGCCAAACCAAATAAAGAAATAATTGTTCTGTTGCTTATCTGATCTACTGGTGGGGGAGGCGGTGAAGTCCAGACGGTACGGAGAAATGGCGGACGTCTCTTCCCTCGTGGCTTGGTACGCCAATATTAAAACTCCTCTCCAACACGGCAACCAGGTACAGACAACACGCAGACGATGAAACGATGATGATGAACGCGATGACTCGTAATGGTGCAACAATGTACTTCATACACCATACGAGAACCTCGTACAAATTTTGGTAAAACCAAAAAAAAGATAAATCCAAAATATATCCCAAGAAGGGAACGTCGTAAAAGAAAACGAAGAACAAAAGGACAAGAGAGAGAATAAAAAGGCCTTTGATTTAGGACGGCCTCAAAGTGTTACAAGCGGTGAAGATTTTAAATCCAGGAAACTTCCTGTGGGAATATCCAAATTCCCAAATTAAATAATTGCCTTGTGGATCAAAACCTCTATAACAGAGTGCTCAAAACTAAAACACAATTTACTAAAAAAAAATCGCTTAAGAGCGGATCGCACAACACGTCTAAGTCTTCAAACGTTGCTTTTAAAAAAGAAAGAAAATCTTACAATGCAGAATGTACTTGACTTAAGTCAGTTCAATTAAGAGATTTCAACTCTAGTCTAAGTAGGCAAAAATTCATTAAAATCAAAATAAAGTTGGGGTAGTTTACCACACAAACTGACATGTTCATCCAGTAGTCTACTTCGCGGGAATAAAAGTCAGAAACAATGACACAAACAGTGCGCTCACGAGCAGACGCCAAGTGAACTATGCGAAATGAAAGCATGAATGGCGGTTTGACATATGGAAATGTCAACAAAGGACTGATGAAGGTGAAGGTTGAAGTCGAGAAAAATGTAAAAAAGGGAATGGATGAAAACTAGAGAGAAATGGGCCAAAGAAAAGCTAAGGTAGGTACACCTTGAAATATGACAACACAAAATATGATAACAATGAAATAGAATGACAATACAGTTTCAGGTATGAAGGGACGCGAGTGGAAGAAAGTGATTAGAAAAGCGGAAGGAACACAAAATGAACAGGAATGGAAAAATATTGTTACAAGCACTCAAAATAATTTTTGTTACACCGTTTCGATGAAATATCTTCCGAAACATCAAATTCACCCATTCCATCATCTCCAACGATATAGAATGTTGATGTTTTAAAAATAAATAAATGTTGATAATAAACAAAACAATTAAACAACATCCTTAGCAACGCCAGAGCTTAAGCATTATTTTAATCAAAATTATTATAAATGAAAACATATTTCACATATTCTAGTGAGACATAAAATCTTGTATGCACCACGAGCGTTACTAGATGATAATACCCATCGGACGACATCTATCCCTCGGGCCAAAGGCCCTCGGGCTAGACTTTGTCACACTCCTGGCATTAGCATCATCATAACGCCCTTGGTACATAAAATACTATTACGCCTTGCTTTTTCTCAAAGGTCAAACGAACAAAAAACAATAAAAATAATTTCGCGCGCAAAAAAGTAGTTCGATACTGCCAAAAAAATCTTTCACTGCGATGGAAAAGAAACGTAACGTGTGGGTGTAAATGATGAATAATTCAATGTAATTTGGTTAAAACAACATCCGATAAAATCGTTTATAAAGCGCATAAATTCTTCATCTCTTGTTGGAAATGAAATGAGACCTGGATTAATCGGAAAACACTTATCATTAAAATATTTCATCAATGGAAAATTTATGACGAGATCTGTGACTGTCTCGAATCTGTAAGATATTCATTGCTTTTAGATATTCAAATTTTTGCCATTACATTAGTTTTTTCTTCAAATAGGTGTTTAATATTTAACATATTCTCTTAAATCATTTACATTTAGATAAAAAGAAAGTAATATAAAAGAAAATATTGGGTATAATTATTGGTCATTCCATTAATATAATAACAACTTTCTTTTGCTTTTATTCTTTCTACATGTTGTAGTAAAAATAACGTATAAATAAAGCACTACCTACTATTAAAAAACACATATTTACATTTTAATGAATAAGCACTAAAAGCGTATCATTTTTACCTCCCGCTACCCTTAGTAAGGGAGGTATAGGGATCATGCTAAAAATCGCATATCGAGATTTTGGTAAATGACCACGTTTTAAGGTCGCTAGAATCCGATCTTCATATTTTCACGATGATGCCTGTGTGTAGTATGTATGTGTATATGTATGTAAGTGTAGATCCTTCGCTCTACCTCAAATACTCTATACTCTTTGGAAGACACAGTTCATATCTCCAATGTATGTAACTGACAGATAAATGTCACTGTCAAAATATTAATTAATAATAGTACCGTTTTAAATAAAAAATAGTAAACAGAACTATAGTTATATGGAATGAGACTACAGTTTTCAACATAAGTAAATATGCAAGTATGTATATTTGAATTAATAAACACGTTTTAGAGTCCCTGGAATAAGATTTTACTATTTTTGCGATAATGTCTGTATGTGTGTGACGAGTTTTTTGGATCTGATAACTCCAATACTACAATTTAAAAAATTATAATTCTTTCGTATTCCTTTTCTTTATATCTTTGTGAAGAGATGGTTAGATTTTGGTTAAAATTGGTATAAAGAAATTAAATTTCATAAAGCAGCCAGCTATGGTATAACCATGGAAACAGCTACTATATTAACCAGGCTACGGAAACCCATATGTAACATATCGAGACCATGTAGTAGCCTATTCTGATCTAAAAACATTTCAAAAATGTATGCATTTATATCATGTGCACCAGATATGCTGCTTTCCGGTGAATTGGGCTAAGTTGATGAAAGTGTTATGATTATTACCAATCATTGCAATCATTATCAAAAATGTGGTCATATTTTATTTAAAAATTACTTTAAAAATTTAGTGTATTCCAAAGTATTGCGGGTCGCTGGTCCTCCTTGATATTGCCTATATACACACAAGGTTGCCTACTTCACAATTAGCTTTTCTTCCAAGCGCCAGACGGCGATACGCGCAACATTGTCTCAATTGTTATAGTGGTCGTCGGCTATCTATAAAGGGTATATATGATCCGTGATATTAACAAAATGCTGATAGACAGATGTCAGTGTTAAGTGCCAAGTGCAATTGACCAAAGCCATTAGATATACTAAAGTACCGCCATGGCGGCCATTTTGGCCTTAAAAAGCAACCACAACTATTTTTTCCGCCGATAGAGGCGTTTTTATTTGTATTTGTGTTATTGCATGGTTCTGTAATGTTGGCAATGGCAAATTATTGGTTATCTACAAAATGTTTCTGTAATAATGGAAAATATTAATTTCAACAACACTATTCAAATTAAAACTTCTTACTTCATAAAGCATTGCATATTTCGATTAAATATCGGCTCTTCCAATCTTTGTTAACCACTGGCCTTTCTTCAACATTCGGTATGCCAAAAAAATTTAATAATATATTCTATTTTTATTATGATGCCAATTAATTGTACAATGTGCAACAAGGCATTATCTGTGCTAAATTCTCAGTCTATTTTATTTTTTTTAACACACCAAAATTAAAACTGGCGTATACCACTGTGACATTTGACACGCGCAATTGTCATTGTTGGTTTTGAAGGCCAAGATGGCCGCCATGGCGGTACTTTAGTATATCTACTGGCTTTGCAATTGACATAGTATGTTTGTGTTATAATTTTACTGGAAATATAAAATCTCTTACAGGAAATACATGGAATTTGTACAAAATACAACGAACTGATAGAAGGTAATGTACTTGAAATATGCAATCTTGTGCAATAAACTTTCTGAATGGAATTTGTACAAAATACATGGAACTAACGGAAGGCAATGTGCTGACCACATCAGATTTTTATATTTTCAAGTAAATGAATAAGAAAAAATAATTATAAAACAAAGAAAGTAAACCAAATAATATTGTTTTCCGACGACCGCTACGAAAAGTACATAAATTCACACGCTAAACTATTACTGAAAGTTGGTCATTGCACATCACTAGCAATGCTGTGTGATATGAAACTCGTTAGCCAACCAGATGCGTCCGCAACTGTGTGATATGATTTTATCACACGCTGCGATAACTGAGCGAACTAACCTAAAAATTTGTATTTAAAAGTTTGACAGTTGCAGATAATTTGCTGAATTTACACGGATTAAGAAGGTTGGACCCTGATCTATCAGATTTTATCATAATTTTTGGTAAATTCTGATAGTAATGTTGTTAATACAATGTTTTAATATTTTTTTGTGCAACCGGACGCGAAATAAGCATTTCGCAGCCGCAATACAGGCCGCGAAATTCAATTTCGCGACCGTTGTTATGGTAAAAATATCAACATAATTTTAATGAAAATTTGATAATTTTGGTAACAGTGCATGCCATAATTTGTTATTGTTGTTTGTTATTACTGTTTTATTAGCCCCTTATTCTTGATCACTTTTTGGATTTAACATGTTTCTCTTAAGTAATTAGTTCTCCCAAAAACCGGCCGGTTTTAAAGAAAACACCCGGTATGTATGTATATTCGGTTATGTCAATTCAACAGATTATGGTCGTTGGAAAAGTATCGTGTACAATATGTGTTGAAAAGGTATTTCACATGAGTGTGAAGTTTGAGCCACGAGCCGAGGGCGAGTGGTTTAATCACACGACTCGTGGCTCAAACTTCACACTCATGTGAAATATCCAACTTTCAGCACTAGTTATACAATAGGTTTGTTCGTTTCGCTAGCCTGCGTCTACCACAAACCGCGGCGGTGAAATTTGCTGTTCTTTTCGATTCGCACTGTAAAGTCACTAGATTCTGTTCGTTCCGTTTTTCTAGTAACTTGCGGTAAAACGCCGCGGCAGCTGGCGGTGATAATTTTTACAGTGACTCATGACTCGGTGGTATAAAAATAATCGGCGGTAATGTTCGCATCTACATATGAAGTGCCAGTGAGACAATTACTGAGTTTACATGCAGTTTTCAAACCGTTTTCAAAACGTTTTTAGTTTTAAAAACGCCATGTATACAGTGTCTAAACGGTTTTGAGTTATCTCAAACCAAAACTAAAATTCACGGGTTTGACTTGAAAACTAGTTTCAAAACTACTCATGTAAACACTTAAAATTCAGTTTCGAGATTGCGCATGCGTATATAGCATAAAGTTTCTGTCGCTTTGTGTTACTTGGTGTTACTAACCTACACATAAACTGACAGCTGTATAGTTTTAGTGCGTAGTGCTACAAAGTAGAAAAAATAATTGGAATAATAACAAAACGAAGAATTTGGAGCGAAGAGGATCTGTTAGTTACATCGGTCAAATGCGCATGCGCCGAAACTGTTTTCAAATCAATCTGTAAACCTGTTTTGAAAATTGCATGTAAACAGTTTCGCGTAATTTTGACTGAATACTGAAACCATTTTCAAAACTGCATGTAAACGTAGTATAAGTTTGACAAATAAATATTAGGAAAAAAATGATAGTTTTCAATAAGTATGCTATGTAATGTTTCAGTTTTAGAAATTGAAATACATTTGTAAAATATATAAATGTCAGTGTCATATGAATTATGATTTTTAATAAGGTAAATTTAAATGATAACAATAGTAAATAATTAAAATAATGGAAAATGGAATAATACATTTTTACTGAGTATCCTTTATAATAGTCTGAAGTATCTTCGAAAATAATTTAATACGAACGGATCGAACAGAAAAATAATTTTTAGTAACTTAAATTATTACCGCGGCGATTGGCAGTGAATCGCAAAACGCAGTGACAATTACCGCCGCGTTTTGCGGTAAAACGCAGCATAGTGGTACGAACAAACCTTACTATTGTATTATTTATGATATCATATCGCTCCAGAGAAACCACGTGTGTTTGTATGAAAATGAAAGGTATGTTGGCATTGGCTGCCAGTGACAATACTTGGTCTACAAGCACAATATATGTAGATTTTTATTAATTTTATTAAATAGCTTATTATCCACGCATACTTATTTAAAATTACTGACTACGAAATTGCGCATTATTCAAATCGTTCGTTCATTATTACTGATAGTCCATTCGAGATTCGTTCAAATTGACCGAACCAATTTAGCTTTCTTTCTCAACTACTATGACAATCACTGTTTTTTGTGTAACTGATGAAAAATTATTTTCATTTTGAAAGTAGGTAAAAGAGTCATTACTTTCTGAACGCAAGAGACAACATAAGCACATGTTGAATAGGTCTTTATCATTTTCCTGAGACTTATTGTTGGTGCCTGGAGCGTTGGAGCCTTGGCTTGCAATATCCAAGCATTTCCCAATGCATAGCTACATTCACCGGGAAGAATGGAGGCTCATATTCCTTAGATAGGAATAACGTCCTGCGATTCCAATGAAAATTTAATGCCACGAGGAATGGTTTTCATTAGCTTCTTTCACAAACTGACAACATGCGACTAACTCAAATTGAACCTAGCTGCTAATTAGTGATGCAACGATATCGATAAGGATTAAATTTTAGAAGAAAACTACAAGAATAAAAAGAGGCTTTAAATTGAATTTTACATCAAAAAAATTTAAATTCTATGTAACAGCAGATCGGCAGCACCAAATATTTCAGAAAAAGATGGACATAAAACATTATATCAACGGTACAGTTTAATAAAGTATCATAGCTTATAATATAATAAATCTTCTATTGGGATTTTCAAGTATCAAGAGATGGCGCTGATCGCATTAAACACTGGTACACTTTTTGTTGACGTGTGTCAACGCAGCATTTCTGTCAATTGTATTTCTTTAGTTTTCATATTATTTTCTCATTTATTAGTATTTTTTATTTATAATTCAAGTTCGTATAATAGAGTTTTTGTAGTCATATAGTTGTAGTTTCATGTAAATGTCAAATGTGTACCACTGTTTGCAGTTCTAATATTTGCCGCTAGTTAGCGTTTTCTTATTTGAAAATCCCATCTCTAACGGCTACATTGACATTTTTGGTTACCGAATCAATTTTGACATTTCGAAAATGTGATACAATTACAATTTTATATTGAAATGAACAAAGAAAATATTTAAAATGCTATATACAGACTTTTTAATCTACCCATTGAGTATAGTTGTTCATTGTGCAGACGTTCATTTTGTGCTCCTGCGTAAAATCAGTTTTTAAGTGGTTTATTCTCAGTTTAATGTATTAACTTTTATATCAGTATGTTGCACTGTGTTTTCATGATAGTGTCTTAAAATAATAAATAAATATATCATCACGGCATATTACCCATTGCTGGGTGTGCCAATCTGCTTTGTTCGCAGATATCGGTAATGATGATGACATATTTGTACCGTGCGGGCGTTTACCAGGCGCCACCTCACGGGCACTCATTGTTGGCGTGGAGAGTGCACCACAAGGGTCAATTTTGTGCCATTTAAAATTGGAAATATTTGGCGTCGGTCGGGATCGAACCCGGTTCCTCAGATTCGCGACCTGACACTCAGGCACGCGGCCACGAGACCCCATATGATAGTGTCTTAAACCGCCATATCTATAATTCCTAGTTTTACATGTAAATCATATCAACATATAAAGCTGAGAGAGATAAAAAGTGTTAATTTGTTTAAACAAGTATCATCTGAATTAAATCTATTAATTTAAACCGTAAATTCTGTGAATTTTGTGATTTTCGGCATCCCGTTCAACATGCCTGCGTGTACTGTCTGCAAATGGGCTGTGAATATTAGAACTCCCGGCATAGATTGCGCAGAATGCGAACGCAACTTCCATCCGTCGTGTGTCAAAATTACCGATGAACAAGCTACATTATTTGAAACCGGAGATATAATATGGTACTGTAAAAATTGTAAAACTAAAAAATCTGCTAAATGTTCTAAAATGAGTGTAGATACGTGTGTCTCTAATAATATTTCTCTATCTGAAATTAAATCAATGTTAAATGATTTGAAGCGTGATATCTTTGATGAAATGAATGATAAATTTAAACTCAATTATAGATAATGTGAAAACAGGAAAGTTTCTAATATGTGGTGATTTTAACCTACCCCTTTTACAGTGGGCTGAGCAAAATAATGGAGAGGGTCTTAACCCCTATAATACGTATAATGTCCCATCCTCTGAATTTGTAGACTGCATGTCATACTGTAGTTTATTTCAATTTAATAATCTTACAAATATGAATAACCGCATATTAGATTTATGCCCGGTTGCAGAAACGCTAATCAAATCAGTAATCAGTTAACTGTTCATCAAATATTGATGTTCATCAAATTCAAATCGGGTTGCACAAAACAAATCAACCTCTTATTAATCTTCCATCATGTGATGAGCCGTTGATTAGTGGTAATAGATGGCAACACCGCGCTGTGTTCACGTGATACCGCCAAAAATCAACAGCTGATTGTCAGTTTTTACTGCGAAACAGAATGTTGTGCAGATGTAAGTATTTTACAAATAATTAGACGACGAAGCTGAGCGAATCTGAACGAAAAATGGTATAACGAGTATGCGTCTATGTTAAAATGAGATAATAACAATGAAAAAGGCGATGTCAGATTACCAGTTGATCGTTCGTAATGTGTGATGACTAAAGTTTATATTGTTCTAAGTGTTTAGTAAAATACTATACTTCATATTTAATTATATTGATAATAAAATTTGTGTTCTAGGACCAATCGATTTGTTTCTTCCAGTTAATGGTTGAATTCTTGCACCAAATAAATGTATTAAATTATTAACTGTAGTTTTTGTTAATCTGTACCTAAACTTAAAGTTGTGATTGTCAAAGTTTTCGAAGGGACTTTCTCTTTCTCGTAACATTCGTATTCTACGTGGCCGTACTCTGCGTGGGGGTTCTTCAATATCGGAAAGATCTGACAAGTCAGATTCCATTTTAAATATCAAATATCGCGCCTTTATTACCTACAACGTGTAGGGAAAATTAGAAATCATAGTGGGAAAATTTACTTCAATGATAGATTACAACCAGTCAGGTAATATATAATCAGAAGTATTACTCGTATTTAAACTTACGTAAGTATTAAATTATTTGAATGCATTACAATCAGTTAGATTTATCTTACTAAATCCGAATTTTTATCTATTTATACATATTTGATTTTGATTTAAGGTTAAGTACATAGTAATAAAGTTTGTAAGTGGTCAGGATCAGGATTCTAATTTTAAGTAACAGCATGTTTGTTCTATAATTTAGAGCCTATAGGTATTGTTTAAGAATATATCTCAAGGAATAGCTCATGCATGAACTCACATTGTTTGTATTAATTGTTGTAATCATTTGTAAAAACTGTATATATGTATGTACTTATTTAAAAAATAGTAATTGTTCTACCCTACCAACCACTCACCTTTGTTATAAGTTACCAAATTTGATATACAATAAAGAATATTATATTAATTTATTATTCAAATAAATACAGAATAACACGCCTAAAATTTAATTGGAAACTCAAATGTCAAATTGATTATTCATTAATTGACGTACTAGCTTCAATTAAAAATAATTATTTGTTAACGGTTAATTAAATGATGATTGTTGTTTGTGCAACCCAATATATAGTTAATAACCCGTTAACGGTTGATTAACTTTGATGTTTGTTACAATTTGATTAACGATTGATTGTCCGTTGACGGCTTGTTAACGGTTAATTAAAAATTTGATTAGCCGTTAACGGTTTGTTAACAAATGATTAATTTTGATTAGCGTTTCTGCAACCGGGTGTTAGTGTTGTCTAATATAACAAATATAAAAATTAGAGAATGTGTGTCACCCTTATCGAATATTGATTGTCATCATCGACCCATTGAAATTTATTTAGATTTTAAATCTATTTCCGCTCTCAACATTAACTGTAAAACTAAATATTTATTCTCAAAAGCAAATTATGTTGATATTAATCAATATATAAATAATATAAAATGGGGTGACGTTTTTTCAAATTTAACAACTGAAGATATGGTTTCAAATTTTTATGATGTCTTAAATAATGCAATTGAATCTTATGTTCCGAAGAAAAACGTTTATATTAATACCTATCCTTTTGGTACTCTAAAAATGTAATCAAATTAATTCAGGAAAAATCAAAAGCTCATAAAAATTTCAAGCGCTTTCATACTCCGTATTATTACAATCAATTGTCTTTATTACGAAAGAGAGTGAAACATTTAATAAAAGAATGCTACAATGACTATATAAATAATATCGAGTCACAAATACAAACTAACTGCAAAAAATTTTGGTCTTTCGTAAAAACTACAACCAAAACTCAAAATATTCCCAGTATAATGACTTATAATAATAATAATAATACTGCTTGCAATGGGCAAGATATTTGCAATTTATTCTCCGATTTTTTTAAATCGACCTACACGAATAATTCTGGGAATATTTTACAATCTAAACCTACAAATAATCATGTTAGTATTGCTAATGTTAATTTTAAAACAGATGAAGTTTTTAAAGTTCTTTCAATCTTAGATACGAATAAGGGTGCAGGGCCAGATAACATACCTTGTATATTCATCAAGTCATGCGCTGAATCCTTAAGTACACCACTCACAATCATTTATAATCAGTCTCTTGCTGAAGGTCACTGACCAACCAGATGGAAAAAAGCTTTTGTTGTTCCTGTTTTTAAGTCAGGCAATAAAAGCTCAGTAAATATCGTCCCATTTTAAAACTTTGCATTTTTGAGAAAGTTTTTGAAAAATTAATATATAAAATTTTATTCGCAGCTTTCAAATCTTACATCATTCGAGAACAACATGGCTTCTTTCCAGGTAGGTCAGATGCATGACACCAATCTCGCAATGTACACTGCTACATAATTAAGAATATGGACGACTGGGTGCAAGTGGATGCTATCTACATTGATCTCAGTAAAGCATTCGACAAAATTGATCACACCATTTTACTTCATAAGCTTTCTGAGCTCGGTGTACATGGTAACTTACTTTCCTGGTTCAAATCATACCTTTCTGATAGGACACAAAGCGTCGTTGTAAATGGGTTTGAATCCCATTGCGTAAAGCAAACTTCTGGAGTACCACAAGGATTCCATCTTGCACCATTATTATTTAATCTTTTTATAAACGATGTATCAAAATGTTTTAAATCTTGTAAATTTTTAATGTAGGTACGCAGATGATTTCAAAATATTCCATAAAATCTCGTGCGTTAGTGATTGTTTGGCTATCCAAGCAGATCTACACAGGTTTCATAAATATACACTTGAAAATAACTTGATTTTGAATGTTGATAAATGTTGCAAAATATCTTTCACACGAAACAGAAATATCATAGAACACTCTTATAATTTGGAAGGATTAACTATACAAAATGTCTCTCAAGTAAAGGATTTGGGTGTTATTCTGGACCCTAAACTTCTATTTGATGTACATATTGATAATATTAAAAAAAAATCTGATGTGGCCAGCACATTACCTTCCGTCAGTTCTATGTATTTTGTACAAATTTCATACGAAAAGTTCCTTGCTAAATTAAATATTCTATTTCTTGTACATTACCTTCCCGCAGTTGCATGTATTTTATGCAAATTTCATACAGAAAATTATTATTTTGTGACGTTTTCTATATACAGTATCATGTATCTGCAGAAATAAAAGATTTATTATTATTTCTTGTACATTACCTTAAAGCAGTTGTATGTATTTTATACAAACAAAAGATCCTATATTTCCAGTAAAATTATAAGAGAAACACACTATGTCAATTTCACTTGACACTGACATCTTTCAATCAGAATTTTCTTAATATAGTAGCTGTTTCCATAGCTATGGCTACTTTATGAAATTTAATTTCTTTATAATTTTTTAACTCTATATCCATTTACTATTAAGTATAAAATGCAGTCAAATCATATAGAGAATAAAATATTCTTTAATATTTATAATAACATCAAATGTGAAAAAATTCTATTTAACATAGTTTTTTCAAGAAAAACTATTAAAATCCGCAAATGAGGGTACTTCCGGTTGACCAATTATAACCAAAATCTAATCAGCTCTTCATATGGATGCAACGAAGAGGAATACGAAAGAATTATAATTTTTGGAGTTGTAGTTTTAGAGTTATCGTAGACGAAAATTTTGTTACACACACACATACACACACACAGACACACATACATACACACACACACACACATACAGACATCATCGTAAAAATAGTAAAATCGTATTCTAGGGACCTTAAAACGTGCTTATTCATTAAAAACTCACCACCGAAATTTTTTACCAAAGACAATACCTTCCTTACCTAAAGGTGACGGAAGGTAAAAATCATACCGCATGTTAGGATTTTTAATTAGATCTGCAGAGAACTTTAAAAGCGCATCTACTATCAAAAATAGTATATTATGTTATTAGGAGTAGAAAGCGGTGTTTTTGTGTTGAACCCAGCTATTGCGGCCGAGGCGCTAGCCGAGGCTAGGCAAGCTGGGTAAAACACAAAAAGGGCGTTCTACTCCGAATGACATATACTATTTTTTCTTCAAGTGTTTCAAAGATTTTTTTGACATTTTTTTAGAATTTTTTAATTGTAGTGTTTGCAGTTTCAGCCAAAGCTGGCTGAGAACACACTACAAAACAAAAACGATACAACTGTCAAATAACAATTTTCAATTATAATCTGTGTTGCTGTGACGAATACCGCCGCTAGCGGTGAACAAAGACACTAACATTTTTTTTACTAGTACAACAATAACAACATTTTTGTACTAGTAAGACAATGAATGTCTTCTATAGTGTGTGTACAGTAGCATAATATGAATATTATAATACGCTTGAAGAAAAATTATATTTTGCACTTGTTGGAAGTTAACTTGAGTTTGCTAGTTTGTGTTGGTGTCCTCAATATACTGCATATATAGAAAGAATAGAAAATATTCAAAAGAAATTAATATATTTCTTTAATAAAAAAATTCCAAACTACACGATTACTCTTCCATCTCTTGAGAATTGACGCATATTATTAGACTTAACTTTTCTTTATAAAATCATTAATAATTTCATTGATTGTCCTTACATATTAAGTCAACTGTCTTTCCGTGTATCTAATTATGATACTAGATCAACTAATCCTTTCACATACAAATTTAGTGATACGAATTCCTCGCTTAATGCTCCTCTTAATCGCCTTCCAATTTTGTATAATAAATAAGTACTGTCAATTAAATAATTTTCCCGATATATTTTCATGTAATTTATCATATTATAAAAAGCTGTTGTTACGCTGTTTAGTTAATAATTAACTTTGTAATTCTACTGTATTATTTTAAATTTTTGTACCCAACTGTAGTTGTCATAATGTATACTTTATACTCTTTTTCTATTTCTTGTATCTGAAATGTAATTGTGCCGTTCTGTTATTGGGAGTGAAATTCTGTTGAACGGCCTATTTTTCTATAAATAAATAAATAAATCCCGGAAGGATATCTTGAGGTGTGATGATATTCGATGCTATTCTGCAACTTTATCATTATCTGTTATCGATCATTAAATTAATGACAATCGTTTATTTTTAATGATCAAGTTATCGATTGTCTCAATTTTCGTATTCTATAACTACAATCATTTTCTTTGTCATTTATTTGAAAATTTTACGCATTTCACTTGGCAGTCATTTACCAATAAGTTTTTCAATTCTATAATTATTGCGTTGTATTGTAATATTGTATATGTATATAAGTAAATATTCACTCACAGAACTGCAAAAAAAAAAAAATAGTTTTAACAATATAAAATGTACCTACCTACCTTTCCAAAAAAGAAAAACTACCTAATTTAAGAAATAGTAATATAAAATATTTTTTAGTTTTAAATAATTATATAGGCACATTGTTCTATTGAGCCCCTTGATACTATTATTTATTATTGATTACAACAAATGATATTTTGATTATTGCTTAAGAAAACTCATTGCACAAATTAATCCAACAAAAAAATTATTATGTAGTATTTTGCAAAGAATAATTATGATTTACTATCATATATTTTTTATTTATTTAAAACTACGGTGGCATTTTGAAAGATGATATATTTTATGTATTTTTCTTTTCCACCGATATTCCCCTGACGTACTATTGATATTTAGTAGAAAAAAGTAAAAGAAGTATCCTTCCAAACGCATATTTCTCTAGCATTGTCATATTGAAAACTATAACTGTAAAATTATTGATTACAACGAAGAATATTTCATTGATTACAAGAATGAATCCAACAAAGGAAATTTCATCAATATTTTAATAATAGCATTTTGCGAAGAAAAAATACAATAAAATTGTGGTGGAAATTATAAATGTATAGTTTCGAATTCGAAGGGGCCTTGAATGTCATCATAATTGCTCTGGGCCTCGCGGTTTCTAGCAGTGGCCCGGCTCCCGGATGTCATTTCTACCATTTCGCAGATGAGGCCTGAGTGTTATGATTAAATATTGGGCGAGTTCTCTGATTACTTAAAAGATTTGTTTAAAATGTTCATCACTTTAGGAGAAAGGGTCACTTGCATTTCTTAGTGCCTTGTTGTGAATAAATAACCTAAATATATAAATAACATAAAAATGTAAATAGTACGAATTATATTATATAATATAAAATGCTTACTTGTATATTCAATTTCAATTAAGTATATTGCTTTAAAGTACTGGTGATATAATATTCTAACTGCTACTTTTATCTTATTTTGACATTTGTTGTCGATCATTAATATGATAACGACAGCATATTACTGATCGATAAACTTCAGTGTGTTATCGACTATCATTAACCAATTTTAATGATCAAGTGACTTACAGAATCCCAATTTGAATCGCAATCAATCATTACCTCCATAAAGATCGATAAATAATAATGATTGAGTTACAGAATAGCCCCGATTATTACAAAATAAAACTGGTTGCTAGGTTTTAAAAATACTACTAGTGAGTTACAAAATCTGTTTGACTTACTGTAATTTTGACACTTTAGAGTTGACTTTTCACTGTCAATAAATTTAGGTTAGCGAAGGTGTCATCCAAGATCATCATTTATATCGTACAGTGTAACGTGTTATAGCAGCTGTGTAAAATGTGTCAAACGAAAATATTATTGTCATTTGATCTGGCATAACTTGACCGGTCTCATGCGTCCTTGCGATGGCTCTCAATATCACTTTATGATCCACAAGATTTCTATCCGGAAAACGTTCCGAATAGACTCGTGCTGCCTCTCTGGCGTTACGTCCACATTCTCCGAAAATTATAATCATTTCTAAGTAATCAGCGGCTGAATACATGGTAAGAATTTGCTTTTTTTATTCACCTTGTCAAATTTAATTTTACACTGACATTTTTCGAAAACTACAGTCGCCCACACATTTGAAAGAAGATTTGATTTGTATAAAACCATAGTAACGTACAATTACGACAAACATACGTTAAAGGTGTAGGTCACTGATTGGTCAATTTTAAGACGTCTTTTCTCGAATATCTTTTAAGCTAAATTTTTTTTTCTTTGAAATTACACATCCGCGTGCAGTCTCGTGTTTCGTCATTCGCTCCGGGGCGCGAGTTGTGATTGTGAGACACCTGTATGTGATGTGACAATCAAAAACGTCAAAATACCAGCGAAGGTACTGTGGCAGAAAATATAATTTTTCTCGTAATATGTGTATATTTCTGTAAACCATTTTATCATATGTAAATTTATATTATAATTTATAATATTAGTTGAATGTTACAAGATGCACAATACATGGAAATTGAGATTAAAAAGTTGGAAAACTTGTATGATTTGAAACAAGAATATTTCTACATATCACGTTAGCAGTGTATGATGTAGCATCTTTCTTTTATATTCGCAATAAATGAAGAAGATTCTTCATTGAAAATATATCAGGCTTTAAGTGGAATCAGATGCACTAGCTCGGAAAAGAAAATACACGAAAAATACGAATCTATTCATACAACTGCAAGTATTATACAATTTTAAGACAATATTCTGTTTTTTGTATTATATCTTGTTCAAATATTAACTTAAGAAACACATTTTTATATAATTCATTTTTGCAATCAGTTGACCATTGTTGGAATTTCATTCATACGATAAGTATCTTTTACAATGAGAAAATATGTATACCTAAGAGAATTTTTGATGTTAGTCGAAGATATCTGCTGAAAAGTTATTTTCTTAAACATATATTCCTCATATAATCTTCTAGGAAATATATAAAATTTGATACTTCAATCGTTAATTTTGTAAGAATTATTACATCCCCCACTGCATCACATAATATTTGACGTCCTATCATTCGCATTTATTGCAAATATTTTATAAAATAGAAATTGCAGAATTATTCTGATATAAAACATTACCTTGCTATGTTTCAATGAGTAACCATTTTGTCATTTTTATCCGCTATCGGCGCTGACTACTTTTGTGCACACCGAATATAGCCCATAACTCATCTTAAATTAGGTTTCGGAAACAAAATATAAGGTATTTTTGACTTACCTAAAGAATATGCCCTTAGGCTACGGCAATAACAATACATTTGTATATTGAATTCAGTATGCGACCAGCTCAAATCGAACGTAGCTACTAATGTTTTATTTTCGTGGCTTGGTTGTTATTGATTAAAAAGGATCACGGACTGTTCTTTGACTTTTATATATTTCTATTCTGTTCTGTTAGCTTTTCTTTCCAACTTATTGTGTTTCATTGAATTACCACTTTCCCCCAAACTCTTCTTGGAGTTAAACGTGTGGAAGAATTTTGTAACATTCCTATCCTACTTCATCTTTCTATTACCTTTAATTTGTAGGTGTAATTAAACTCCCCGGAAAATGTTTCTACTCACACACTGTTATTTAATTAAAATTGTTTTTCTATTTTTAAAACTGTATTTCTAAATTTAGAAGGTTTTGTAACAATGAGGGACACGATAATTAAAAAAGTTTATTCTATATTTTTTCTACTTAAGTGGTTTGATAAGTATGGACCGTTTTTTGGAAAAACTCTATTTTATTTCTAAACAGTCTCCATTGAGTAGTAGCTTTTATGAAAGGCTGTAAAATACACGTTTACCACAGTAATGACAATAATGGCATCCTCATTCGATGGGCTAAATTTTCAAGTTTAGAAAATGAAAAAGTAGCTCGGAGCAAAGTCTAGAGATTACCGTATGGATGAGGAATCAACTCGTAGCTAGATTCGTGGAATTTGGACATTGTTACGGTCGAGTTTTTGTTTTAACTCTTTTCTCAAACGGTGCAATAATGTTTCATAATGGGCCGTTATTATTTTTATTTTCAATCTCCAACTAGTTGACCAGGATCATTCCATAGAAATATAAAAAAAATACAGAGGTCATCATCTTAACGGCAGATGAAAAAGCTTTCTTTTTCTTCAGAGCAAATTTACCCTTCGCTGTTTTGACTATTTTTTCGTCTGAGGAGTGTAGTGGTAGATTCAAGTTTCATCAATAGTTATAAATCGACGCAACAATCCGACTCATTTTGCTTAAATTGCTCCAAAAGAGACTTGGAAATGTTCAATCGAATGAGTTTTTAGTCCAAGAAGAACAAGGCAATTAGTTATCGGTGGTGGTCACAGTTATTCGCAACAAATTCAAAAATAACTATTTATGCCCTAATGCATATTGGTGAAGAGATATATTGAAAAAAAATTTGGTGTGGTCTACAGTATACCTCCCGCCGTTTACAGCTCGAGTTACAAAAAAGATTAAGTTAATCCTTATTTTTGGATTTGCGAATGTTACTCTAATTTTGACAGTTTATTTCTTACAATATAATCAAATCTAATCCAATAAACTACATTTTTTAAATCCTTTAACAGGATTAAATCCCAATTACACAGTGGGTTCACATTCACACACATCTATGCCTTAGTGGGATCGAACCCAGAGCCCCGAGCGCACTCATGACTTATGAGGCGTTGCTCTAACCATTGGGCCACCGGAGCTATAATAAAATGAAGATTAAATTTTAAATACCAGGATAGAATAGAATTGTTAATTTTTTTTAATCTAAATACAAACCTACATATTTACTTATGCTGGAAACTGTATTGAATTCTTTTTCTATTGTTCTATTTACTTTTTTTCTTTTTAAAACGTTACTAATACATTATTATTATTATTATTATTATTATTATTATTATTATTATTATTATTATTATTATTATTATTATTATTATTATTATTATTATTATTATTATTATTATTATTATTTTGGAATATTGAGTTCTTTGAAAGTGATATTTATCTGTCAGTTACATATATTTGAATAACTGCGTTTTCTATATTTTTTGACAGTTTTAGTGATGGGTCAATTCCCGAAATTGAATGTTGAGGAAAAATTCCCGGAAATTCCCAAGAATTTATTTTTGAAAATGTCCCAAGTAATTTCAAATATTTCGTAGAACCTAAATATTTGTTGACGGAGTAAGAGTAGGTAACAGGCAGGCATAAGTCACAAACATACAAAGCAAAATAACAGGGGCCAAGGTATAATATTATTCAAAATAAGATTTAAAAAAAAAAATCCGGGAATAAAGTCAAAAGTCAAATCGTAGTTGCAGGAATTTCCGGGAAAAAACAAAATTTCTTGCGGGAATTTTTTAGTAGCACATCACTACTCGCATCGGAAGATATTAAAGGAGGAGTGGTGATTTATTTATTCATGATATAAAAATTGCTACCGTAATAAAGTTGTCATTCTTTTTATGACATGTTTAGGAAAGTTTCAAACAAAACAAACTTTAATTTTGTGAAATACAAAATACATTACAGCATTACACGAAAGTCGTTGATGACATTTTCATAACTAGCTCGCAATTCTTGAAATTACATGTCATGCTATGACATACTTCATAATATAATGTTTATTTAATTGATCTGCTTTTCAGTTGGTATTGCGGTTTCGGTTTGTAAACATGTATTTGTGTAAAAATAATAATTAATAATGTCAGGGCCGCTCCGTGCGGGTGGGCAGGTTGTGCCCCCCACAAAGGCGCCTGACTTTGAGAGGCGCCGTTTCAAGACAGTAAAGTAAATAATAGTAAATTTTTATAAAATGCTCATATTCGTAAAGACAAAATTACTATACAAATTAACGTGATAGAAAAATATATTTTTTAATTTGTCTGCATTAGAACTTTAGTTAGTTATAAGTAAAATAATTATCGTCCCAATCGGTTCGTTATTTTTGTATCATTGTTATAAGGAAATAATAATTGTGAAAATGTTGAATGCAACAAAGAATATATTGATTATAGATCAATAATATTGATTACAACTACAAGAATGAATCCTAAAATGAATCCAATATTTAAATATTTACTAGCATTTTGTGAAGAAACAAATGCTTTATGATTTACACACAATTCTGAAATCTTAGACAAATAATTTTATTTTTGTTTTCTACCGATATTAAATTTCCCTTATTTATAATTAAAAATTAAAAAGTAAAAAAAAAATCCTGCCGAACGGATAATTTTTTCTCATTGTTATTGTGCAAACTAAATGTAAAATTGTTGATTAAAACAAAGGATTTTGATTATTACCTATTGATTACAAAAATGAATCCAAGACGATTTCATCAAAATATAAAATTTAGCATTTTTGAATAATAAAAAGTATAGTTTAAATTTTAAAGCGTGTGGTAATTTTGCAGTTGTATGAAATAGAAGTCTATTTTTGACATAATTCGTCAATTTATTATAGATTTTGTACATGTGATGTTAATGTTAAAGATAGAAATTCACATGGTTCGTATTTTTCGTGTATTTGCTTTTCCGAGCTTGTGCAATTGATTCTAATTAGAGCCTGCTATATTTTCATACGTAATATAACAAGTGATATGATTATCATCGATGATATTCTCGAGTGAAACCGAGTTGCAGATTTCACGAGTCCGAAGGACGAGTGAAATGTGCTGCTTCGGTTTCACGAGCAGTATCTTCGATTATTAATCATATCACGAGCTTATATTTAATGAGAGAATATAATGAATTTTTGTGACACATTGTGTGTGCTGCTAACCTAACTTTTAATATATTATATTATAGTTAATTTCACAATTGCCTTATTATTTTCATCCTTGTTGATATCAACCCAACGATTATCACACATTTTTATACTCAAAATTAACTGTCAATGTCAAATAAAGAAAACAAATCCCTTAGTAACGAATATAAATAAGGTGATAATTTCTTTGCTTTTATCATTGCTGTGATAGACATGTAACTAGGGAGATTCTGAATGTTGATTGGCGGAAAACATGTCACGTGACTCATGAATTATATTCTCAATGAAGAATCTTCTTCATTTATTACGAATATAAAAGAAAGTTGCTAACATCATACACTGATATCGTGATATGCAGAAATTTTCTTTTTCCAATCAATCTCAATTTCCATGTACTGTGTATCGTGTAACATTTAACTAATATTATAAATTATAATATAAATTTAAATATGATAAAATGGTTTACAGAAATCGTACATATTATGAGAAAAATTATATTTTCTGCCACAGTACCTTCGCTGGTATTTTGACTTTTTTGATTTTCACATCACATATATAGCATTTTAAATATTTTCTTTATTCATTTCAATATATTATGATGTATAATACTCATACACAATAGCAACAACTCAAAATAAAATTATAAATTGTATCACTTTCTCGAAATGTCAAAATTGATTCGGTAATCAAAAATGCCAATATAGCCGTTAGAGGCGCTTACGCTCAAAATGTGCACATCGCCTATAAGTTATGTCAAGTCAAGGTGAAAGAAAACATCACCTTTATTCAAATTTAATTTTTTATTGATTATTTTAGCCTCAAAGCACACATTTTATACGAAGACTGATTAATTGCTTCCCTGTACCACGTTTTAAAACAGGAAAAGCTACACAAATAAAAAAAAACTAAACGCTATCGAGGTAAAAATGACACGTTTAAAGCAGATCCACATCAAAGATACCTAAGCGAAAGAGGTAAAGCAAACAGCCGGTCGACAGCAAAAAAGTCTTTGTGCAGATTCTCATTGATGAATACTTCAATTAGGAATTAAAGCAATGAGATTACCGGTTCGTTTCCGAGATCTAAACGCAAGCGATAATAATAACAGTTTGGTTTTACACTGGAGAGGGGCGCACACAGGATTTATTTTTAGGGCCGGTCCAATTGACTTTTTTAAAAATTAGATGGGGGGGGGGGAGGTGTATCCAATTACGGTTATTTTCTTAACTACATGCGAGTATATTTTATATTAAGGTGGCTTTAGACGATCAAATATTTACATCAATTTTTTCAACTTCGTGTTGTTCAATACGATTCTGAAACTTTACACGTTCAAAGAAATTTGAACGTTCGATGTTCAAACCATTTGATCAAAAAAATCCAACTTAGGGTATGTTCTAAATATCAAGGTCATTTACTTCAAATTTTAGTTACTTCTGGGGATTATATTATCCTAGATTGCATGCGCTGTATTCTGTAATGTTGGCATAAAGTCTTTTTGACAAGTTCCATCTTTGCACATCAAATGTACAAATCAAATATGTCAAATTTCAAGCCAAAATAAACATGAAATCATGTATATGTATTTAAAAATATCAGTGCTACCAATCTACATTTTCATTCTCTTACTATGGTATTCCTACTTGTAAGCAAAAAATGTTCATAGAATTTGAACGTGTAAAATGAAACCATTTGATCAAAAATTATGTTGTAAGCATTTGATAAATAAAAAGTTCAATTTATTTGATCGTCTAAAGCCACCTTTCAAAATATAAAAGTTGGTATATCACATATATTTAAATTTTAAGAAATGAAAATTCTAGCACAAAACAATAAGCAGGAAATTAAAAATTGTATACACTAAATACTACAATATCAAATTTTTTATTACCTTTTTGTTTGTCTGAGATTAATTTATTTTTATTAAAATATTTCATTTATTGCAGTAGTGGATGACCATAATCGTATGCTTTACATTAAGGTGGCAAGTGTTCTAATACTATAAACATTTTATTTTTTTATGGTTAAATAACAACGACGGCGAATTTGCCTGTTTGTTTTGCAAATGAAATGTTTATTTCTCTTATACATATATTTATCAAATAGTAAGGCGCAAGACAGAAGGGCATGGAGAAAATTCTGTGCCAACACCTCTACACCGTAAGGTAGATGAGGCCTTGGATTAAGTAAGTAAGTATATATTTATCAAATTCTAGGGGCGGTCCGGACCTACTGGACCGCCCCCATGGATGCGCCCCTGACACTAGATGAGGGCGCACCACTGCAGGCGAGATCGCCAAGAGAAGACACATTTTTCACAAATTACCCGGATTTGGAACTGAATTTAATTACTTAAAATGAACCATAAATTTGTTTGGATTATACACAATATTGAACTTTATATTTTCCTAATTTTTACACGGAAAATTTCAAATTTTAAATCTTTGTATAAATAGGGCATGTATTAAAATTCCGCTCAACATAAAAATCGTGTTTAGTTGAAATATTGAATAGTGTCGATCAATGGTTTGCTCTTCGTACGCTTGTTGAGAAGTCACTTGACAAGAACAAGAAGGTATTTTGTGGCCAGTGGCGTAACAATGGAGCCATAGGCCTGTGTTCCCGAGTCAATCCGGACCCTTATGTAGATAAGAAAATAGTTTTACTGATCCCATAATAGGACACTTTAAAAAAATACTTTTTTAAATAAAAATTAATTAAAAAACAAAAACTATTACAAAAAATAAACATGAAACCAAGACAATATTGTACATATATGTCAACAGCTTTTAATGATTTTTTTTTTGCCAAAAGCTGATATTAGCGTTTTCGGCGTACGCGGTGTCAGTGCATAGGTACTCAGTGCACTGTGTGACGTAAATGAATGGAATCAGTTTCGACCCTAACTATTCTATTGCAAGTTTAAATTGAAAACGAGACCGTAAATGAGTGCGTCTGAGAGCCTGTTAGTTTTGGCACGTTTTTCAAAATTATGAATGAATTTCAAGGAAGTACTCCTTTGCATCTGAAAAGCATTTTTGAACTGAAAACGAAAATAATTTTATTTCAAATACTCACATGAGTTTACATTCTGACTTTTTACCTTCCGCTTCTCTTGGTAAGGGAGGTATAGGGATCGTGCTAAAAATCGCATATCGAGATTTTGGTAAATGACCACGTTTTAAGGTCCCTAGAATCCAATTTTAACATTTTCACAATGATGTATGTGTAAATGTGTGTGTGGATCCTCCACTCTAACTCAAATACTATCATTCCGAAAATTTTGAAACCTTGTATTTCGAACTTTTTCTGTACTGGAAAAGGTCCATTAGATTTTGGTGTAAATCGGATAACCGAAAATGGCACTTTACTAAAAGCTCAAAATAGTTTTTCTTCGAAAAATACCTTTCAATGTTATTTTTTCGACAATAATGTTATCATAAAAATTAAAGATTATTAAATTTTCTACAGATTTGGATTAATACTTTTTCAATATATTTTAAGGATAAATTTATAAAATTATCTATAATTTAAATCCCGGAGCCTACGCTTTACACAAACAAAACTCCTTGGTTGCGCAGTTATTCAAATATATATGTTTTGTCGAGTCGAGAAGGATCAGCTAGGAAATCGTTGAAAAAAAGAGCAAGGCCTTGGTGATCCAGAATGTTCTGCAGGTACACCCATAAGTTAAAGATGGGTTTTTGTCAAGTTATATTGCAGTGCAAATATTTTTATATTTTTAACTAAAAAAAATAACAATAACTACTTTTTTACATTATATTTTGTAATATGCTGATGATGAACCATTAGGGTTCGAAACGTCCGTTTTTCTAATTATATATAAAAAAAAAAACATTATGGATCACCAGGGCCTTGCTCATTTTTTTCAACCAAATATATATAACTGACAGATACATGTCACTGTATGCTCATTTTTTTCAACCAAATATATATAACTGACAGATACATGTCACTGTCAAAAAACTAATCATTTCAAATTAATAATAGTAACGTTTTAAAAAGAAAATAGTAAATAGAACCATAGTTATATGGAATGGATCTTAATACAGTTTCCGCAATAACTAAATATGTAAGTATGTATATTTAAATTAATAAAAATTAAATAGCGGGAGGTTTGGCGTTGGCCACATCAGATTTTTTATTTGTATATTTATGTACAACATAAAGTTTTATTATTTGATTCAATAACTCTTCATCACTATCTGACATTGATGAACTTTCTAATAATTTCTGGCAATTGTCAATATGATTTTATTTTTAGAAACCATATTATTTGCACTGATATTCGTGCACGTGCTCCTGTAGTCGGTGCACAAAAGTGCACACTCACTGCGAACTGAATGCAATTTCACGACAAGCCGAAAACGCTACCACGAAGAAAGTGTAAACATATAAGTATAATGAAAACAAAATGAGAACTCCGTGCACGTTAGTGCACACTGAAATCAGAAGCTGAAAAGGCTATATGTTAGATACATCTATCGTTCTGGCAATTTCGTACTCTATTAAAATAGTAGTCTGTTAATGATAATCGTTGTTGCCCTGTAGTATCTCTTAAAAATTTTTACTAATTTTTATTTTGAAAAGGATCTTTCTGCTGAAAGATGTAAGGTCATTTAATATAAAGGGTGTTTCAGGACTAGTGTAACAAACTTTAACAGCTTATTTCTGAGGTCATTTTGAGCCAAAAATGTCATATAAACATAGGTCCTATTTCTTCTAGTTACCAAAATACAAGATGTTGAATTTCTATAAATAACACGAAATCCACATGCGATTGTTCAGTCCCGTTTTCAGCAAAGATTTAGCATAAATGTCTGGGCAGGAATTTTCAATACTAGATTACTAGAAATTGAAGTTTTAATTGACCGATTAACAGCTGATGGCTACAGAAACTTTCTGGAAAACAGACTACATGAACTAATAGAAGATGTTCCACTTCTTGTACGACAACAGATGTGGTACCAGCATGATGGTGCTCCTCCTCACTATGGTAGACAAGTAATTGAGTGGTTAAACCAAAACTTTCCCAATAGGTGGATTGGACGTGGAGGTCCAAACTTTTGGCCTGCAAGATCTCCAGACTTAAATCCTCTTGATTTCTATCTATGGGGACACTTGAAACAAGAAATTTATAGGGTACAAATAAACACGCGAGAACAGTTACTTGAACGAATTATGAATGGAACTGCTGCCATTCTTAACGATCAAAATGTAATTTATAGTGTATATGATTCTATGATTCGCCGATGTCAAGCATGCATACGAGCTCAAGGCGCGCATTTTGAGCACTTGGTGTATTTTTTTAAAAATCTGTTATCTTATTTCATATTGTGTTATGTTTGGTTATGTTGTTCTGTGTTTAGAATTTATTTATTTGTCTATTTAATAATTGTGTCATCCTATGTTTTGTTGTCCAAATCGTATTCGTTTATATTAATAAAGAAAATTAATTAATACAAATAAGGTATGACTTTTCAATGTAACTCTTGTTTTCCGAAAGTTTCTTGATTACAAAAATTAAAAAATTTCGTGTTATTTATAGAACTTAAACCTCTTGTATTTTGGTAACTAGAAGGAATAGGACCTATGTTCATATGACATTTTTGGCTCAAAATGATCTCAGGAATAAGCTGTTAAAGTTTGTTACACTAGTCCTGAAACACCCTGTATTTGGAACATACGGCTCCATTACAATAAAAATATTTTTTGACGGAACACCGGTATTTACACCACGTGGCTTTCTTGATTTAAGAAAGGCGTATGACAGTGTTCTTCGAGATACTTTGTGGGATATACTCATAAAGTACGGCGTGAATGGAAACTGGCTGGGAGCGATTCGACCATTGTATGAGGGTGAGGGTAGTGAAGAATAGATGGTTGAGTGATTGGTTTCGTATAAATGTTGGTGTGAAACAGGGTTGTGGTATGTCTCCGTAGTTGTTTAACTTGTATACGGATGTGTTGTTGCGGAGAACATTGAGTGAAATGGATGGTGTACATATTGGTGAAAGTATTGTGCATGCGTTAGCGTATGCGGATGATGTAGTTGTTTTAGGTGAAAATGAAGAGCAACTCAGAAGAATGGAGTTGAATGCTGATAAATCCAATGTGTTAGTATTTGAAAGGAGTAAATTGGTAACTGTGTGCAATGTGTTGGTGTGTGGAGTGAAAATGGAGCAAGTGAACGAGTTGTATATTTGGGTAGCATGATGTCAAGGGATGGTCGAATTGATAGAGAAATTGTAAGGAGAGTGAGTGCGGAGTGTAAGGTAATGGATTCTCTGTTAAGTGTGTATAATGGAGTGCTAGTGCCTGCTTTGATATATATGGAAGCGAATGTTGGGCATGAACGGGAAAGCATAAAAAGAGAGAGACTGCCGTGGAAATGAGGTATTTACGTGGTGTATGTGGATATGTAAGACGGGATCGCGTAAGGAATAATTTGGTGTATGATGAATGTATGGTTAGGAAGAATGTTGTTAAGAGAGTAGAAATGAGCCAGTTGAGATGGTTTGGTCATGTGGAGAGAATGAATAGTGAACGGCTTGATTTTTACACTTCACCAATATAAATAAAAACGTTACAATATTTTTATTTTTTTGTTTGTCAGAATACATTCTGTCAAAAAATAGACAAGTCTTATTATACACCAATGGATACTGCGTGTCCAAATACTTATCTTACCTATCTTACGAAAGGTAAAAAAATGTGTTTCAATCTTTTTTATAAACAATATCGCTTTATTTTATTTTATTTAAATGTTTCTGGGTACATAGACAGCTGAGTTATTACGAGTACCTAGTAGGTACTCTGTACAATTTAGAAGTTTCTGACTTTCTCTCCTGGAATATTCGAATTGTAGGTTCGTTTAACAAAAATAACACCCTATGAAGCCAAGTCACTTCATTAAAGTTGGACAAGAATGAAACCAGTATTGAGAGTAGGAAAAATCTGATGTGGCCAGCACATAACCTCTCGCCAGATATTTTACCTGGTTGTACGCATAAAGCAAAAAATATTTTTAAATACAAATACATATATTCATGTCTCACTACAAAATAATTCTCACATATATGTGCAAAATCTATGGGATATTTTAATATAAATTATGTACAATACATACATTTTCTTTATATACAATATCCTGAAATTTTCTTTTTCTTTATATTCGTAATTTTTCGCAAATTCCTTTTATATTCTTTTTTACGTATATTCTTTTGCGTTGTTGACTTTTTTTATTTACATAATCTTCATAATGATGTACAAATATTTTTGACAGTGGCATACAAATATTTTTGACCTTGATATTTATGTGTCAATTACAAACATGAATTTCTTGCCTTGAAGTAGTTTGATCTGAGATTTTTATATCAAATTATTTTATATGTATTTCTTTATCTCTAAATCTATAGAATATATAATAATGAATTTATATTTATCGAATAAAGAATTTAACGTTCTTTAATATAAGTATTTACAAAAATTTTCGATAAATAATATTTAGATGATTTTTTTCTTGTAACTACTACTTCCGGTTGTCCAATAATAATAATTAATAATTTATTAATCCAATAGATTAGCACACCCAGCAATGGGTAATAAGCCGTGATGATATATTTATTTATAGATCATATACATGATATAAGACATGTCATTAATGCAGGTACATACATAATATTAACAATTAACAAGGATCATCAAAGTAATCGTGTATATCGTAATAACATTTTCTAATAAGTTTTTCTTTCAATTTTGATTTATATGCTTAGAATTTTTAATTTCTTCAGATAGTTGATTG
>OY720448.1:77936862-77969362 GCA_963082715.1 Harpalus rubripes | reverse complement strand
AATTATGAAACTCTTGTTATGCTGCTTTTTCATATATTGATACTTTTTCAATTTAAAAGCTGTCTATCGTAGCAAATAATAAGTAAAATGGCGCTAACAACTGCCAGTCAGGTTGTCAAACGAAATGTGAAAATATTGCAGTCATGCAGTCACTAAAATACCTGTATTTTCGGTGAAAATTTGCATCGTTAGACATTTTAGTTTCAATAAATGCTTTTGAAAGGTGGCTTTAGACGATCAAATATTTACATCAATTTTTACAACTTCTTATTGAGCTATAAAATTCTGGAACTTTACAGGTTCAAATCAATTTGAACGTTCGATGTTCAAACCATTTGATCAAAAAATCCAACTTAGGGCATGTTCTAAATATCAAGGTCATTTACTTCAAATTTTAGTTACTTCGAGGGATTATTTCATCCTAGGTTACATGCACTGTGTTTTGAAATGTTGGCATAAAGATTTTTTGATAAATATCATATTTGTTTTTGTTTTAATTAAATTTTGTAGTATTTTCAGTAAAGAAAAATCTGATGTGGCCAGCACATAACCTCTCGCCAGATATTTTACATGGTTGTACGCATAAAACGAAAAATATTTTAAAATATAAATACATATATTCATGTCTCACTACAAAATAATTCTCACATATATTTGCAAAATATATGGGATATTTTAATATAAATTATGTACAATACATACATATTCTTTATATTCAATATCCTGAAATTTTCTTTTTCTATTTTCCTTTTCTTTTTCTTTATATTCGTAAATTTTTCGCAAATTCCTCTTACATTCTTTTTTACGTATATTCTTTTACGTTGTTGACTTTTTTATTTTCATAATCTTCATAATGTACAAATATTTTTGACAGTGGCATACAAATATTTTTGACAGTGACATTTATGTGTCAATTACAAACATTTGAATTTCTTGCCTTGAAGTAGTTTGATTTGAGAATCTTTACATCAAATTATTTTATATGCATTTTTTTATCTCTAAATCTATAGAAGATATAATAATGAATTTATATTTATCGAATAAAGAATTTAACGTTCTTTAATATAAGTATTTACATAAATTTTCGATAAATAATATTTAGATGATTTTTTTCTTGTAACTACTCCTTCCGGTTGTCCAATTGTTACCAAAACTTAATCAACTCTTGCCATTATTGTTAGATTGAGGAATCCGTAGTTAAAAATGTCTTAAGTGTTGTAGTATTTGAGATATCGTGAATACAACATCCACACACCATCCACACATACACACACACACACACACACACACACACACACACACACACACACACACACACATAGACACACACACACATCCACACACGCACACACACATACGGACATCACCGTAAAAATGTTATAATCGGATTCTAGGGACCTTAAAACGTGCTTATTCACTAAAATCTGGATATGCGATTTTTAGCATGAATACAATACCTCTCTTAGCGAGAGGTAAAAATGAACGTACAATATTAAAACTCACACTAGAGACAAGCTAAACGACAAGCGCGCATATGAATTGTAAAATGTAATTATGTGTCCCACTTATAAGCAAATAATGTTCATATAATTTGAACGTGTAAAGCGTAACCATTTGATCAAAAATTATATTGCAAATATTTGTCCAATAAAAGTTCACTTTATTTGATCGAAGCCACCTTAACTTCTTTCGAGAACTTTTTGAGTTGCTCAACATTTTTCTCTCATTTTACGTCTAAATTTGGAGAAAACAAGCGCCATGGATCTTAGAAAGGAAGCACATAACCATGGCTTCCGCCATTTTTTTTTCTGAAAGTACACTTAAAACTACTTACGAAAATATATATTTTAAGTCACATAAGTTTCTAGTTTTACAGAAATAATTTTTTAAGTTTATATAAAATTTCAAATGCGACCGTAATGTCACCGATTGTCGCCTACCAAGTAAAAATGGCACTATATTTGACGTTTATGTCATTGAGACTTGAAACCAAACGTTTACAGCAACAAGTTGTTTTATACTTGTGCTTTTGTTTTTATTGTGTATTATTTAATTTGATTATGGAAACTAATTTTGAAGAAACTTAATGTGTGTATGTATACAAAATTATGACGTCACAAAATCAGACTCAGAATCTTTGTAATGAAAATCATGAATGAAAAGTATAATAACATTACATATGTTTGATGTATATAATATTAGGTAAATTTTTCATTTATGAAAGAAAAAGCAACATTTTCCTTTTTGGAGTGACCCCATTGTTCTTACTATTCGCAAATCCCCATTACTCATATCTTCTATCTCTTTAAATTGTAAAGGTCTATTTGCACAATCACTGGGAATTCAGTTCATCATGCGCTTGGCCTGCCACCTATATTGTCCATGAGTAAATAGATCTCTAATAGTTTATTTCAATTAATTCCCTGTTGACATTATTACAGAAAACAAATGAACGAGAAATAACACCAACATGTTTGACAAAGACAAATGAACAGCGGCATGCAGCACGAAAATCGCTGTTGATTGCTTTGTGGGTTTAACCTCACATTTTTATACCTTTTGACCTAGCAAAAAGTTTAAAATTTTATGAAACCACAAAAACACACAAGGCCCTTTTTATTAATTACCTTAAAGGATGATTTGTTAACGCACAAAGTTTTTACGGATATTAAATTCGGATGTTTATCATGCTACAAAAAATTAACAAATGCACATTTTGACAAAGATATATTATGAAAAAACGTAACACCGTACGAGGCTTTTCAAAGGAAAGTTTTCATTGTTTCGGAACATTCTTTTTCATGATTAACTTCCACGTAAGAGTCCATATCGTAAATTTTACTACATAGAATTAATTTTCTACTTACTATAATATTCAGTTTGCTAAAATAATTAACTGAACATATTTAATACATGAACAATTGTAAAATTAGAGAAATTATTCATTGCCTCCCGTCACACCGTAGGTAAGGGAGGTCGTAATCGAGCCAAAAATTCGATGGTCAGTTTTCAGTAGATAAGCACGAATTAGGGTCCCCACAACATGTTTTTACTATTTTTACGATGATGTCTGTTTGTGTGTGTGATTTTTTTCATCCACGATAACTCTTACAACAAACTTCCGAAAATTTCTATTTTCCGTATTTAAGCTTTCTACATTCATATAACGAATTGATTAGATTTTGGGTAAAACTGGACAACCGGAAGCGATATTTTACTCAAAGCCCATAACAGTTTTTAATGAAAAAATATATTAAAATATAATACCAAACTTTTCACTTTTAGTATTTAAGACTTTCATACCAAGGGGAATAACATATTAGGTTTTGGCTAAAATTAATAAACCGGAAGTGATATTTTACTTGAAGCTCTGAACAGATTTTTGTGAAAAATATATTATGATTCCAAAACTTGTCAAATTTGGTATTATATACTATAAGACTTAAGACATTTTTAACTACGGATTCCTAAATCTAACAATAATGGGAAGAGTTGATTAAGTTTTGGTAACAATTGGATAACCGGAAGTAGTAGTTACAAGAAAAAAATCATCTAAATATTATTTATCGGAAATTTACGTAAATACTTATATTAAAGAACGTTAAATTCATAATGATATACAAATATTTTTGACATTGGCATACAAATATTTTTCACAGTGACATTTATGTGTGAAATACAAACATTTGAATTTCTTGCCTTGATGTAGTTTGATCTAAGAATTTTTACATCAAATTATTTTAAATACATTTCTTTATCTCTAAATCTATAGAAGATAATAATAATATAAAGATAATAATGAATTTATATTTATCGAATAAAGAATTTAACGTTCTTTAATATAAGTATTTACATAAATTTTCGATAAATAATATTTAGATGATTTTTTTTCTTGTAACTACAACTTCCGGTTGTCCAATTGTTACCAATCAACTCTTCCCATTATTGTTAGATTGAGGAATCCGTAGTTAAAAATGTCTTAAGTCTTATAGTATTTGAGTTATCGTGAATCCAACATCCACACACACATCCACACACACATCCACACACACACACACACACACACACACACACACACATACGGACATCATCGTAAAAATGTTATAATCGGATTCTACGGACCTTAAAATGTGCTTATTCACTAAAATCTGGTTATGCGATTTTAGCATGAATCCAATACCTCTCTTAGCGAGAGGTAAAAAAGTCAACAACGCAAAAGAATATAAAAGGAATTTGCGAAAAAATGACGAATATAAAGAAAAAGAAAAGGAAAGTAGAAAAAGAAAATTTCAGGTTATTGAATATAAATAAAATGTATGTATTGTACATAATTTATATTAAAATATGCCATAGATTTCGCAAATATATGTGAGAATTATTTTGTAGTGCGACATGAATATATGTATTTGTATATAAAACTATTTTTTGTTTTATGCGTACAACCAGGTAAAATATCTGGCGAGAGGTTATGTGCTGGCCACATCAGATTTTTACTATTTATAATACTTTATTCATACATACAAGGTACTACCCAAAATATCCGAAAATTATTTTCTGGCGGACCTCATTCTAACGTGATCCTTGTACACAAAATTCAAATGCAATTTTAATAAAATTTATTAAAAGCCGTATACTTGTTCGGGATAAATTTAATTTTCTTTTTCTTAATAAGTAGATTTTAAAAAATTATCTTCGTATTTTAGAAGAGGAAAATTATTAAAAATGGCATAAATTGTCTGCTCTGTGTCATAATATATTCTAGAGTAGGCTAGGTGAATTATCATCTGAATCACATTCAGACTAATAACTTTGGGGTCAGATTTGCATTCGTTATATCTGGTGAAGTGTCCGTGACTTGTCGAGTGGTTATGATTATATTATGCAGACCTCTCCAGCAATTTATTCTCTTCGGTTCATGTTTTATTTCCCTGTGAATTATTTATGCTCTCTCAGCATTGATCTGAAAGATAAATCAACTTAATGCGATGGTAGAAAGAATGGAACAATCACATTTGAATTCGGATTTTCACATTTTATTATAAATTGGTATTAGTTCAGGCAACTTTCATTAATTCAAAATGTTTACATTAATATTAACATACAATTATTTAAAAAAAAAACAATTTATCATAGTGTGCCAATCTGCTATTTTATTCGCAGATTTCGGTAATGATATATCCATTTGTGGCCAGTTGGACGTTTCAATAATAAATTGCACTTTTCGGTCTAGATAAATTCATAAATTTTGACATATCAAAATAAATGTGACAAGTGATAAATATCATCCTAGTTACAATATGTAATATCAACGTCACGTAATTTTTAATCAATGATAAATGATAGTTAGAATGGTTATAAGTTTGTGACTGTCATTATTTTGAACTGGAGAAAGGGATGCATATTTAAGAATGTAACCTGTAGATGGCGAGCGAGTGCGAGTTTCAATTTGATTTTGACATTGGTTTATTTTTCACTGTCTATCTTCTTTATTATTTATAATTTGCGTGGTTTCTGTTACTTTTATTACGTATTTCGATTTGTTAAGCAGAATTTTGAAGGATTTTAACTTAGCTTATACTCGTACAAGATTAAAATGACAAACGAAAATATTAACCTCCAAACTATTATTCGAACGTCAAACAGATGATCTGTCATGTTTAAATACCGGCACATGCCGTTGCTATTGGACGTACTGATGTTAATGCTTTACGGCCATTCATTGGTTCGGCGTAAGTCTACGTCATACATGGCGGTAATTTAAATATTGAAATTTCATTAATTTTTTTCTGGCCAATTAATGAAAATTTTGCCAAAAAAAAAGTATGGGTAGCAAGTTTTTATCGTTTCTTCAAAAATATTAAATAAAAAATGGCACGCAAGTAGCCCATTCTTTATGACCTGGGTATAATCCTTCTAATCCTAAATAACGAGGTAAATTACTAGACGAAGGAGCAAATACGCTGGATCGAGATTTATCGAATCATTTAAAAAATGAAAGTTGTTCCTTAACTTTATTATTAGACGGGTGGTCAATTATCAGAAATTATCCAATAATTGCTACCAGTATCCATCTTTATGAACTTATACAATTCTTTAATCAATTCATTAACATGCATAAATCTTTAAAATAACTTGTTTTTTAAGGGGTTTTTTCAAGTGGATTTTTGCCGAAAAACCCCACCGGGTTTTTTCGGGCTGGGTTTTTTCATGACAACCCTGATTTTTACAAATGTGCCAACAAAATAAATTCATTCTTATTATTATTATTATTATTAATATTATTATTATTTATAAATTAACAGTGGCAGATAAAATACTATTTCTGAGGGATCGGTAACTTAAATACAAAAGTTTAACCACAACGAACATGGTATCATTCATCGAAGAACTTTCCCTCACCGGACTTGGTTTGCAGAGCATAGATATTCTCTTGTGTGATATTAGTTTTCGAAGACTGGCTCGCCGCATGCATATATAATGTGGATGGTTTTTATGCATTAATCTTTATTTGCCATCAGTTTTTCGCTTATGTTTCGCGAAACTTTGTTGTCTTTATGTCTTTTGCACAAGCGAATGTTTTTGCAAGAGTTGTTGGTTCGCGGTTTACTGATACTTTGAGATCTTAAATGCTTTTGAGGATTATGTGCTTTACTTACAGCTTTTCATTTAATGCTAAGAAAAGGACTGTTTCAAATGGTAATTAGATAAAAGTGATCAGATTGTTTTTTGAATTATACTTTGAAAAAAGTTTTTCTTAATTTTATTTCTTAAGTATTTATTTAATTAAATAAAACTATTGAATAAATGATATAATGAGAACGATAAAAATACTTCCATATCCATATTCCTCAACATTACCGAATAATAATTATTTTATAAAGGTCATGCTAGAATTATCAAAACAAGACATTTGGTTCATATTTTTTAGATTTTCATTATAAATATGTATGTTTAAAGTAGTTTCCTTCGCCATTCTATCCTTTCACTTCATAAAAGGTCCCAACCAATCTTCTTTTGGAATGCTTTTAAACTAATTTCTGGGACACTTAAAAACTGTTAAAGCTGTCATATTAATTTTTGGCGATTTAAAAACTACCTAGGTTGTCAAACTAATTACTGTTGAATTCAAAAACTATCAAATTAATTTCAGGCTAACTTGAAAATTCTCAAAGCTGTCAAATTATAAATTCAAAAATTCTCTCTGCTTAATTTCATATTTTCACTCACTCAAATTGATTAACAAAGTTCTAGCTAACAAAATTTCGCAACATAAATTCAAATGAAAGATAAATAATAGTATATTATTCAACGAGCGTATTATGAGTGAATGAGTGAATAATATAGCCATTATACGCGAGTAGAATACGATATTTTATCTACACCTGCAATTAAAATCATATTATACCGGGTGACACTGAAAAATGGTCCACTCTAAATAACTTATTTATAATTATTTTTAATTTAATTTTAACTTTCTTGGATATTTCAGGTAGTATGGAAAGTGAGGTTATATCAGCTGGTTCCACAATTTCCGGAGGTGTACACAATAAGTTTTCACTTTCGTTATTATTTTCCATTTTTCTTCGGTTTAAAATTGTTTTTTCGCGCTTCCGTCAAGTTTTAAGCATCAAAATCGTTCAGGAACTGTCAGATTACTGCAAACTGAAATGAAATTAGTCACTCACTGTCGTAAAAGTATTATAAAAAATCTATAGTTGAGTATTTTTAATACAAGAAAATAGAATATTTATAGGTTTTGAACCTAATTGTAAGTAATTATAATGAAATTTGCAGTGAAAAATCCAAATAACATTATTTTGATTTTTCAGGTTATAGGAATGAAATGCCGTGAAACGTACAAAGGAATGAATTTATGTTGACTTAAATAATGTGCACAATGTAATATATTTATAAAATTCATTAATTTGAAATTAAAATATTCTGATGTTATCAACACATAATAAACAGAAAAGTCGGCACATAAAATCTTGTCTATCACATGTCCAGAAACGATTTTGCGAATATTTGCTTGCGCATAACCGCTAAATGAAGTTGATTGTGAACCCTCTACAATGAATTTGACAGTTCCGTGACTTATATAACCTCGCCCCGTGGATTATGAGTCATAATCCACGGGGCGTGGATAATGAACGGTATTATGTATCCATGGTTACGTACATAATCAATATATTATTAAACAGGTGTAGATAAATAATTTTATTACACTATAAACTATAATCATATCTCTCTGACTTTTTTTCGCTGACTTATTTTGTATGACCTACTCGATCTATCACCCTGCAATTTCGAACAACCGTTTTCTCTGACTTTTAGTGGATTTCCATACTTGAAGTTAGTTATGATTTGGTGTCTTTAATGACAACATATTTCAAATTTGTTTGACAAATCAAATTATTTCAAGTAAAATGAATGAAAACGATGGAAAAATATTGCAATTGTGGGCAAGCATACTAATTGTATGTGCATCAAACAAAAAATATCAACTTCTGACGTTTCTGCAGCTATATTTTACTCCGAAAAGTTACATTCCTGTACTTCAGAGACAGTTGCTCATACGCAGTAGAGAAGTCGGCGATAAAGTCAGAGTAAATGAAACCGATTCCATTTCATCTGACAACAGGATACATGACTTCCTTGTAGCTATCACACTGAAGTAAGTCAGCGATATGAACCTAAGTCATGGATAATGCGTCACAAGTCAGACATACTATTTTTAGTGTGATATGGCTTTTCACTGCAATTTCGAACAACCGTTTTTCCGACTTTTAGTGGATTTTCATACTAGAAGTTGGTTATGATTTGGTGTCTTTAATGAAAACATATTTCAAATTTGTTTCACATTTCAAATTATTTCAACTAAAATTAATGAAAACGATGGAAAAATATTGCAGTTATGGGCAAGCATACTCATTTTATGTGCATCAAGCAAAAACAATATCAACTTCTAACGTTTCTGCAGTTATATTTTGCTCTGTACTTCAGAGACAGTTGCGCATGCGCAGTAGAGAAGTCAGCGATAAAGACAGAGTAAATGAAACCGATTCCATTTTATCTGACAACCGGATTCATGACTTCCTTGTAGTTATCACACTGGAGTAAGTCAGCGATATGGATCGAAATCATGGATAATGGATGTCAAGTCAAAGTTACTACTTCTAGTGTGATAAGGCCTTTATTGATTTTCTTATTCTCAAGGTTTGATCGCGGTAGTTTAACTTTAAACTGCCAATATTTTAAGCTGCAGTTTAAACTGTAATTGCACAACTGGCTCTAAATCAGAGACTAATACACGAATTAGTATTTACGGAATAACTTTGGAATCCGTCAGAGATTGTAACAGCGAACAATCCTAATAATTCTAGCGTGACTCTCGTATAAGTTATGTAAAACTATTTTGAATCAAAGATAAAATTAATGTACTACAGTACAATATTTTTTTCGCAATCTGGTAAGTCTCTATTTAAAATAGGGCAACCCTTTGCTTTACCTTCTTCTAAACTTGGCAAACTAAACATATAGTTTGAAACTTGTCTCTACTTCTTACTAATTTGTTTCACATAAGCATTTTAACTTGTTTCTCGTTTAGAGAAGTTTTCAACTCAGCGCAGATCGATTTGCAGGTGCTTGTCAAAAGAGGAAAATATATAAGGTTATGAAAATAGAATTACCCACTTCTTTACTTTCGCTAAGGGAAGATATCTATATAAATCAGTCTACTACATTTTTTACTCTTGCTGTTTTCAAGATAGGACATTTTTCACTATCATCAATTTAATAAAAAAAAAACTTTTAAAGATGAATACATATACAGTGAGTTTCAGCCAGAGACAACTATCTAAAGAGAGATTGGACAGACTTATGGGTGGCCTTGTAACAAAGTGTTTGATGATGAGGGGTAAACGGAGCACGGGGAAAATAGTTCCTTGCATATTTCTTCAGAGGGCAGCAAAATCACAAAAATGATGAAGACAACATAGAAGGCAATGCAAAAAAATATAATGGAAAATTTAAAAGTCAAACTGAAAAATTTAAAAGCTGACATGGCATACATAATTTTTGATCCCACATTATTTGAATTTTTATATGTTTAAAACGTACAGAGAACTCGTAAGGTAACTAATGAATATTAATTACTTTTTATATAATAACATTTATAAATTTTTCTTATATATATGTTTCTGTAGAATTTCATGGAGAACAAATTCTTAATGCTTGTATATCGAATATCAATAGCTCAGGTGATATAGAACTTCCCGAAATTTACAAATTTGTAGATAAATATTCTGTTGAACATTCGTCAAATGAACTTCATCATTTGCAATTCTTCAGAAGAATTCTATATGAGAAAAGAAAGGAACCAACGCAAAACAGCTAAAAATCCACAGTAGTTTAAAAGCTGACAATATCGTTCATAAAGTTACGACTATATGAGTTATGTGAAGAACTACGAAGACGTTGAAAATTGATATTCCTTAGGTCCCAATTTTCGTTTCTTTTTTTTTCACCTACATACGTCTCTTTTCAACACATCTTTAAAAAATATTTACAAATTCTTTCAAAAAAATAATACTAATACAACGATGTACATATCCGATTGCGTTGCTTACAAGTTTTAGTTTACATCACATACATAGATGTAAAAATATGGCTCAGATATTACAGTACACAAATTAGAAATTGAATCTCGCGAAGAGGTGACGAAATTGCAAAAAATATACAAACTTGTATATACATACACATTTCTATTTTTCACTATTCTTATTAATATTATTTATATACCTACTAATTGTTCTTTTGCAATTTAAAATTTGTACACCATATATTTTAAATAAATATTCATAATACATATCAATATGAGTTTTTCTTTTTCTTTCAAATATTAAAAAATAATAATTTTTAAAACACGCACGGTCAATATTTTATATCTATATATATGCATATGTTGATAGATGGCGAACTTTATGACGATACAAAAGCATTGAGTTTCCAATCTCTCTTTAGATAGTTGTCTCTGGTTTCAGCTAAGATGAAACATTACTGCATTGCTATGTATATATTGTCAATAAAGAAACCATATCATAACCAACTTCAAGTATGAAGATCCACTAAAAGTCAGAGAAAACGGTTATTCGAAATTGCAGTGTGATAGATCGAGTTGGTCATGGTTGGTCATACAAAATGAGTCAGCGAAAAAGAGTCAGAGATATGATTGTAGTGTGATAAGGCCTTTAAGGCATACTGCATACTTTCGCTGACATATTTTGTATGACCAAGTCGATCTATCACACTGCAAGTTCGAACAACCGTTTTCTCTGAATTTTAGTGGATTTTCATACTTGAAGTTGGTTATGATATGGTTTCTTTAATGACAACATATTTCAAATTCGTTTGACATATTAAATTGTTTCAACTAAAATGAATGAAAACGATGGAAAAAATCTGGTGTGGCCAATACAATACCTCCCGCATTTACAGTTCGAGTTACAAAAAAAAGAGTTTTTTGGATTAGCGAATTTTACTCTAATTTTGAGAGTTTATTTCTCTAATCTAATCCAAGTAACTACCTTTTTTTAAACCCCTCAACAGGATTAAATCCCAATTATAGAGTGGGTTCACATTCACACACATCCATGCCTTAGTGGGATTCGAGCCCAGAGCCCCGAGGGCACTCATGACATGAGGCGTTGTTCTAGCCATTGAACCATCGGAACTATAATAAAATGAAGATTAAATTTTAAATACCGGGATAGAAGAGAATTCACTAATCCAACAATGAGAATTAGCTTAAATATTTTTGTGAATCGTTAATTCTTATTAATCTAAATACATACCTACATATTTACTTATGCTGTAAACTGTATTGAATTCCTTTTCTATTGTTCTATTTACTTTTTCCTTTTTAAAACGTTACTAATATTATTTTGAAATGATTAGTTCTTTGATAGTGACATTTATCTGTCAGTTACATACATTTGAATAACTGCGTTTTATTTGTTTAAAGCGTAGACTCTGGGATTTAAATTATAGATAATTTTATAAATTTATCCATAAAATATATACAGTGAATTTATTTTAACGTGTAACATATGGTCAATCACTTCCATGGTAACATACCACTGTCAAAAATGACAGCAATGTAATATTTGTCCATTTTAAAATGCAACATACGAAAATTTGTAGTTATGTATTATCAACACTAATTTTCAATAAATTAACCTATATACTATTAACAAAAATCAAAACTTTAATGTAGCACATCTTAACAAACTTTGGCTTACAAAAATTCATAATTTTAATGTAATAAATGTTTAAAAATACCTGTATTCACACAGAGACAATATACTAGTCGCTCGTAGAAAGAATTAACACCATTTGTGATGTGTTCTGGAGATATCTCCTATGCTGCAATACTATTTATAATGTTGCATTTTAAAATGGACAAATATTACATTGCTGTCATTTTTTGACAGTAGTGTGTAACCATGGAAGTGATAAACCATATGTTGCTTTTTAAAATAAATTCTCTGTAGAAAAAGTATTAATGCAAATCTATAGAAAATTTAATAATCTTTAATTTTTATAATAACTTTAATCTCGAAAAATAACATTTAAAGGTATTTTTCAAAGAAAAACTAATTTGAGCTTTTAGTAAAGTGCCATTTCCGGTTATTCGAGTCAGACATACTACTTTTAGTGTGATAAGGCCTTAGCCGTTTCCATTTCGTAGGACAACAGGATCCATGACTTTCTTGCAGCTATCACACTGGAGTAAGACAGCGATCTGAACCGAAGTTATGACATGAATAATGCGTGACAAGTCAGAGATACTACTTCTAGGGTGACCAGGCCTTAACTTTGACAACCTATGTTTCGTTTTATCTGGAACGATGCAGTATGTGTAACTAGTATCCATAGTAATACATTAATAATAGAATAGACATATGAGTTTAGGCTCGTATATAAAAAATATTAAAGAAATTTATCATCACGCTTATTATCCAAATCTGGGTGTGCCAATCTCATTTATTATTTACAGATTTCGGTAATATGTTACAAATTTTCTGCACCGTTGAAAGTATTTACGATGTTTCACTTCACTGACTCTCAAAGCTATGGCGAAGAGTGCACCACAGGGGTCACTTTTGTGTTTTTTGAAAATTGTAAATAATAGAAATATGTATCTTATTCTCGGAAGAGTGTCATATTTCATTTCGCATTTCGTTTTCACATTGAGTCTGCCTCTGAAATTATTAACTGAATCGATTGATCTAATCAAAGTCCCAATTATTTTTGAAAAGAGACGAGAAAACGAAGGAGGTATTGATCAGTCGAGGAAGGCGTCTTCATCTTGTATATATTGCTCCTATGCGCTACTTTAGACCATCATTTCAGAAAGAAATTACTCCCTTTATGATTCCCCCTTGAGAAGCGGTCCATTTTCAACAATAAATCCGACCTTGTGCATTTTGTCAATCATCCATATTCTCTTCAACAATTTTCGTCAAATTTTAAAGAGACCCTTGTGCTAATTTTCGTATCCAGATGTGAAGGAGTTGCATTAATAATAATAATAATAATAATAATAATAATAATAATAATAATAATAATAATAATAATAATAATAATAATAATAAAAATAATAATAATAATTTTATTCCATCGACATATATACATATGTATAGAATACGTCATTCGTACATACTTCTTTTAAAAAAATCTGTTGTGGCCAGCACATTACCTTCCGTCAGTTATATAAGGTATTTACGAAACTTCTACCGGTGAACTGTTACCGGTAAACAGCTTTTTATCAGGTTGTAGCAACCAGAATCGATATTTTAAGAACTCAAGTGGCAAACAGGGTAGAACCATAACCTATGAAAAAATTTGAAACAGGTTAGAAATTTGATGTACCTAGTTAACAAACTGAACAGAGTCCTACTTTGAACACATTTCCACTTTTAACGCGCGCGCTTCGCTTTGCATCACTATTTTTTTTTGAGATTAGATTCTTTATGAATCCGGTAGATGGATCTGGTAGATATTGTACAATTTTCGAACACAGTAACTTTTCAGCACTCGTGTTTTCGAACACAGTCAGTAGATGCGGTATCTACCGGTAGAATTTTCGTATGTATTTTCTATAAAACCCATACATAAATTTCCTTGCAAAAGATTCCAAATTTCTTGTATGTATATTACCTTTCGACAGTTGTATGTAGTTTATACAAATTCCATACAGAAAGTTTCGAGCAAAAAGATCCTATATTTCGAGTAAAATTATAACAAATATACTACAAATATGTCAATTGACACTGACATCTTTTAATCAGAATTTTCTTAATATAGTAGATGTTTCTACCATAGCAGGCTAATTTATGAAATTTAATTTCTTTATTATTTTGTAACTCTCTATCCATTTAATATGAAGTATAAAATGAAGTCAAATCGTATAGAGAATACAATGTTCTTTAATATTTATAATAACATTAAATGTGAAAAAATGATATTTAACATAGTTTTTTCAAGAAAAACTGTTAAAATCTTCAAATAAGGGTACTTTCGGTTGACCAATTAAAACAAAATCTAATCAGCTCTTTATATGGATGCAACGAAAAGGAATACGGAAGAATTATAATTTTTGGAATTGTAGCATTAGAGTTATCGCAGACGAAAATTTTGTTACACACACACACACTGACACACACTGACACACACACACACACACACCACACACACACACACACACACGCACGCACGCACGCACGCACGCACGCACGCACGCAAGCACGCACGCACGTACGCACGGACGCACGCACGCACGCACGCACGCACGCACGCACACACGCACGCACGCACGCACGCACGCTCGCTCGCTCGTAAGGTAAGTTTAGAATATACAATTATTTTGTAAATAAGAACTACAGATATTGAAATAGATATGATAATAACAACCCATATCATATATTCTACATTACCTCTAAATGTATGTCTTAATAATAATTTTGTATCTCTTAAATTAATTAATTTTTATTATCTTTATAAATTCACAGTGATAATTTAACATTCTTTTATAATATATCACATTTATTACAAATCTTGGACCATGGCCATACCCTGGTTATAAAGGTACCCTACTCTGCACTAGGGAAAAACTATTCAAGTAAAGTGCCATTTCCGGTTATCAGAGTTACGACAATATCTAATGGACTCTTTCCATAATATAAGAAGTTCGAAGATTAATAAGATTTCAAATTTTTCTGAGTGATAGTATTTGTAGTGATGCATGATCTCGTCTCGTTTTCGAACCTGTAATCTCGATCTCGCTCTCGTTCTCGCACATTTTCTTGGTTCTCGTCTCGTTCTCGCACGAGAGTCTTGCTATAAAAATAAGCGCTTGCGCACTACGTACGTACGTAACAGTTTTAACTACAAGTACAAGAGACAAGTTCGCACCAATCGCACCGTCCTCCGTGTATTTGCAGTCTTATAACTATAATAAAGAGACGAGACACTAAATTCTGTCCACGAAATTATTTCAATACGAACATAATGTTTATTTATGTACAGTCACCAGAAAATGTAAATAATTTAATTTATCTCTAAAATATCTAATTTTCACCAAATTGTGATCTGTAAACTATTTCAATACGAACATCTGTTAATACATTCTGTTATCAGTAAAACGAATTAAACAATAAAAAAATCTTTTTTTGTAACTAAAAGTACCTACACATTATCATTAAATATATTCCACTATTTAAATAAGATTTAAAAAACCGCTACACTGGTAACCCGCCGGCAACCAATGACTCCCTTTCTCTCCGTGTTGTCTCCCATCGACACTCAATTTAACATTCTTTACTTTTTAGGGGCGGCAAGAATTTTATTAACCGTGGTTTTAACTGTGTTGAATTAGGGGCTGAATTATTGAAGAAAACTAGTTCAATTGGATACAAAACCGATTTTGTCTTTATTTTGCATTTCCTCGCTCTGGGACCTAGGACCGATACCAATCGCTTCTAGAGAGACAGAAAATATAATAAATTTTTATAATTTTCACATTCACATATTCTATGCACGAATTAGCGTTGACTCCACTCCTTGTACGGTGCATTTTTCAGTGAATTTATGAATCAAAGCTATAAAGTTACAATTCTCTTTATTGCGAGACTCTCGCGAGATGCTCGCGAGATTTCTCGCTTCTCGCAGTTGTTGTATCGATCTCGCCTCGAATTTTAAGCTACAATCTTGCTCTGGTTCTCGTCTCGCATAATGCAACGAGACGAGACGAGATGCCTCGTCGTGCATCACTAAGTATTTGAGTTAGAGTGGAGGATCCACACATACACACACACACACACACACACACACACACACACACACACACACACACACACACACACACAAACATACACACACGTACATACACACATACAAAGAGACATCATCGTGAAAATAAATGTTAAAATTGGATTCTAGGGACTTTAAAACGTGGTTATTTACCAAAATCTCGATATGCGATTTTTAGCACAATCCCTATATTTCCCTTACTAAAGGTAGCGGGAGGTAAAAAGAAAGCTTCCAAATTAATTAATTAATTAATTAATTTCGCCACCTCGTTTCATGAAAGGCGTGAATGTGCCTACATAATCGAGGGGATCATTTTGAAAATGACATTTAACTATCACATTTAATTTTCAACTTATGTATTTAATTAATAACTTTGTGACGATTGATTTTAGATTACACGATCATTGCACTTTTTGGCTTAAAAACATATACTTAAACTATGTGAATCCTATTGCGGGATAGCCTGTATTTATAATTCGTTTTCTCTATATCAATAATAAGCTACTAGTGTAAACCAGTGAGCTACTATTGTCCATTATTTTTGTTTTTAGTCATACTTTTATTATGTACCTTCTAACCTTCTAAAAGCTTTATATTTTTAGAATGAATGTAATGTAACATCAAAATTAAATTACCTTATTCATTGTTAGTAAAAGCTGCATTAGTAACGTGCTTTCAAAGAATTTCTTCATATAATTATCTAAGTAACGAAAGAAAGAACATTAGTCTTATTTTTTTTTTAGTTAAAAGCATGTCACTCATTATTGCTTTTGTTTTTGTTGGTGTTTTCGTTAAAACTTTACTAAACGTATGATTTATACTAAGTATTAGTGTCGAATGGCATATAAAAATGACAATTAGATACATTAGAATATAATATTTAAATTGTTAAGCTTTCAGATATAATGACAGAATATGTCCTTTCCTGACAATATTATTATAAATTACGTTTCCTATATCATAGAAATCAATGACTATTTTTGACTCCACTTTAGACATAACAAATTGATGTCAAATTACATATTTGAGTTTGATTAATCTGAATAAAAGTAAATCATTATAAATTGTCTTAGGGCCATTATAATGTGCTGTCAAATTTTGGAGTAGGTATTGTTAATTTTAATTAGGGCGAAAATTAATCATTCAATGATGCAGTCCAATTTTGCACCATCAATCAATCAGGAAATAATCCATAACGCTGTCTCTGACATTACAAGATTCGCAACTTACATGGTGGTGAAGGGAAACTTTCATTTATTATACTCCTTTCACATTTAATAGACCTTCTTACTTCCTAATTATACCATTACGCCTTTTTTGAGAAACTCATTTTTTAAAATATACAAAAAATTATAAGAAGTGTAGGAATATAACCACCAACTGATATTTTTTGACAAAAATAATTGTTTCATTGATATTGGTATTGCTAGTGCGTCAAATTATTTCGAAAATAGCTAAACGACTCGCTAAAATTTTGAAAATGTTACATTTAAGATGACTAGAATTTGGAAAGATGATCAAATAAATTGTGCACTTAAAGGCAAATATTTACTACATTTTTACCTCCCGCTACCCTTGGTAAGGGAGGTATAGGGATCATGTTAAAAATCGCATACCGAGATTTTGGTAAATGAGTACGTTTTAAAGTCCCTAGAATCCAATTTTAACAATTTCACGATGATACTTTAATACTTTAATATTTTTATTTGCCAAAGAAATTACAAAACTTATTGGCTTGTCAATACACGATATAAAAGTACATTTAGCAAAATAACATAGTAATACACATACACAAAATTTACAAAAAAAAAAAAATACAATAAATATGGAAAATATTAGTTAAAATTAGTTATTGAAAAATTCGTCAGTAGAATAAAAACATTTCTGTATGAGGTATTGTTTTAGTTTGGATTTAAATGTATTCACAGTCTTAAATAGCTTTCAATTCATTTGGTAAGTGATTAAAAAATTTTATTGGCATGTATGAAACATTGTCATGAAACTTTTTCGTTCTGAAATTAGGAATATACAAATTGTTGATGTTGCGAGTGTTATGAAATCCAGCAGCTTGTTTGATTGTTAAAAACAAATAAGAATTTTTCTTAACAAAAAGCGCACAGTGGAAGATGTAGATACAAGGGAGAGTAAGTAAATTAAGACTCAGGAAGGGACCTCTGCACGAAGTCTGAGGAGAACAACCAATAATTGCCCTTAAAACATTTTTCTGAGCCTTGAACACTTAACTGCCTGCCTAGAGTTACCCCAGCAGATTATACAATATGACAAAATAATGTAAATGTGCGCAAAATAATATAGCTTAAGTACACACATTTACGTAAATGTCTTAGAACATAACAAGATGTGTTAAGACTTTTTATTAGATATAGAGAATGGTTAGCCCAAACAAAGTTGTTATCTACGTGTAAACCCAAACTTTTCGTTGTTGTTGTCGGATTTATTGTCATATTGTGAAGAGAAGCTGAGACATTGAAATTGTTCCCTTTCAACATGAACTGCACTAATTGTGTTTTATCGGCGTTAAGAATCAGCATTTTCTTTACACCAGATATTCATTATATCGACGCACTCTTGTATTTTGGAATTAAGTTCCTGGGAGCTAGAGGCTGAGATAATCACAGATGTACTATCAGCAAACAAGCACACATATGCATAAGTAAAAGCATCTGGAAGGTCATTGATGTACAAAATAAAAAGTAAAGGACCAAGAATACTTCCTTGAGGAACGCCTGTTGAAGAAAACTCTAAATCAGAAAAATATTTTCTCTCATTGACCTTTACAGTTACTACTTGAGATCTATCTTGTAGGTACGATTTTATCCAGTGCAATGCATTTCCTCGTATACCGTAATCAAACAATTTATCAAGTAATAAATTTTGATCAATAGTATCGAACGCTTTTGCCAGGTCAAAGTAAATTCCTGCTGTATGGAGTTTTTTATCGAGACTATCTAAAATGCTACACAAACTTAAAAAAGAGGCAAGTGTCGTAGATTTGTTCTTACAGAAACCGTATTGATTGGCTGTTAAATATTATTTAAAGTAATATAATCTCTCAAACGCGAGTACATTACTTTTTCAAAATGATGTCTGTGTGTATGTATGTATGTGTGGATCCTCCGCTCTAACTCAAATACTATCATTCAGAAAATGTTGAAACCTTATATTTCTACCTTATTCTAATATGGAAAAAAGCCATTAGACTTTGGTGTAAATCAGATAACCGGAGATGGCATTGTACTTGAAGCTCAAAATAGTTTTTCTTCGAAAAATACCTTTAAATGTTATTTTTTCGAGATTAATGTTATTATAAAAATTAAAGATTATTAAATTTTCTATAGATTTGCGTTAATACTTTTTCTATATATTTTATGGATAAACTTATAAAATTATCTATAATTTAAATGCTGGAGCCTACGCTTTAAACAAACACAACTTCTTGATTACACAGTTCAGATCTCAAACGTATGTAACTGACAGATAAATGTCATTGTCAAAGAAATAATCATATATAATATCATAAGTGGTAAATTTTTGCCGGAAAAATTTTCAGATTGTTACGAGAGCCGGTTGCCTAGCAATTTATTGAGTGGCATTAACAAAAAAATTACGAGTTGTCAAACGAGTAATTTTTGATCAATGTCACGAAATAAATTGGCAACAGGCTCGAGTAAAGCAATCTGAAAATTTTTCCAGGATAAAATTTAACCACGAATGGTATTCGGATGATTATTTCCAAAATAAAAATCAGGTAATCATTTATATAATTTTTTTCTTGACAAAAATCTTGTAAATATTTATTGTGTTTCGAGGTATTATGTTTCAGTTTGCTTTTTCAACGTTTTAAATATACTCCTGTCCAAATCGACTCGTTTTTAATAAAAACTGATAACACTGAAAATATACAGACTTTGACAGGTATGTAAACAATATATTTCTAAATGTCAAAATTTTTTCGCTTATCAAAACTCACTTACTTGTGAAAATACGACATCTTATTGGCTTAAAGGGTGCGAAAAAACTTTTGTGGCGGTGTTTTGTCGAAATGAAACTTGGTAACTAAGTAAAATCCTGAGTTTGGATTGGTTTATATATTTATGAGTGAAATAGTCATTTAAAATTAATAATAGTAACGTTTTAAAAAGAAAATATGACAATAGTTATATGGAAAGGAATTTAATACAGTTTCCAGCGTAAATGTAACTATGTATTAAAATTAATAAAAATTAAATGGCGGGAGATATTGTGTTGGCCACATCATATTTTTCCGTATGGTTCCGATTTACATGTTCTAATTATATGAACATTATTTGATTATAAGCAGGCGTACCACAGTAAGCGAATGAAAATGCTCATTTGGTAGCAATGATATTTATGAATTTAAGCTGGCTTTAGGCGATAAAATAAAATGAACTTTTATTGGACAAATATTTACAACATATTTTTTTATCAAATGGTTACGCTTTACACGTTCAAATTATATGGACATTATTTGCTTATAAGTGGGCTACATAATTACATTTTATTTTGGCTTGACATTTCATCTGCGCGTTTGTCGATTGGTTTGTCTGTAGTGTGTTTTAATATTGCGCGTTCATTTTTCTTTACTGAAAATACTATGAAATATAGTCATAACAAAAACAAATATGCAATTTATCCAAAAACCTGTATGCCAACATTATAAATACAGTGCATGTAACCTAGGATGAAATAATCCCACGAAGTAACTAAAATTTGAAGTAAATGACCTTGATATTTAGAACATGCCGTAAGTTGGATTTTTTTTATCAAATGGTTTGAACATCGAACATTCAAACTTCTTTGAACGTGTGAAGTTCCAGAATCTTATAGTACAATAAGAAGTAAAAATTTATGTAAATCTTTGTTAGTCTAAAGCCACATATTTATACATAATTACAATTTATTTTGGTTTGACATTTCATTTTTTGTGTGTTTGGCCGTGGCGTTTGGTTTGTTTTTGTTATTTAGTTCATATTTTTACTGAATATACTATGATATTTAGTCAAAACAAAAAAAAATACACTTTATCAAAAAATCTTTACGCCAACATTACAAAATACAGTGTATGCAATCTGTGATGAAATAATACGTAAAAGTAACTAAAATTTCAAGTAAAATGACCTCGATATTTAGAACATGCTCTAAGTTTTTTTTTTTTTGATCAAATTATTTGATCATCGAACGTATAAATTCCAAAATCTTATACGTAGGGAAAATCTTTGATCTTCTAAAGCTAGATTTAAAGTCACCTGGAGATTTTCACGTATATACTCTGTTCCATTTAAGCCATTCAGCAGATGGACAAAATTACATTGGGTAAACTTGTCTCTTGTCTCCAATTTCAGCCAATCAGAGAGTTCAAAACTATGCCCTATGCTCTAGAATATTGAATGGCAAATGGAACACGATATAGATATAATAATTTTTTAGCATTTACCGTTTCCGTTTGATAATATGTATACATAAGACAGACGCGAGGTAATTAAGAATTTGTATCTCGTTTTATTTATATAATAGCTATTTGTGTATTAAGAGCGCAAGATGGGACATTGTCGATTGAGAGATTGTTGACGCGCGACGCAGGTGCGCGGCATTCTCTCGAAATAGACAATCCATTTGCGCTCGAAACACACACAAGATTTTTTCTACAGTCGCCACAATGGGGTCCTCTACCATTACAAAAAATAATAAAATGTACACTTTGCACTCACAGTACTACTCAATAGTTTTGCAGTAAAGATAGGAACGTATTCAAATATGTCTTCAAGATATTGTTGTGGCTTTCGTTTTTTCAAAATTGGAAGTGTTCACGCCAAACTTTTGTAGGTGGCAGCATAACTGTTCACATAATTTATTTTATATTCAGTTTTAATTTATCGTTATTTTCCATTCGTCTTGAGCTATTGCTTCAATTTAATCTATTCATTTTACACGTTCGTTTTTGTTAATGAACGACCTATTTAATTTTCACAGCAGTGCGGCATTATATTTGGTTATGTAATACACCGACAGAGCAGTTATATGTCAGATTGACTTGTGAAGGTGGTAAATGTGTAACTACAGTGCCATTAATTCCCGACTAAACGTTTCTATTAAGAATGTGATATTTCTCAACATTGTATAGGTAGAAATTTGGACAGCGAGCGTTTTTTCTACTTTGTCGCGCATGAGCGGCAAAGTGACATTTTGCGTCGACAAAAGAGAGCGCAAATGGCTACTTTGTATATAGACTGTAGAAAAATAATTTCTTTGTGCAACCGAACGCGAAATAAGCATTTCTCAGCCGCAATACAGGCCGCGAAATTCAATTTCGCGACCGTTGTCATGGTAGCGGCCGCGAAATTAGGTGAACAACCACTTTGACACTTGAGAATTGCATGGTTTTGTTTATCAAATGTTAATCCCATAGCCACCTTGAAAGCTAACTTTCTATTTACATTGAAACTGTTTAAAATTAATAAAATTTGTAATTACATATTTCTTACGGTTGCACAAAAAATATTGTGTACACCTTGTCCGCGAAATCCTTTAGCGCCCTAGAGATTGTCTTGCCTCGGCCGCAAGCGGCCTCGGCGACAATTTTTCTCTCGGTACGCTAAAGAGTGATTTCGCGGCCTTGATATACAAATAACTAATTTTATCCACATCTGTCAAATAATATACCCATAATTCAACCGAATTTTATCAATTAATGACCTTTAATACTGTTGCTATTTGAATAATATTCACAGTTCGATGGAATAATATTATCCAGTCGTTGTGTCAAATTTAAATCGTACCTTTCAAAGAGTACAAACAAAATTACTTTTTTCTACAGTCTACATTGTAACGCTATTTCGCGCAGACGCGAAATTGTAGCGTTGAACGACGTCTTCCGTTGGTCTCCTGTGCTGTCAAATGTTTTGCTCGGGCGCCAATCGGTCGGTAACACAGCACAAGGAGAGATGGTCGACAGTACAGGACGCTCTGGCAGCGTCGCTTACTATTGCTCAAACGTCAAAGCGGATTTGGGTAGCTTAGTGGAGACGAGAGTTCGGTTGCTTTTCCACAAAAAGAAATTATAATAAATTTTTAATCTTTTATTAAAAAAAATATATTAGAAGTAAAAAATACAAGGTATTTACAAAAGGTAATATAACAAACATAACAATAGAAATGTCAAAACAAAAAAATATTTATTTTACAACAATGCACATACAATCTAACGACCTTATTGTATTGTATGTGTGTTTTACATATTTACAAAAATAATAAAAATATACAAACACAAAATTATTTTGTCACATGAGGGATTTGAACTAGCAAACCCAAGTATAAAATGCTAGCACGCTAGCCACTAGGCTACGGCGTGAACATGAGATCCAACTTAGTGACCGTCGTCACAACATACAAAGTAGGCATTTGCGCTCTCTTTTATCAACGTAAAATATAACTTTGCCGCTCATGTGCGACAAAGTAGAAAAAACGTTCGCTGTCCAAATTTCTATCTATACAATGTTAAGAAATGTCACTTGTCTACATTCTTAATAGAAATGTTTAGTCAGGAACTGTAGTTACACATTTACCACTCTCACAAGTCAATCTGACATATAACTGCTCTGTCGGTATATTACAATATAACCAAACAAAAGCCATACTGCTGTGAAAATAAAATAGAGCATTCATTTACAAAAACGATGGTATAAAATACTTAGATTAGATTGAAGCAATAGCTCAAGAAGAATGGAAAATAACGATAAATTAAAATTAAATATAAAATAAATTGTGTGAACAGTTGTGTTACTACCTGCAAAAGTTTAGCGTGAACGCTCCCAATGGACATCCACTTTTTCACTGCACTAGTTTAATGTGCTTGAAATAAAATAAAATATATTTTACAAAAATCTTATAATATTCATTACAAATTGGCAATAATTTTTTAAAAAAAGAAAGCCAAAACAATATCTTGAAGTCATGTTTGAATACTTTCCTATCTTCACTGCAAAACTATTGAGTATGTACAAAGTGTACATTTTATTATAATTTTTATGGAGGAGGACTGTAGAAAAAATCTTGGGTGTGTTTCGAGCGCAAATAGCTATTAGTAAGTAATTCATTTCTCATAAAAAGCTAAAATTACACCTGTTTTGTCATTTTTCATACCTTAATTTCTTTCGGCTCGTGATGCAAACGTCATTCTCATGAGTAATAGCATACATTACATGCTCATTGAATAATATAGTATTATAAAATGTATTATTAACGATTATAATTATCGTACATTAAATGCCAAATATGAAATATAACTCTAGTGTTTACAATACTCCTAATATCGATAACAGGTATTAAGTTTTACCAATATAATGATAAATTAACAATATTTCATTTCCGTATTATAATGAGTGTAATGATAGTTATACAGTGGAACAACATAATCTATATGAACATAATTAATTGACACAACTTGCTGTCTGTTTTGTATTCTACTTGTAGCACAACATTTACAAATTAAACGAGAACTCATAACTTACATTAACGCCATTAATGTATTCTAATAAATAGTACTCGTATACCTATAACCCTGACCGAATTTTGGATAATTTATCAACGCTTTGATATTATCTATAGAAAAATGATATAGTTAATTCGGATTGTATCCAAATAAAAGTATGTAATAAATTGGTGGAGATCAAAATGTAAAACCTTTTGGTAGAGAATTTAAAAAATTTATCCATGTTTATAAAGTTACACAGTAAGTATTTTCAACTTGTAAATTTAAAATAACAACAACAACAAAATTAACAAGCTTATTACGTGTATAATGCATCTACCTTATACAGGATGTCCCATAACTTCAGGTACATATTAGAAGGGCATATAGTTCTTAATGTCCTGATTACGGAACAAAATGATTTTTTTCAAAATTCCTATAATTAAGGGTAGTTTACTTAAGAAGAACATTTTTTGTACCCCTGGATACTATATTATTTGGAATAGTGAAATTAGTTATAACTATTACATAAAATAATTTAACAATGAAATTAATTTATGCAATTACGTAAAGCTTTGTCACACCAATTAAGTTTGGGAGATGTGTATGTAATGAAAAAAAAAATTATTTACTTTATTTTTACAAAAACTGTTCCAAATTATTTCCATTAACAGCTAAACATAGCGCAGCACGTTGAATTAAAGAAATTGAACAAGCCCGATGAATTGCATTCTCTTGTCTAATTCTTTCAGCACAATTTTCAACTCGTTGCCGTAATTCTTCAAGGGTTTCAGGTGCCTCTTGATTATCATAGACGACGGATTTAAAATTACCCCACGGATTGAAATCCGGGGATCTAGAGGGCCAAGACGCGGGACCTCCTCGACCAAACCACCTGTCCTCAAATACTCTGTCAAGATGATGTCTGACACTTCTAGCAAAATGTGGCGGCGCACCGTCATGCATAAACCATGCATTTTGACGTACATTAAGAGGAATATCATCTAATAATTCAGGCAAATTATTCAGCAAAAATTGTAAATAATCATTTCCAGACATTCTGTTAGGAAGTATGTATGGTCCCAGTAACGATCCGTTTACCATCCCAGCCCAAACATTTAGTGAAAATCTGTGCTGACTCCTGACAGCAGCATGTGGATTTTCTTCGGCCCAGTAGTGACAGTTATGAATATTATGTATACCATCACGAGTAAATATCGCTTCGTCGGAAAATATTACTTTTAACGTAAAATTGCCATCCTGAGCATGTTGGTTTAGAAGCCATTCACAAAACCTTACTCGAGAGTAATGATCGGGTTCAATTAACGCATGGACCCGTTGAAAATGATAAGGATGTAAATTATTATTCCTTAAAATTCTCCAAATTGTCATTCGTGGTACACCTGGTAGTTGACGAGATATTCTCCTTATGCTGATTGTTGGGTCATTGCGTACCAAATCTAAGACAGCATTTTCAACATTTACTGGTCTCCGATGAGCCCCGCCGTCTCTTCCCCGATTAGGTTTCAAAGATCCAGTGTCGCGAAGGCGTTGAGTAAGGCTTACAAATAAGCGAGAATTCGGATGCCGTCGTCCTGGGAAACGTTCAGCGTAATAACGGTGAGCTAATCTACAGTTTTGCCCTGCTTCGCCATACATTAGCAACATATCCACTAACTCACTGTTACTGTAACCATTCATATTTGTAACAATAATCAGAAGAGCAATATCAAAACTGTTATAAGAAACACAATTTATGTGGCCGGCTATTAGAAACCTAATGAAATGATTGTATTATGCAAACATTTCTTATTAATTAGATATAATACAACGTAATATTTAATATTAAAACTACCTATTCAACTAGTGTCCCAAAACTGTTTCCTTCAAAAACCTCAAAAACTAATTTTTGAATTTTGAAAATATTCTTTTTGTTTCGTAATCAGGACATTAAGAACTATATGCCCTTCTAATATGTACCTGAAGTTATGGGACACCCTGTATATATATATATATATATATATATATATATAATAATAATAATTTTATTCAAGCATAAATACATACATAATGTTTAGCCAAGTCAAATAAAAAGATATTTGAATACAATAATAAAATATAAAATTATGGTACATAATCAATAATAGTATACATTGGATAATATGCTATTCTAGCATTTCCTGATACTTGTAAAATGCCTTCTCAAGAAGCATATTTATGACGGTTGTTTTAAACTTTGCATATGGTAGCATACGTACATCAGGCGGCAATTTATTAAAAAATTTTGTACAAAGGAATTCAGGACCATTTTGAGACGCAGTTAATCTTTTACTCGGAATAATAATATCATTCTTTGTGCGAGTATTATAGGTATGGCATTCTTTATGCATACTGAATTTATTTAAGTTACGCTTTACGTACAATAGGTTTTCTAATATGAAAAGTGAGGGCATAGTTAAGATCTTATTTTCTATAAAAAGAGGTCTACAATGTTCATGTATACTGGTTCCACACATTATACGCACGACTTTTTTTTGAAGAAGAAAAACTATATTTGCATATGAAATATGTCCCCAAAGCAGTATACAATAGGACATAGTAGAATGGAATAATCCAAAATAAGTTAATCTTGTGGTTTTTGCATCAGTATTATTCCTGATGTTTCTTATAAGGTATATTATTTTACTTAATTTGCTACATATCTCATGTATATGGTAGTTTAATTGAAGTTTTGGGTCCAAATTCATACCCAAAAGACAGACACGTTGAGTTTGATTATGATTTGATTTCGTTAAGCTAAATATTAGATCTTGGCTTTTGGACTGATTTATTATAAGTTTATTATTTATAAACCATTTACCTGCTTCTTCATAAACTTTGTTTCTCTGTAGATTTAGATTTTGAATATTTTCATCAGCACATAAAATGGTTGTGTCGTCCGCATACAGTATGGTCTCAGCATTTACAATATTATACGGTAGATCATTAATGTATATTAAAAAGAGAGTCGGTCCTAAGTGACTGCCTTGTGGGACGCCGAAATGTAATGATTTCGGACAAGATTTATGACCTTTATGGGCAACAATTTGGGATCTGTTTTGTAGATATGATCTTATAAGCTCAAGTGGGATACCTCTAAATCCATAGTATTCGAGTTTTTATAACAAAATATTGTGGCTAATGCAATCAAATGCTTTGGACAAATCGTACAGTATTGCATTAACGTGTATATGTTTTTCAAATTTATCTAAAACAAAATTAATAATTTTTTTGTATGGGAAAGCAGTATTGAAATTGTTATAAAATAAATTATGAAAATACTCAAAAGCTAAATCGGCATTTTCTAATGTATATATGGCCTCCCAGTTTTGTTTTTCTAGGAGCTGGTAAAATGTACATAAATTATTTTCAGTAATAGACCGACTATAAATATACTTATAATGATTTGTGTTGTTTTTGACAATATTGAATTTAAACACTAAACTGGAATGATCTGAGATTGTAGGGTCATAATTCGAAATACTAAACATTTCTGGATTAATGTTAGTTACAATGTTATCCAAACAAGTTGAACTATTGCCTGATATTCTGGTTGGTGTATTATTTGTTCATATCAAACCATAACAATTTAACAGATTAGTAAATTCTACTACCCTAGAGTTATTTGACAAAAAGTCTATATTAAAATCCCCGGTTATTATAACAATATTACTTTCTATATTTAATTTTTGTAGAGCACTGTCAAAAAGTCGAATGAATTGGTGCCAGTTGCCTTTTGGAGTTCTGTAGACAGACAGGATTATCACATGACAGTCCAGCACTTCAACTGCTGCGATTTCACAATCTTCTTCGACACTTAAATTGTTAATATGTTGTAGTTCTTGCACTTGATAGTCATTTCTAACGTAAATACACGATCCACCATGTTCCTTAATAATCCTACAAAAGAAAGAAGATAGTTTGAAGTTATTGATATAAGTTACGTTGAGTTCATCTGTAGTGAGCCAATGTTCACAAATACACAACACTTTTATTTCATATTTGTCTGCTAGTAGTTCAATTTCTCCAATTTTGGATCTTAGGGATCGAATGTTTGAATGGAGTACGATCATGCTATCGCTCTTCATGGTTGAAGGTATACTCCTATTTTTTAATCTATTTTGTTGTGTTCCCACGGAATTGTGATGATTGTCTGGAGCCTCGAAAAAAATTATATTTTTTAATAATTAAATCTTTGGGCCACATATCTGGGTTACTAAAATCAGCAAGCATATTTAGGTCAACGCCTACTTTAAAGGATTTATTTAAACTTTTATTAAAGGATTTATTTAAACTTTTATTAGTTTCATGTTTTTTTATTTCTTCAATACTGAAGTTTTTATTTCCAAATTTAGCCTGTAAATAATTTAATATATGATTAAGAGTAGTTTCAGGTTGAGCACGCCCAACATATAACCACGCTTTTTTCTCTGCAGCTTTGAGAGAATATTTTTCCGAACTTGTGTTTGTTCCTGTAATTTTGAGAGAATTTTCTTTCTTTTTACCTTCCGTCACCTTTAGGTAAGGAAGGTATTGTCTTTGGTCAAAAAATTCGGTGGTGAGTTTTTAATGAATAAGCACGTTTTAAGGTCCCTAGAATACGATTTTACTATTTTTACGATGATGTCTGTATGTGTGTGTGTGTGTGTGTGTGTGTGTGTGTGTGTGTGTATGTATGTATGTGTGTCCGTGTGTGTGTGTGTGTGTGTGTGTGTGTGTGTGTGTGTGTGTGTGTGTATGTAACAAAATTTTCGTCTGCGATAACTCTAATACTACAATACCAAAAATTATAATTCTTTCGTATTCCTCTTCGTTGCATCCATATGAAGAGCTGATTAGATTTTGGTTATAATTGGTCAACCGGAAGTACCCTTATTTGAAGATTTTAACAGTTTTTCTTGAAAAAACGATGTTAAATATCATTTTTTTACATTTAATGTTATTATAAATATTAAAGAACATTGTATTCTCTATACGATTTGACTGCATTTTATACTTAATATTAAATGGATATAGAGTTAAAAAATCTGATGTGGCCAGCACATTACCTTCCGTCAGATCTATGTATTTTGTAAAAATTTCATACGGAAAGTTCCTTGCTAAATTAAATATTTCTTGTACATTACCTTCCCGCAGTTGCATGTATTTTATGCAAATTTCATACAGAAAATTATTATTTTGTGACGTTTTCTATATACAGTGTAATGTATCTGCAGAAATAAAAGATTTATTATTATTATTATTTCTTGTACATTACCTTAAAGCAGTTGTATGTATTTATACAAATTCCATACACAAAGCAAAAGATCCTATATTTCCAGTAAAAATTATAAGACAAACACACTATGTCAATTTCACTTGACACTGACATCTTTCAATCAGAATTTTCTTAATATAGTAGCTGTTTCCACAGCTATGGCTACTTTATGAAATTTAATTTCTTTATAATTTTTTAACTCTATATCCATTTAATATTAAGTATAAAATGCTGTCAAATTGTATAGAGAATAAAATATTCTTTAATATTTATAATAACATCAATTGTGAAAAAATTATATTTAACATAGTTTTTTCAAGAAAAACTGTTAAAATCTTCAAATGATGGTACTTCCGGTTGACCAATTGTAACCAAAATCTAATCAGCTCTTCATATGGATGTAACGAAGAAGTACACGAAAAAATTATAATTTTTGTAACTGTAGTATTAGAGTTATCGCAGACGAAAATTTTGTTACACACACACATCCACACACACACACACATCCACACACACACACATACAGACATCATCGTAAAAATAGTAAATTCATATTCTAGGGACCCTAAAACGTGCTTATTGATTAAAAACTCATCATCGAATTTTTTGACCAAAGACAATACCTTCCTTACCTAAAGGTGACGGAAGGTAAAAATTATAAAGAAATTAAATTTTATAAAGTAGACATAGCTATGAAAACAGCTACTATATTATGAAAATTCTGATTGAAAGATGTCAGTGTCAATTGACATATTCGTAGTATATTTGTGTTATATTATAATTTTACTCGAAATTTAGGATCTTTTGCTCGAAACTTTCTGTATAGAATTTTTATAAAGTACATACAACTGTCGAAAGGTAATGTACGTATAAGAAATTTAGAATTTTTTACAAGGAACTTTCTGTATGGATTTTATAGAAAATACATAGGCATTTACGAAAATTCTACTGGTAGATACCGCATCTACCGACTGTGTTCGAAAACACGACTGGTAAAAAGTTACCGTGTTCGAAAATTGTACAATATCTACCAGATCCATTTACCGGATTCATGAAGAATCTAATCTCAAACAAGGTAGTGATGCAAAGCGAAGTGCACACGTTAAAAGTGGAAATGTGTTCAAAGTATGACTCTGCTCAGTTTGTTAACTACATCAAATTTCTAACCTGTTGCAAATTTTCAAATTTTTTATAGGTTATGGATCTACCCTGTTTACCACTTGCGTTCTTAAAATATCGATTCCGGTAGCTATAACCTGATAAACAGCTGTTTACTGGTAACAGTTCACAGGTAGAATTTTCGTAAATGCCTCATATAACTGACGGAAGGTAATGTGCTGGCCACATCAGATTTTTTGTCTTACTATTATTGTTCTTATTTTCAGATATTTTGTGTAAATCTGTATCTTCCACTGTTATAGCCTCTTGTTTTTGTTTATAAATTTTGGCAGGTTCAATGTTCGTGCTTGTAAGATCTACGTCGTTATCGGCAGAAAATTGAACATTTTTTTGTTTCTTGTTATTGTTTTTAATGTTAGATGTCTCGATGTGTTTATTTTTAAGTAAAGAGATAATATTTTCTAAATCATTTATTCTTGCTTTTAGCGTGATAGTATTTTCTTCCAGGTAAACCTTTTCTTTCTTCATAAATTCATTTGAAAGCTGGTTTATTATACACTGTTTTTTATCACACACATTGAACTTGTTGCTGATAGTTGCATCTTCACAGTTTTCTTCACCTGATTGATTGTTTCTACAGTATTTTTCTTGTAGTACACTAACTATTGCTGGATTAATATTTGTTGGAATTTTATTGTAAACAATGAAATCAATAAGTTCATTTTTCTTGCACTTATTTAATTCACTTACTAGTACACTTAAATCTTCAGTCGCCGCCATTTGCAAATATATATATATATATATATATATATATATATATATATATATATATATATATATATATATATATATATATATAGGCCAGTCGTCAGGAAGATTAACATGGTTTTAAATCCGGAAAAAGATTTAACTATTGGAATCGGTTTATTGTAGGCCTCTTTTAGACATACCTATTTTCCTCTCGCGCACCCCCCCGGAACACCGCCAATTTTGCTTAAATATGGCTCAAAAATCGTTTTTATCTTCCGTCACCTTTAGGTAAGGAAGGTATTGTCTTTGGTCAAAAAATTCGATGATGAGTTTTTAATCAATATTAATGACGAAAATTTGCCTCCACGACGCATTTTATGCGAGGGGGACAAGCGAGTATGTCTAAAAAAGGCCTACAATAAACCGATTCTAATAGTTAAATCCTTTTCCTGATT
>OY720448.1:77929362-77931862 GCA_963082715.1 Harpalus rubripes | reverse complement strand
ACACACACACACACACACACACATACATACATACATACACATACATACATATACATACATACATATACATACATGCATCATCGTAAAAATAATAAAATCTTATTTCAAGGACTCTAAAACGTGCTTATTCATCAAAAACTCACCACCGAATTTTTTGATCAAAGACAATACCTTCCTGTCCTAACGGTGAAAGAAGGAAAATGCGGTGTTCCATTTAAAAAAACTAGATTTTTTTTGAACTTTGTGAGCTTCAAATTTACGTTCACGTAGAAATTACGATTTTCAAAAAAATTCAATCATTAATTTATATTATTGTAAACAAAAGCTTTTTTTGTAAAATAGTTTTTACAGATTGTAGAAATTCATTTCCATTCTCGAGAAATTGAGTAAGTTTATATCGAAGTCCTTAATCGGATTTCTAATCAAATCGGATTAAAATAAATCCTGTTTATACCACAAAAAATTTAAAGTAGGAACATTCGAATTTACTGTAGATTTAATTGGATTTATTACTGACACTGTTGGCATAGAATGCATAGAACATTATTGACTAGTATTAATAATTATGATAACTTATCGTTGACACCACGTTGACATATATCAACTATCAAACTATGAAAGATGACTAAATTATTCAGCGTTTTTTTTTTCATTGTTTCAGTACCTACTATTAAATTTTCTGTTAAATCGCTGTTTATTTCGTGAAAATAAATCGGATTTATGTATAAATCTCGTTGGTAAAGTCGATTTAGAATCCGCTTCTAAATCCAATCTTAAAACCGATTAAGGACGTTGATATAAACATACTCTTGATAAAAACGTAGCCGTTATTAGTGAAAAAATCAAATAAAGTTTAATTACGCCAGAAGTGGTTGATCATGAGTAAGTTTTTTCATGGTTTCATTTGTAAAATTGTCTGCTGAATTCAATGGTAAAATAAAAAATATAGCATTCTATTAAAAATAAGAAAGGGTGTACTTCCGGTCAAACCGGAAGTGGTACTGTGTTACAAATGTTTTCGCTGAAACGGGCATGTCAGCAAATTCCTAGATACAAAATTTCGTAAAATAATATTGAATAGTTTTTAAAATAACGATGGCGTAAGCTCGTCCTGGGACAGCCTATATACAGGGTTATTCATCGGTCTCTCCTCTCTTTATAACTCTTTTATTTTAAGTCAGATAGAAAAACTCTTCAAATATAATTTATATGATATAGTATTATCTATCTACGTACCATATCCATTTGTATACAGGCTGCTCCATTTAAGCGCAACAATATGTAATTTTATATTTCTTAATGGAACGCCCTACATTTATTTATTTATTTTGATAGTAAATTAGATTCCCTTTAAAAAAGCATTAAATAATAAGAGGTCTAAAATTATAAATTAAGAAGTTATTTACATTTATTCGTTGAATGATATGTTTCTATCATGTTATTATTAACAAAGTAAGCTATGGATAATTTGATCAATTGTTTCGAATTTAAACAAACAAGTTGTCCAAATATTCTTAGTTTATCATTGTTGATGTTGATGTGAAAATGAATAATACAAATTTTAGTAAAGATGAGATGGCTAATATAATATTAGAAAAATCTATTGAAGTTGAAGGACAAGTTTTCGAGCATTTATTATAATTTTGCATTATTTAGTCTGTCACTAAACTTTAATAGCTTCTTTGGAATTAGTGTAATGTTTAAAATAAGTATTAATAAAAAAGGATCAAAATTTTGTATTATATTATGGTTTTTTCCACTCTGAACTACTATTTTTTATGAACGTAAATAACTTCTTAATTTATAATTTTAGACCCCTTATTACTTAATACTTTTTTAAAGGGAATCGAATTTACTATCAAAATAAATAAATAAATAAATATAGGGTGTTCCATTAAGAAATATAAAGATACATATTGTTGCGCTTAAACTGAGCACCCTGTATACAAATGCATATGGTACGTAGATAGACAATACTATATCATATAAATTATATTTGAAGAGTTTTGCTATCTGACTTAAAATAAAAGAGTTATAAAGAGAGGACAGACCGATGAATCACCCTGTAACTGGTACGTACGAATTTTTTGTTTACAGCTGGTATTAATTTTAATTAAAAGTCTGTCTTTATCTTCACGTATCTCTTTGCGGAGTTTTAATCCGCGGGCGTACAATATTTCAGTCTTGCCAGCAGCTGGTTACGATGCGGTAGGTAAGTGCTTTGCGGGTGGAAGAGACCAAAGGTTAAGCACTACACGTAAGGGAGCGGTGATTATCCCCCACGTTATTATCTTTCCCTTTGCAATTTAATCAATATTTGATTTAATTCCAAGGCTCATTTCAAGACGGATCTTCTAAAACATTTATCTACACGGATAGGTTAAACAAAATAATTCAATTTTCTTTGTTTGCTATTGAATATAATCTAAAAATTAAATACGAATGCTATAAATACATTTATTGAAAAAGAAATATTCATATGTATTGTCAAGAAGTTAAA
>OY720448.1:77841862-77924362 GCA_963082715.1 Harpalus rubripes | reverse complement strand
ACTAAATTATTTTAACTAGAATTATAAATAAAATTATTACATGGTTGAAGAGAAGTAGCTGCTGTTTTAAAGCATTTGGAAAATACAGAAATTACTTATCGAACCAAATTTTTGAAATATTTTTTCGGCTGAATAAAAATTTAGTGGATCGCTTAGGTGATAATTTAAATAAACCAACCAACCAAGTCATAGATCAGCATTAGGCATTCCAACAAAAAATGTAACTACTTTACGTTTTTTGATTTGTGGGTATCCAGCTTGGTGAGAGGAATGACATACATTTAGATATTATAACTACAGCTCGATTACGGCAATCATAATAAATAGTTAATATTGAAAATTTAGCTATACATTAGTCACTCGTAAGCATAGGGGCGGAGAAAATTTGTCTCGCGGGCTGCCTAACATAGACCACTACACTCCGAACACGGACTACGAAGACCTACGGACTCAAAATTCAATAAAAATCTAGAAAAAGTAGTTGCGTATGGCAACATTATCAATACCAGCTAAAATGAAAATAAGAATATCACGGTAAATATGTAAAGGTAATCAAAGAAGAGTGCAATGTAGTACTGTCAATGTCAAAAATCACACTTTTATGTCAAATTTTTCACTTGCTAAATCATGGCCATTTAGATAGGTGAAATATATCTCACTTTGTTTCGGGAATTAAAAAGGTGAGAAAATATGAAATTAGATGAGAGTGATGTCACCTTGTGAGAAAATTCTCATATTTCAAGAATCGGTACCCTGGTATACGCCCGCACGGTACAAATATGTAATCATCATTACAGAAATCTGTGTATAAAGCAGATTGGCACAACCCAGTAATGAATAATATGCAGTGATGATATATTTAATTATATATTATATTTAAATTCTTCACAGAGATGCTAAACAGGCATTTTTACCAAAAATTGAAATATACTCTGTTCCATTTAAGCCATTCAGCAGATGGCGTTCACATAAGCGCCAGTTTTAAGTAGCGAAAAGTACATCTGCAATACTGAATGGGTTATATCGAGGTCACACGAGAATACAGGCCTGAATGCTCAATGCGTGACGTCACAGCTAGAGCCTTGCTGTCACGCCTAGAACGACAGCGGTGTAAGCATAGGAAATATACGGAATTTTAAACAAATAGGATTGTAAAATGTGATTTATAAAGATATGCAACTCGTAAATAACTATTCAAATATTATGTAATAATTATTTTATGTACATAACTAAACAAATTAAATAAAAAACGAATTATAAATGGCCTAATATAACATAAAATAACACATAAAAATAATGTAACATAGAACATAATATGAAAATAATAATAATGAAACTAAAAACAAATAACATATGTAAGATATAAAGTATGAATAAATTGATGTATTATCTAGTTGCTGATGATCATATGCAAATGATATGCATACGTCACATGAATGAACTTCTAGACATTTTTTTATAAGGTATCCGTCTATAATCATAATTTAATAACGATATATCAGAAGTATTATCACAATCAATAATTTCTGAATTATCAACTTTTGAATGAAAATCTGTTAACTTTGCATTACATTTATATTTTTTACTATCCATTTTTACTAAAATAACAACTACTTAAAAACAATACTCTCAATTTAACAAACGATAACCTGTCATATCGATAAACAAGCAACAACAATATGCACACCTAGCAATATTTTAAATTTAGCTGTTTCGCGGTGTTCCACATTCGAATTTAGGGATCATGCGCACAACGATTTTCAGGACGGAATTTTAGCTGACTGTCGCTACTGTATTGGCTTATTTATACTGTGGTATAGTTAAGAATTTTCAAAATGATGAAACTTTAATATTAATAATAATCTATAATATTTGCACCTTCATTGTTTGAAAAATATTTAAATGTTTACTTGATGTATCATTTGTTTTTCAATACTTTGAACACCAAATTGCCAAAGAAAAGAAAATATTGTCTGTATTAAAATTTATTGAATTTCAATTGAATAAATTCGAATTATTCAAAATAATCACAAACAAAATAAATAAACTTATATCATGGTAATATTAGTTTTCGAACCTCTGGCCCAATATATACAATTATATTTTTAATTATTCCCTTTCATGTGCAAGAGGATTAATTACATAATTTTTTATATTTCCATGGGGTCTCGTGGCTGTGTGCCTGAGTGTCTAGTCGCGAATCTGGGGAACCGGGTTCGATCCCGATCGATGCCAAATATTTCTAATTTTAAATGGCACAAAATTGACCCCTGTGGTACATTCTCCACGCCAGCAATGAATGCCCGTGAGGTGACGCCTGGTAAACGCCCGCACGGTATAAATATGTCATCATCATTACCGATATCTGCATACAAAGTGGATTGGCACACTCAGCAATGGGTAATATGCCGTGATGACATATTTATTTATTTATTTTATTTATATTTCCAATATTTTTGAGACGATACAGATTTATTGAACTGAGCTGAATAATATACTTTTTATTTTTATTTTCATATTCATCATTCTCTGACTCAGCAGATGAAACTTCATAATAAAAAGACCTCTTTCTCTTGTAAGTTGCGACAAACAATCATACACCGTGGACTACTTCAGAAGTTAATTGCAACCAGACTCTCGTCATCAGAGTCGCAAACAAAAGAAACGAGAACTGAGTAGTTGTAAACAGAAGGCAGTCGAGATGAAATATCTCGGTTGTTTCTTATGCATAATCATACCACAATAAACATCTAGTTTCTAGTAGTAGATTGACGTTTACATGTTTCCAGAATGAATGAATATACCATGCATTGTCTTAAGAGGAATGGAACCCCTGCGTACCAGATATGAAGCGAAAATTAAAACAAATTGTTCCTGTACTAGAACTATTAATATTTTTAAAAATTCAACATCAGACGAATATACTTCTAACATGAACCTACATTTAAAAAAAAGTAGTATTGAAATATTTTAGTACTTGACCTTGATTTTGTAGGAAAAACGAGAAATGCCATTTTCCCCATAAAATCAAAGTCAAATAGTAATAGATTACAATAAAACTTTTTTTAAAATGCAGGTTCATATCAGAAGTATGTTCGTCTAATGTTGAATTTTTAAAACTGTTAATAGTTCTAGTATAGGAACAATTTATTTGAATTTTCGCTTCATGTCTAGTACACAGGGGTTCCATTCCTCTTAATGAAGTTCTGTAAAATTAATATTTCCTTTTCAAAATTGTGAATTTTACCCTAACCCCAGAATATCTTTTTTTCGTTTACAAAGAATGGAATTTATTAAAAATAATTCATACATCAACATGTTCATAAAAAAGATAGTATCCTGGAGAAACGTATGTTTTTTTGTAATATTTGAATTAATTATTTTGATACGGTTTCAGAATGTTAATTAACTTTATTTAATCTCTATATTTTGAGGGTTATTTTTCTCTCATAAATTATTTATATCTGTACCACCATTACGATTTTTATCATATATTAAATGTTTCAACAGTGTTCAGTCTCTATACCAGGTGTCTTAGGCCAACCGACATATGGGGGATTAACATGGAAAATCAGTTAATTGTGAATAGTATCTCCTCAGTGCAAGATATTAAGTTGAAATTTTGTTTTCTCCAGGATTACTAATTCTATGGATTATATTTCAAATCAGTCAATTTATATTAAAATTCGTTGGCAATCCCAAAAAAAAAAACATTTGCCATAATTTTTCCTGTAGAAGGAGTGACTAAAACTTCTTGGGAGGGTTAGAACCCTTAACATGCCACTGCATCGAATCTTTTTTCGGTTCAGGGTCGAAATGATAGACTTGGAAGAACAATCATCTTCGTATAGAACCAACTAGCTAATATTTCTTCAGGAATAATACTTGGAACTTTTCCTTGTTTTGTTAGGAATTTAATAACTGCTCGGTATTCGATAGTGTTCATTTTGATACGTGACAACACAAACTGACAGATATTAACACTAATACTGCTGGAACTGTTTTGTAAATTGTCACACACGTTACCAAGGCATATGTGATTAAAAAACAATGTAATGAAAAATTACATTAATAGGCCAATTCTGAGCAAATCTGTAAGATTTGTAAACAAATCTGTAAGGCCTGTAACATCTTCCGATCAAATTGCAATTTTAATCACATCTGTACCTTACAGAAAATCTGTAAACGCTTACAGTTCCCGTAAATTCTTACGGTGAGAGAAATCTTGGCCATAAGCTTACAGATTATTTTTAATAAAAGTGAAGGAGCAACGACGGTAAATGTTTTATTGGATATTTTCTTAGAAAATGATGAGAATAAGTAAATTCTTATAATAAAAGTCATTTCAGTAACTTTTTTTTAAATAAAAATCGTAGTTTACATGAAATTGTAAATCTGTTATAATTCCCTATAAATTAGGACAAATTTAGAGAATAAGCATAAATAAATCAAAAGTAATAAGAATAGCTAAGAAGGAAGGATCCACTAACATATGGTTAGAGGGAGAGGAAGGTCAATTGCTTTCTACATACTTGAAGGAGAGATTGTCTTCAGAAAATTATAATTGAAGGAAAAATGCATGAGAGAAAGGGTAGAAGGTAGTTTGGAACGTTAAAAGAAGTTAACGGCGGAGAGAATTACGAGGGGCTAAAAGAGGCACAGGACTGGTTTGGAGGCAGCATTTCCGCCGAAACGTTGATGGTATTACTTATTAACGCATAATCGTCTTCTATAATTGACATATATATTTCATTCTGTTTTCCGATAATATTCATAGTCTATTAATTAATAATTAGTAGTCATTTGGGCCTTAAAATCAATAATGCAATAATAATTTGTGCATACCTACATTATTTTTACTTATTTAATGAAAAACACAGCACTGTGACAGCTTTCCGCATCAAGAAATTTTTTTATGAAATTACTCGCAAATGGCAAAACGTTACGAGATCGTAAATGATATGTCTGTAACTCAGTTCGTTACAGATATGTGTTTAGAATTGCCAAATCTGTAAATTGTGTAGTTACAGATTTATAGTAGATTTACAAATTTACAGTTTTACAGATGAATGTTCAGATTGGACCTTTTCAATTTAAAGAGATAGAAGACATGCGCAATGGGGATCTGCGCATAGTAAGAACAACTGAGATCTATGGCGTTTGTCTCTAAAAAATTTAGACAAAATGTGAGAATATCTCAGATAACTTTAAAAAATCTTATCGAAATAAGTTACAAAAGCTTTTATTGAAGTTATTTCTAACGATGAAAATTTTCACTGAGAATACAGGTATTTTAATGACTGCAATATTTTTGACGTTTCGTTTGACAGCCCAACTGGCAGTTGTTCGCGCCATTAGCTGTATTCTTTTTGAACCAATTGTATCTCAGTTCAGTACATAACTGAGTTGAGCTAAAGTGAGTTGTGATTTTGCAAAAAGAACAGGTTTTATTCCATTTTATCATTTCCTTCTTTACAGATAGCATTTGCTGTAACAGCTATCAAATTTATTGACATTTTTCTGATCTTTGATACTGTTTATAAACGAAAAATGGATAATGTTGAAAATATATTACTTGTATGTATATCTGTATATGTGAATATAAATTTTGTTGAATTATATAACCTTAAAATGCAAACTGAGTGTTCCAAATCATTTTGAGTTTTGTAAACTGGTAGTGTAGCATCGGAAAGGGGGGAAGTGAGTTTACTCAGAACAACTCAAATCACTTGTGTCAGAAAGAACAACGATTTCCTGATTTTATCTGAAGTGATCTAAAATGAGCTGAGATTTTGTCCAAAAAGAATACATCTATTTTCTTACTATTTGTAGCGATAGAAAGAGATAGCCGTTAAATTGAAAAGGTCCATTGGCCTATAAAATTGAAAACTGTCTAGTCCGGGAATATAAAGACGCCCCCTCGTACACTTCTCGTTTCTCTGTGTAAGTCCACATGTAATTTTTTAAAACAATGAAACGTGTCACCGGTTATTGTCAAGTTGTGCCCATTTTATCTATGTTTATCTTTTATGGCACACTTCGAAGAAAGTTTTTTTAATCACCGTAATGAAACTATGAATCATGAACGTTTACACAACTTACATTTATTATCATACCGGGTGTCTTAAGCCAACCGACACATGGGGAATTAACATGGAAAATCAGTTTAAATTTCGTATGCTTATCCGGGGATTCTAATTGTACGGATTATATTTCCTATTAGTCAATATACATGTGTAAAACTAGAAGAATTTTTAAAAAATGATCAAATTTCCAGGATTATTGTTCATATTCCGGAAAAAGTAATTCCTAAGCAACGGTTCAAATAGCATAATGGTAGCGTGTGCGCTTGGTAATAAACAAAATTCGTAGAGTCTGGTTCGGAACCTGTCGAGAGCGAATACATTTTTTTAATTTATACTTTTCAAAATAATTTTTATCATTAATATATATTTAAACTTTTTTTGCTGTTAGCTGGTTTCGAACCCGTCTCTCTGAATTTTGTTTATTACCAAGCGCACGAGTTTACATTACGTAACATAACATAACATATCATAGCATAACATTTGTTGAGGACTGCTGCTAGCAGTTACTCTTTTTTCAACGTACCCTTGGTGAGGGTGCGGACAGACATTTAACAGAACAGTAGATAAGAAGATATTTTTAGGAAAAAGACAGAGTTGAAAAACAGTTGTTAAGAACACCTCATAGTGTAAGGTCGAACCAGTATAATATCATATCATTTGTAATCGTCGTCACGCGAATTTGCCCATTTATCGTTTTATAATAATAAATAGTGTGTATGCAACCAATATAAAAATTATTTAAATGCGAATGCGACCTCATCCTAACTCCTACTTACACATCTCCGGGTTCGCGTCTCTGCGAGGAATTGACTAAGCAACGCGACCCAACAACATTACATAACATAACGTAACATAAGGAATCAGTGAAGGTTTCATAAATAAACAAATAAATATATCATCACGGCTTTTTACCCATTGCTGGGTGTGTCAATCTGGTTTGTACACAGATATCGGTAATGATGAAATATTTGCACCGTGCGGGCGCTTACCAGGTTTCATAGTTCCAAGTATTATAAATATCTGTTAACTTCATGTTAAATATTTTGGTCATATATTCAGTTTGATGCTGACATTATTTATTAGTCTAAAAAACAAAAGATTACTATTATGGATACGGACGATATTGTTGCTATTAATAATTTAGTACAATCTTACCGGACTGGTTCATAATTTCGGATATTGCAATCCATGCATTATTTTTTTTTCTTAATATCCTTAAAATCTGGTCGACATTTATCATATATTAAAGCATATTTCTCAATCTCAACAAAAGGAATTAGTAATGCTTCATCTCTCTTGACAGCAACTTAAATGTCAAACACAAACAATTCAATGACAGTTATTCTGTTGTTTTTAAATGTGGTATACGACGACTCGCGTACGCGTCCGAACATAATCGATTAACATAACATATCCGTAAGGAAATAAAATTTGGCCATATTCTATGTTTTCTTAAGTTACGTTATGTTATGCTACGTTTCTTACGAAAACTATGAAATACTATACCGGTTTACATACATCCATATTTTTTTATGTTATGCTATGATATGTTACGATATGTAAACTCTGAAGCAGGCTGCAGGCTTTAGAACCATTGCTTGGAAACTATTTTTTTCGGTATATGAAGAACAATCCTGGAAAATCTACATTTTTCTTAATTTTTACAAATATTACACATGTAAATTGACTGATTTGAAATATAATCCAAAGAATTAGTATCCCCGGATAAGCATACAAAATTTCAACTTAATATCTTGCACTGAGAAGATACTATTTACAATTAACTGGTTTTCCATGTTAATCCCCTATGTGTCAGTTGGCGTAAGACACCCCGGTGTATATTTAAATAACCATAGTATGTACAATAACCATAGAGAAACGTATAATAAGACGCACCTGCGTCCTTACTCTGCCGCATATATATAATCATAAAACAAAACAAGAAACTCTATTAAATCCCACTCACCGGAGTGTCGTCTTTCCACCCCACCAAGGGTGGAAAACAGATGACGAAGCTGAGCACCCAGAGGCCAGCGATGAGCAGCTTGGCGCGTGAGGGCGACATGATGCTGGGGTACGTGATCGGGCGCGTGACGGCCACGTACCTATCTAGGGAGATCACGCACAGATTAAGGATCGACGCAGTGCACATCCACACGTCCAGGGCCAGCCACATGCTGCACCACAGGTCGCCGAATATCCACACCTGGGGAGAAATGTTAGGTTAGAATAGGGTTACGGTGAAATAGAGATGTGTTATGGAGATTATGTAAATGTAGGAGATTATACCTGAGAAAAAGATTCCATTCATGTCACTAAAACTATTTATAGGTAATTATTATCTACATCATTGACATTTAAAAATATAAAGCATCGGAAATACAGGTGAGTCAGGAGGAAAGTGTATTAAGTGTGTATTACATATTGCAGTGTACGCGCACGCGTCGCCACTAGTCGGACCAGCAAAGAGTGTAATTACCGAGCGTGCAGCTGCGTAAACAAATTCCCAATAAGCTTCATAACTAGAGCTTTTCTGATCCTTTTGCATTCAAGTCATTATCGCATATATGTACCTATAAAGAGCGGGTATATAAGGCGGTAAACAGCTCTGGAGGGGCAGTTCAGTCAGTCAGTGCAGTCTAGCCTAGTCATATACAGAGTGTCCCATTTAAGGTACGAATGCATTGGGATCTCGAGAACCGTAAGAGCTACGAGGTTGGTTAAATTAGACAAAAGTTGCCCCATTAGGAGACCATTTTAATGGTATTTTGTTATTTGCGAAAAAATGCGTAGGTCACTAGATCCAGGCGAAAATGTAAATTTTGCAGTTTTTTATTTTTGCAAATAACTTTGAAGTGTGAAATTATACTGGATTTTCGTTTGCACATCTTTAGGGCACTTTTTTATGACGAGGATTGATGACAAAGTTTTAATTTTTATATGGACGCCATATTGGAAAGTTTATTTTTTAAGTATCCCCATAAAAAATCTAAAGGTGTTAAATCTGGAGATCTAGCAGGCCACTTGATTTCGCTGTTGGTCCCTATTCATTGTCCTCCAAATCTAATATTTAAATATTGTACTGTAAATTTTAGAATTAATAACATTTTTTGTTAATTTCTCTGTTAATTATAAAAATATATTATTACTATTTTATATCATTCTAAAGCTAAAAAAAATTTCTTTTCAATGGCGTAACTTTCCAAAATGACGTCTATATAAAAATTAAAACTTTGACATCAATCCTCGAAAACCAACATTGATAAAAAAAATTGAGCATCGCCAGTTGAAAGAACATAAAAAAGTGCCCTAAAGATGTGTAAACCAAAATCCAGTATAATTTCACACTTCAAAGTTATTTGCAAAAATTAAAAACTGCAAAATTTACATTTTCGCCTAGATCTAGTGACCTATGCATTTTTTCGCAAATAACAAAATACCATTACAATGGTCTCCTAATGGGGCAACTTTTGTCTAATTTAACCAACCTCGTAGCTCTTACGGTTCTCGAGATCCCAATGCATTCGTAACTTAAATGGGACACTCTGTATATCTATATATATATATATATATATATATATATATATATATATATATATATATATATATATATATATATATATATATATACAGCTGTCTCACAGCTCGCGACCCAGAGCGAATGAGGAAACACGAGACTGCACTCGGATGTGTAATTTCGAAGAAAAAAATCTAGCTTAAAAGATATTCGAGAAAAGATGTCTTCAAATTGACCAATCAGAGACCTACACCTTTAACGTGTGTTTGCCGTAATTTTACGTTAATAGGGTTTTATACAAATCAAATATTCTTTAAAATGTGTGGGCGACTGTAGTTTTCGAAAAATGTCAAAGTTAAATTAAATTTGACAGGGTGAATAAAAAAAGGCAAATTCTTACCATGTATTCACCATTTGTTGTTTTAATCTCAAACAATTCAAATGACAATAATATTTTCGTTTAACACATTTTACACAGCTGCTACAACACGTTGCACTGTACGATATAAATGATGATCTCGGATGACACCTTCGCTAACCTAAATTTGTTGACAGTGAAAAGTCAACTCTAAAGTGTCAAAATTACAGTAAATCAAACAAATTTTGTAACTCACTAGTAGTATTTTTAAAACCTAGCAACCAGTTTTATTTTGTAATAATATCATCACACCTCAAGATATCCTTCCGGGATTGGTGGATTAAAAAGTCTTGTAACTCCGTTATGCAAGCAGCCGCAAATTATTTTCTTCTATTTGTTGACAACCTATTGTCGTCGGCAAGTGTCAGTTTCGTCTGGGGCGCGAGTTATAAGACACCCTGTATATACATATATATATATATATATATATATATATATATATAAAAGTAACAGATAAAAATAATTAAAAGTGACGTTCTGAGTTTTCTAAATACACATTAACATAACCTCTACTAACTGAATTTCAAAGTATTTTTTTTTTCAGTAAAGAAAAATGAACGCGCAATATCAAAATCACATTATACCAAGCCAAACGACAAACAAATGAAATGTCAACCCGAAATAAAATGTAGCCCAAGCAAAAATAATGGTCAAAAATTTGAACGTGTAAAGCGTAACCATTTGATCAAAAATTATGTTGTAAATATTTGTCCAATAAAAAATCAATTTATTTGATCGTGTAAAGCCACCTTAATACACTGCATATTTCAAATTAATACATAAGTACATAAGTATATTTCGAAACAATAGTTAATATCGTTGTAGACAAAGAATTCGGAATTCATTATAAGCTGTTAATCTGTAACACACACTGTATTACTGTATACTAACATAATATATAGATAATTTTCAATAAGCCGATACGTTGGTCGAACGAGATAAAGCGCTGGCAATAATGTGCTTAACTAAAACTATTATAATTACCCCGTAACCTTAAAATTAATTTAACAAAAACTATATACGTATTTCGAGAACTATGTTCTCATCATCAGTAATACAACAAATGAAAGTTAAAGAGTAGTCAAGATTACTCAACATGTCAACCATGCCAGAGGTCCTAACAAATCTATTATTAATTTTTAATAATGTACTTAATGCACAAATAAAAATATTTTGGTTCGAATGTACCATTCGATAATGGGAATATTCAAGGCAACATCGATTTAAAAAAAAAGTTATTGTAGAGGTTATTGTAATTAATAGATATTTTTTCAATTATAGTAAAATTAATAAATTCGTATTTTAGGGACCCTAAAACGTGCCTATTCATTAGAAAATCATTGTCGAATTTTTTGGCCAACACATCTTCCTGTAATAAAAATGCCAAAATATGGGGCATGTAAATATATTCGAGTCAATTCTTCGCTACACTTGTACATTGTGTTAGTTGCTCAAGAACATTCATTCGTTTCACTAAAGTATAATTGCGTGATTTTTAAATGTTTCCGTCGGTAATTAACACAGTTTCTTGTATGAATAAAATTGTTTTTATTTTGGCTTCTGGTAATGGTAAAACATCATATAACTTAATACAAACTTATTCAACTTATTATTAATATTCTAGAATGTTGAACTAGGAAACAATTAATAAGAATTAAAAAGAAATTTCATGAATTGAGTTCAACAAATAAAAAAATCATTTCGCTGCGAGAAACGTAAGAAATAAGCAAATGTCCGTTATGAAATATGTATGTAAATGCCTTTTATTTTAAGCAAAAATTACATAAGGTAAATAAAGGTAATTAAATTTGGCTCTTTTTTTGTTTATTCAGTAAGTTTTAATTAACATTACTACATAAATTCATACACATAATTTATTTAATATTGAAACAATGGAATCCTAAACAATATAAATTTAAAAAATCTGGTGTGGCCAACACAATGCCTCCCGCCATTAACCGCACGAGTCACAAAAAATACTAAGCTCACCCTTATTTTTGGATTTGTGAAGTTTACTCTAATTTTGACAGTTTATTTCTTAAAATATAGTCTAATCTAATCCAAGTAACTACGTTTTTTGATAATAAAATTTAGATTAAATTTTAAATACCGGGATAGAATAGAATTCACTAATCCAATAATAAGAATTAGATTAAACTTTTTTGCAAATCTTTAATTTTTATTAATCTAAATACATACCTACATATTTACTTATGCTGGAAACTGTCTTGATTTCTTTTCCTATTGTTCTATTTACTTTTTTCTTTTTGAATGTTACTATTATTAATTTGAAATGATTAGTTCTTTGACCTGTCAATTACATACATTTGAATAACTGCGTAATGAGTTTTGTTTGTTTAAGCGTAGACTCTGGGATTTAAATTATAGATAATTTTATAACTTTATCCATAATATATGTAGAAAAAGTATTAATGCAAATCTGCAGAAAATTTAATGATCTTTAATTTTTATAATTACGTTAATCTCGAAAAAATAACATTTAAAGGTATGTTTCGAAGAAAAACTATTTTGAACTTCTAGTAAAGTGGCATTTCCTGTTATCCGATTTACACCAAAATCTAATGGGCTTCTTCCATAATAGAAAAAGTTTCAAAATTTTCTGAATAATAGTAATTGAGTTAGAGTGGAGGACCCACACACACACACACACCACACCGCACCGCACCGCACCGCACCGCACCGCACCGCACCGCACCGCACCGCACCGCACCGCACCGCACCGCACCGCACCGCACCGCACCGCACCGCACCGCACCGCACCGCACCGCACCGCACCGCACCGCACCGCACCGCACCGCACCGCACCGCACCGCACCGCACCGCACCGCACCGCACCGCACCGCACCGCACCGCACCGCACCGCACCGCACCGCACCGCACCGCACCGCACCGCACCGCACCGCACCGCACCGCACCGCACCGCACCGCACCGCACCGCACCGCACCGCACCGCACCGCACCGCACCGCACCGCACCGCACCGCACCGCACCGCACCGCACCGCACCGCACCGCACCGCACCGCACCGCACCGCACCGCACCGCACCGCACCGCACCGCACCGCACCGCACCGCACCGCACCGCACCGCACCGCACCGCACCACGCCACGCCACGCCACGCCACACCACGCCACGCCACGCCACGCCACGCCACGCCACGCCACGCCACGCCACGCCACGCCACGCCACGCCACGCCACGCCACGCCACGCCACGCCACGCCACGCCACGCCACGCCACGCCACGCCACGCCACGCCACGCCACGCGACGCCACGCCACGCCACACCACACCACACCGCAACACATGCGAACAGACATCATCGTGAAAATGTTAAAATTGGATTCTAGGGACCTTAAAACGTGGTCATTTACCAAGATCTCTATATGCGATTTTTAGCACGATCCCTATACCTCCTTTACCAAGGGTAGCGGGAGGTAAAAATCTGATTTGGCTCCCTCCATTTAATTTTACCTAAATATTTTCTTATGCTGGAAACTGTTTTAAATTCCTTTCTATATATCTTTTGTTCTATGTATTTAATATTTTCTTTTTAAAACGTTACTATTATTATTATTATTATTATTGGAAATGATTAGTGAAAATAATATTTAATTTGAGTTTCAACTAAAGTGCCATTTCCGGTTGTATGATTTACACCAAAATCTAATACCTACTTTTGATATTAAAATAAGGTAGAAATACAAGGTTTCTGAATTTTCTGAATGATAGAATTTGAGTTAAAGCGGAGGATCCATAAACACATACATCATCGAGTAAATGTTAAAATTGAATTCTAGAGACCTTAAAACGTGGTCATTTACAAAAATCTCGATGTGCGATTTTTAACACGATCCTCCCCTACCAAGGGAAGCGGGAGGTAAAAATGAGAAATTTTCCGGTAATTTAATTAAAATTCTATCAAATGCAAGATATTTAATTCCAAGAATTTTCGTTCAAATCGCAAATAAAAATATCTACCATACAATATTTTGAATTCTGCGCATTTTACCTTCTCAAGAGGAAAAATAATTCCAATAAAACTTCATCCATAACTAGCATATAAAGGACTGGAATTAAATTTTATTCGGTGCTATTGTACCGGAAAAGCTTCTTATGTTGATTGAATGAAAAACTTCATCATATTTTAAGCAAATCGCATTATAGTAATAATTTTTCGGATATTAAAGATTTTAAAGTGTGCTATTATGTACTCAAAATAGTAAATGAAGTAGCACTTTAACCGCAAGGGTAGATAAAATAATACTTTTTCTCTTTTGGTTGTTTAATATGTACTCTATGAAATTCATTTCAATAAAAATAAAATAAATATATCATCACGGCTTATTACCCATTGCTGAGTGTGCCAATCTGCTTTATAGACAGATATCGGTAATATTGGTTTATTTACACCGTGCGGGCTCTTACCAGGCGTCACCTCACGGGCACTCATTGCTTGCTCACTCATTTGGATATCATAATGTACTTCTTTATAACATCCAAATGAGTTTCATAAAGTACATATTAAACAACCAAAATATAAATTAACATTAACGTTACATTTCGAAATTTTGAAATTACCTATATGAGAACTTACCCACCTTAGTGAATAATATTTTGAATTTTAAACTTTTGAAAATGTGACAAATATAAAAGTATAAGGAATTTTAGTCAGGCATTACAAGTGTTACAATTGCCACCTAACTCGTGTCAATAGTAACAGTGCCAGTGTTAATTGTAAGAAATTTTAACAGTGATTTAGTAAGGTAAAATAACAGATAAAAGAAGAAATTATTGCAAAAAAAACATCTATTTATTATCCCAGAACATACAAAATTCAGATGACTCAACTAAAAGCACACAAAATATATATTTTGCTGGTGATGTGGACTATTTTGACCAATGCCTTTAGTCGCTAACGGAATTGCAGTTTAGGTAAACATAAAATAGGTCTTTCTTCGTACAATTTCGTGCCCGGTGTCCAGATTTTCGATACTGCAACAAATCTCCTGTGTTCAAAAATATGGGCTAATACATAACAGAGAGTTTCCTCATCGGAGTCATCTAAAAAGTAATCTGCGACTGTTACTTTCGGAACTGTTTTTCTTTTCTTTGGTCTTCTTCTTTTATGTTTTCGATATCAGTGGTTTTTTCTCGTAATTTTTATCATGATCAATACTGACCTTAATTATTAAACACGCTACAATTGACACCGTGGCATGTGTTACAACTGATACCGCTTAACTTATTAAGATATTATTTGCTTTTTTGTATTTATTAGGTAATAATTCGAAATGTTTTTAATAAAAAATAAAAGCAGATATAACTCACAAACTAATCCTTAACTTGAAATATTTCCGAGCAGAGCACTTATAGTGTTTTAGAAACAATGTGTGTCACTACTTGTATTTACTTTTTTGTCGATTTACAGACATTCTTCAGAAACAGACGCCGTATTTCCGCGTATGTACTTGCACTAAATACCAAAGAGCTATGGCTCTTTCTGCTTCACTCTGCAGGCGCGTTTTAATCTACTACGAAAAGATGGCCCTGTTACCTACCCTTGTTACATTTGACACCTGTTAGAATTGACACCGGTCTCCCCTACCTTAGATTTTTAAATATTTTTTCACAAAAGAACCAATATTGAAAAAGTATAAAATACACGTTTCATAAGACATTTCAGCGCAGTTGTCCCCTTAGAAAACTCGCGGCAAGCCGCTCGTTTCTAAGAATGATGAGTGCGCTAAAATCATGTCTTATGAAACTTATATTGTAATATACTATTAACAGCAAGGATTGATAAATTGGTTTAATTTTAATTTAAATTAAATTTAATACAGTGTGTTCAAAAAAATTCCTAACTCGGAGTAGGCTATGAACAAAGAAACGTATGTCAATTTAAAAATATTTAATTAAATGTCAGTTTGACATGAGATATTGTCAAAAATGTTATCTAAAGAAATAAAAGCTTTTCTTCTTGAATTTTATTTTAGAAATGGAAACAAATTAGAAAACAGCGAATGTCGATATACTGTATCCTTCTTTATTGTATTTTGTCCTTAAAATTACATTTTAGGATCACGTTTGACAGTTAAACTTTTGAATTAAATAATGATCAGACATACGTTTCACTGTTCATAGCCTACTTCGAGTTAAAAAAATTTTTGAACACACTGTACAATATAAACTTTGACATTTGTGTCACTTCAATTATTATGTAAGTAACAAGGTAAATAACTTTAATAGATTCTTGGAATAGAACTACATATTATATTAAATTTTAAAATAATTATTTTCAACAAACATTATATGATATACACAGGGTGTTCCACAACTTAAGACAACAAATTAAAGGGTATAACTGTACGACGTGCTGATCATGAAACAAAAAGATTTTTTTTAAAATTCGCAAAGTTAAGGGTAGTTACTTGAAGTAGACATTTTTTGGACCACTGGACTAGCATACGTCATAGAAAGAAATATTAAATGAAATTAATTATCAAACATTATGTAATGTTCGTTAGATTTAGAGATAATAATAGTTTTGAATACAAAATAATTTCTAATATTAATGCATTGTATTTAATATTAAGATAATTTGGGAAATAACTAAACATATACCTGAAGCACAAAACTACAAATACTGTTCAAAATTTGCTCCATTCATCCCTACACACATTGCAGTACGTTAATTTAATGATCTAGTACAGCCTTGACACGAATTTTGTACTCGTATTGTTTCTGCTCAATTTGCTATTCTCTGCCTAAGTTCTTCTTCGTTTTCCGGCGCATTTTGGTTACCGTATACGAGTGATTTAGAATGACCCCAGAAATAAAAATCTGGTGTGGCCAACACAAAACCTCCCGCCATGTACCGCCCGAGTGACAAAAAAGATTAAGGTAATCCTTATTTTTGGATTAACGAATTTTACTCTAATTTTGGCAGTTTATTTCTTAAAATTTAGTCTAATCTAATCCAAGTAACTACCTTTTTTGATAATAAAATCAAGATTAAATTTTAAATACCGGGATAAAATAGAATTCACTAATCCAAAAATTAGAATTAGCTTGAACTTTTTTGCAAATCGTTAATTTTTATTAACCTAAATACATACCTACATATTTACATATGCTGTATTAATTTACTTTCCTATTGTTCTATTTACTTTTTTATTTTTAAAACGTTACTATTATTAATTTGAAATGATTAGTTCTTTGACAGTGACATTTATCTGTCAGTTACATACATATGAATAACTGCGCAACCAAGGAGTTTTGTTTGTGTAAAGCGTGCTCAGGGATTTAAATTATAGATAATTTTATAAATTTGTCCATAAAATATATAGAAAAAGTATTAATGCAAATCTAATAATCTTTAATTTTTATAATAACATTATTGTCAAAAAAATAACATTTAAAGGTATTTTTCAAAGAAAAACTATTTTGAGCTTCTAGTAAAGTGCCATTTCCGGTTATCCGATTTACACCAAAATCTAATGGGCTCTTTCCAGTACAGAAAAAGTTTGAAATACAAGGTTTCAAAATTTTCTGAATGATAGTATTTGAGTTAGAGTGGAGGATCCACACACACACACACACACACACACACACACACACACATATATATATATATATATATATATATATATATATATATACCTACACACACACGCACACACACATACACACAAACACAGAAATCATCGTGAAAATGTTAAAATTGGATTCTAGGGATCTTAAAACGTAGTAATTTACCAAAATCTCGATATGCGAATTTTAGCACGATCCCTATACCTCCCTTACCAAGGGAAGCGGGAGGTAAAAATCCAGCGGATTTAGGTCAGGGGATCTAGCAGGCCAAGCTACAAGGCCACCGCAACCAATCCACCTGTCCTCAAACACTTTGTTTAAATGTTCTCTTACATTTACAGCATAGTGTGGTGGCACACCATCGTGCTGAAACCATTTTCAAGTAGTTCTAGTAAAGTATTTTGTAAAAATAATAAATAATTAGCCCCAGTCATCCTATTTGGTAGAATGTACGGCCCAAGTAACATTCCATTAACAATACCTGCCCAAACATTTATCGAAAAACAATGCTGAAAACTGCCTCGTATAACAACGTGCGGATTTTCTTGAGTCCAATAATGAGGGCTATTAGAATTATAAACTCTCTTCCTCGAAAAAGTTATCTCATCAAAAATATGATGTACGAGGGGAAATTAGGATTTTCGGTATGTTTTTGTAAAAGCCAGTTGCAAAATCGTACTCTAAACTGATGGTCAGATTCTACTAGCCCTTGTACCCGTTGAAAATGGAATGGTTGGTAGTTATGATCTCTTAAAATTCGCTATATTGAATTATGTGGTACTCCTAATTGTTGAAATACTCTTCGGGTACTAGTAGTTGGTTCAGCATGTACAGCATCTAAGATATCATTTACCATATTATCGTGTTGATGCTGGCGGCCACCACCTCTCCCACGATTAGGTCGCACAGATCCTGTGTCTCGAAGGCGCTGGACTATCCTCATAAACAAACGGTGAGTGGGTAATCGCCGTAAAGGATAACGTTCAGCATAGAGACGCCGTGCCAATAACGAATTTTGTCCTGCTTCTCCATGTCCACTAATTCACTGTTACTAAATGCATCCATTTTAACAAAAACTACACTACACTGCTATTCAGTGTAAAATTAGAACACTGCACCAGCAAAGATAAATGATAATTAACAGCAATGTCGACGAAAGAATTCCTTACCACCTATCAAATTAAATTAAATTATTAATTACACAATATTAGACATTTATTAGTATTAAATATTATGTAAACAATTACTTTCATTGTAGAAGATTTGAAAAAAATATTAAATATAATTACCGACCAGTGGCAAAAAAATGTTTGCTTGATATATAATGCAATTTTTTGCGAATTTTTTAAAAAATTCTTTTTGTTTTATGATCAGCACGTCGTACAGTATATACCCTTTAATTATTTGTCCTAAGTTGTGGAACACCCTGTATATTCTTGTATAATGTAAATATAAGATACAAATGACGGCCTCGGCGCCAATTCAATATGCCAAACAAACTTGTATCGGATATCTGTAAATAGACTCAACGATTGAAGAAAAATAAAGTAACGAAAATAAACTTAGATTTATTTTTATGCGCTTAAAGGTCTGTTGACATTCAATGTCTTATTTGATATCTAGCACTTTTATTTTTATTACTCCTTTATCATCTAAAAGTATTAATCATTTTTAATGAAACTGTCACATCCACCTCATGCAAGAATATTTAATTCAAGAAAAAAATTCTTCTGAAACGAGAAATATTTTGCAAAAAGACAATTTTAATGAACGTTATTCTATCCTCTTTACTTTCTTGTTTGTCTTAATTTAGCTTATTATTCGACGTAATGAAAAATTAAAACAGGAACTCCAAAATTAGCTGAAGATCTTCAAATTAATTTTTAATTGTTTAAAAAATGTGCAATATATTTTCATTAGAATTTCCATCTGTGATATAATTACAATAAATTTCAAATTTTTAAACTAAATTTTATTTCTGTTTCAGGTGAGAGGGCCATTTAAAATAGGGTCCGTAAAGCCGTAAAATATTTCTTTCTCTTCTGGCAGTACAGCATATGGGGGTATATTCTGTAAGGAAACTGTTAATTTTAAACAGTATGTTAAAAATAAACTTGCTGTTAAAATATATTTTCTATTCTGTAACAAACTATCAATTCTGTTAAAATTTTAACACCCATGTTAAAATTGGGTGTGAAAACTGTATATTTTAACGTCATTCAAATCGATACCTTTAAAATTTTAACTGTTTATTCAATAAAATTATCACATCATTTGAATATGTTGCACTTTTAATTAATGAAAATGAAGTAGAAAACGAAAGAAAAATACCATGGATGAATATAAAAAATATTTAGGTGTCATTTAATAAAATATACTGTTTTACGAAGTATTTTATTAAATTACGGTCACCCATTCCATCGTATGTCTTTGTGTATCACAGCGTGTTGCCAGTAGGAATAATTAATTAATGTATTTCGAAAAGACTGAACCTAGAATGGTATACCGAGAGCACGATTTAAATGTATCGTAAAACATAGTTTTTTATTATAATGTAGGTATTAAATGCAGTCAAAATTGCTTATTCCTGTCTTCTTCGTTAAATCAACGTAACTCAACATTTTGGATTGTCAATTCTGAGGATCAAGAAGAAGAAATTTTACATACCTAATGATAACTTAATAATTTACAATTTCAATGAAATTCATTTTTAATATGGAACCTAAAAATGAGACATGATTATGCAGCAGATTTTTATTTATTATCCAAAGCATTATTTCCATTCGTTTTTCTAAAATTTCAAAGTGACAGATTAGTTTTCTAAAATTTCAAAGTGACATAAACTGACAGTTGTTCACTCTTTTTATCATGTTTATTTATTTGTGTTATGGTTACTAACTACATTACTTTAACAAAGACGTGCCTTTTCTCTGTCTTGTTGATCACATCATTCTGGTGTTTAACCCTAGACCGGTACACCCTCACAAAGTTACGATATTGGTACACCAGGGTCACTATGACCCTTTAATTAAAAATCATTAAAACAACGAGTATTTTTTTTCTAAACATTATTGTTGTTTATTATGACACCTATAAATAATATACACGAAATACATTATATTTTTATTATATTATATCGTAAATAATTGAATTACACTGAAGTACATAGAACAAAATAGTTACAAAAATAGAAAATAAAATATTTATTATTAAGAAAAATTAAATATTATTTCTCTTAAAAATTAAATAAAATTATAATTCGCCACTTCAGCTTTTGTTGTTTCTGGTCACTAACAATTACTGCACTGTTTTGAGCGATGTTCTGCACATATATATTTTTGACATATTTGACACTCTATACTTGTTTTTCTATCCTTGGAATATGGACATAATTGACATCTATTTCTCTTATTCTCTCCTGGTAAAACGGGAGTATCTTGAGCTAAAGGTACTGGCTCTCCAATGATATCTGAAATTCTATTTTTAATGAATTCTTGAACGCTTGGAATATTTCTGCGATATTCCATATAAGGTTTCACTAATGAAAACCCAAGGTGTCCTAGAAAAGATGCTCTATTTTTTGACTTTGCCATATTCAAGTCAGAATTAGCCATAAAATATAGAATTCTACAATTTATACCAGCTTGATCAAGCATCCCGTAAAATACACGCAACGGCCAGCGATTAGTTTTTCTTGCTGTTGTGTATGAATGACATAATTGATCAAAACTGTCTGTTCCTCCTTTTGTTTTATTATATGTAATTATTATGTTGGGTTTTCCAGTAGCTTCATCAATACTATCATCATAGTGCATGGTGGAGAGAACTAACACCTTTTTATTTTCTTTTGGTGAATAAGAGAGTAAAGCTTTGTTCGAATCATATAGAAATAATGATGATCCAGCTAGTTTTTTCACTAAACATTCTTTTGGTATTTCTCTTTTGTTTTTTCTCAAAGTCCCCAACACAGTTAGCTTATGTTGAAGTAACATTTTTTCTGCAATTGGTATAGAAGTAAACCAGTTGTCCATTGTGATATTGCGATAGCTCCCGTAAATTGGTTCGGCAAGTTTTCTGACATAATAATCTGGAACTGTCTCATTATTGTCTTTATCAGTTACAGCACCTACATATGGAATAGCGTTTAGCATGTAAAATGTAGTAGCATCATTGAGCATAAGAATTTCGATACCGTATTTGTCAGGTTTTGCAGGCATATACATTTTGAAGGGACACCTAGAGCGAGTACCCAGTAGTTGCTCATCAATAGTACAATACTCACCGGGTCTATAATAAAGTTTGCAATTTTCTACAAAAACATCCCATATTTCTCTAATGGGTGCAAATTTATCACATTCCCTTCTTTGTTGTCTCGTATTTTTATCATCAAATCTCAAACAAGTTGTCAAAAACATAAATCGTTTTAGAGACATAGAAGCTTTACATATGTTGATTCCATATTCATTCGACCATGATGTTTCTAAATTCTGGTTGGATACACGAAGGCTACCTAGGATATAATAAAGACCAAATAATGCATTTATTTCCAGCAAATCTGTATGCCCTACAAAACTAGCAGATTTGTATTGTGAAGCTTTACGGTCTATTTTCTCATTTGTATGAAGCAGAATTTTGTCGATTGTTTCATCACTGAACAGCAACCTCCATGCTTCCAAAGAAGTTTTGAGATTTTTGCCGCGCCTTTTACTTGTCGAGCCTCAGTAACATTGTTTCTGGCTAAATGACGTCCTCTCTTCCAAAAAGTTTTTGTGGAGCTTCGTCATCTTCAGAACAATATTCTTTGTCTGAAGAAATGGCTATAGACACCTCACTCGCAATATCACTTGCTTCAGAGACATGATCAGAACCTTCATCTGACTCTGCACTATCATAAACCAGATCTTCATCTAGGAAGTTTCCAGCAATAACGGCTAAATCTTCATCCGATAAATATTTTTTAGACATATTTTCTCCGTACAGTTCGAAAAAACTGAAAATAATAAATGTTAAATTTAATTTCAAATCTGGTACACCAGGGTCATACTGACCCAATAATAATAAAACAATTAATACTTACTTGATTTGAAACAATCAACGGGCGTCCGTGCAGTGTCTTGTCTTCTCGTACACTGAAGCGAATTTACATGGCAGTGCAAGTCGGTAGAGTTTTAAGATGTGCGTACAATTAACGAACTAAAATTGCGCGGGGTCACTTTGACCCTGGTGTACCGGTCTAGGGTTAACAGACATGTTGAAATTTATGATTTTAACAGCACTGTCAAATTTTCGCGTAGAGAATACCAAAAAATTAATTTATTGTTAAAAGCCATGTTAAAATATAATTTTTTAAAGGCATGTTAAAATTAACATTTTTTTACAGAATACACCCCATGATAGCTTAATTAGGAATTTAATAATAATAATAATAGGTACGTTTAATAAGCCAAGCAAAACAAGCAACCGGAAGTAAAATTTGTTGAACGACTTTGCTAGCCTAGCATTTGCTTGATTTGCTCGCAAGCAATCCAAGCCACAATTTTCTCGCTTGTCTTGCTAAGTGTCAAATAGAATGGCGGGAAATACAAATTTTACATACATAAAGTTAACTTGAACTGTTTCTATTTCTTTATATGGAGTGTGTCTATCAACTACATGTAAAAAAGGCTTTGAGAGTTTTGTGATGGATGTTTATAACATTATTAAATTTGAAATATTTTGTTATAGTCAATATAGCTTCTTCCAAATTAATCACACTATCTGAAAATAAATATATAAATTCATTTTCCATATGTTCGCAGACCAAGAAAAGAAATACAACAGGTACACAATTATACAATTTGACATCTATATACGTTTCTCGATGACAGTTGTGGATGACAGTTCGTCATGTAGCTAGCAAATCGTTCAGCGCACTAAGCAACAAGTCTCGTTTGCTTACCTAGCAATTGCTAGATATGCTTATTTCATTGAACGCACCTAATAATTTGTCGGCTTTTGAACACCAATGTGTTATAGCCTTATACAAATACTTTTTTCGTACCTCCGTCTATTTTGACCAGTGTTACAGCACTCAAAATTGTCCAGAAATGCGCTGTTGCTGACCTAGGCCGGCAAAAGGAGTTGGTATTACTGTTCTGGTGATATGTCAAATTAAGATTAATTTCAACACAAGAATTAGCAAAATGTTTACGAATTTTAGAGCTAAATCTTTAATTGTTGTAACTTAAATAAATAAATTTCGTCATAAAAATAATAATATGCTTTCATTACTGACATCTCCTATAGATTAATTATAAGTTCCAACTTTAGGACTAGTTTGTTTTTTGTTTTGTAACTACAACTAACGTCACGTGATACAATTGAGTTTCCGCCATCTGTCATTAAAAATATGCGAAAGTATATATAATATATATATATATATATATATATATATATATAACTAATGTTTGTATGTTATATTTTCAATAGATATAAAATAATTACGCTCTTTAAGCTCAAATGTAAGTAATTATAATTAAACTTGCAATGCAAAACCGATAAAAATATTTTTTAGGTTATGTAACAGAATAAAGTGTAGAGAAATATACGAAGAATTTATGGAGAAGTCGGTACAAAAAATCTGAAACTGTTTTGCGAGATCTCGTATTTGCAGGCCTCGCTTTAAACTCGGTCTCGCAAATGTTCAGTTTCTGGCCTAGTCATACAAATAACTATATCTACAGTGTATATACAAAGTAGCCATTTGCGCTCTTTTTTTTCAACGCAAAATGTCACTTTGCCGCTCATACGCGACAAAGTAGAGAAAACGCTCGCTGTCCAAATTTCTAACTATACAATGTTGAGAAATGCCACTTGTCTACATTCTTAATAGAAACGTTTATTCAGGAACTAATGGCACTGTAGTTACACATTTACCACCTTCACAAGTCAATCTGACATATAACTGCTCTGTCGGTATATTACATAACCAAACAAAATGTTGCACTGCAGTGAAAATAAAATAGGGTATTCATTTACAAAAACGACAGAATGCCGCTCTTCTGCATAGCGCAGCAACAACCTCTTAATCGACAATGTCCATTTGCGCTCAAAACACACACAAGATTTTTTCTACAGTCGCCACAATGGGGTCCTCCACGATAACAAAAATAATAAAATGTGCATTTTGTACTTGCAATAGTACTCAATATTTTTGCAATAAAGATAGGAACGTATTCAAATATGACTTCGGATATTATTTTGGATTTCGTTTTTACGAAACATTATTGCCAATTTTGTAATGAATATTAGGTATAAGTTTTTAGTATAATTATTTGTTTCAAGTACATTCAGCTAGTGCAGTGCAAAAGTAGATGCTCACTGGGAGTGTTCACGCCAAACTTTTGCAGGTGGCAGCACACAGAGCTGGGAAATAAATATTTACTTTAGTAACTTAATTACTAACTAGTTACTTTTACGGTAACTTGTAACGTAACTTAATTACTTTTTAAAATATGGTAACTGTAACTGTAACTTAACTTGCTGCGGAAAAGTAGTTGGTAAACTTTACGCTTTTTAGTTACTTAAAGTAACTCAGAAATTAGAAAGTAACTTAAGTTAGTCAAAGTAACTTAAAAAGTGGAATGTAACTTAGTTATAAAAAGGAACGTGGGAGTTTAAAATTTCTAAGAAATATTTTGTTGAGGCTGATGCTTTTCTTAGAAACACTAACTAAAACTGTTTTTTTTTATAAATGTCTGTACAGAGTAGGAGTGTTGTGCGCAGCATCGCGTTCGCGTCGCGTCCTGCAATCGAACAATTCAATGTATTTAAAAAATCGCGATGCGTCTAACGGTCCTACGGCGTCTGTGGAGCGTCAGCATTCAATTCAATCCGGATAAAAAAAAATTTTAGGTGTGTATAGATGCTACCTGAAAGTAGCATCTATGCACGATTAACAATTTTCTTTGGGATACTTAGATGCTACCTGAAACTAGCATCTATGCACGATTAACAATTTTCTTTGGGGTGCATACATGCTACCTGAAAGTAGCATCTATGCACGATTAAATTTTTTAGGGTGCATAGATGCTACCTAAAATAGCATCTATGCACGATTAAAACTTTTTTTGAAAGTAGCATCTATGCACGATTAAAATTTTTCAGGGGTGCATAGGTGCTACCGGGAGTACCATCTATGCACGATTAAAATTATTTTGGGGTGCTTACATGCTACCTAAACGTAGCATCTATGCATGATTTAAATTTTTTTAGGGGTGCAAAGATGCTACCAGAAAGTAACATCTATGCACGATTAAAAATTTTCTTTGGGGTGCATAGATGCTACCTGAAAGTAACATCTATGCACCCCTTCTTCTTCTCCTTAAGAAATTTTCCATAATATTTCTTAATTTCTTCTAGTATTACACAAGTAAATTGGCTAATTTGAAATATAATCCATAGAATTAGTATCCCCGAATAAGCATACAAAATTTCAACTAGGGAGATACTATTCACAATTAACTAAATTTTCATGTTAATCCCCCATGTGTCGGTTGGCCTAAGACACCCGGTATGTATTTCTTTTTGTATGCATATAATGCCATAAGCTAATAATACTAATTTTCAATATTTGATATACATTTTTTGTATTTAAAATAGAAACCCTATGTCGCCTGTGGTCTGTTAGTGATATGTATAACATGGAATAATTCTAGATATAAACTATGTTATTGTAGAAGTTATTAAAAAAAATGCGAGTAAGTTGAATACGAATAACATTTTAAAAGTACAGTAACATTTCTTATCTATTTTGAAATAATTAAAAGTATTTTTTTTGTATTTTGCCAAGCATTTGAAATACTTGTATTGCTAAGTTCATACGAATAATTTTTTATTATCAGCGAAAGGAACAATTGTTCGCTTGGAGCATGCAAAATGCGAACTGACGCATCTTGCTTCGGCAAGAGAGCTTCAAACTGATTTTGCTGATTTGACTAAATTTTGCCTTCTTATGTCTCGCCTAAGTTCTAATGCATCTCTCTATATTTCATAACATATCTTAATGTTACAAACATAACATATTGAAAGTTATAACAATGGTATAACATATTGTGACCAAATATATCTCAATTTTTTTCGCGCATGTTTGTATTTTATAGAACAAAACGCACTGTAAATGTTCATTATTGTTACAAAATATTTTTTATCCATTTTCCTATTTTACAGCCTTTTATATAAATGTAATTACCTGTTAAAACACTACATCAAAAGTATTTAAAAAGTGGATTAATTAATTAATTGTATTTGCTGGCCCGATAAACAAAACAAATAAACAACACTAAAATGTATTCTATGTGTTTTATAACAGATATTCAATGAATATTTTGAATCAATATACAAGTCCACTTGTTACACATATTCATTTAATGTTCATAAATTAACTGTGAAATGCATTTTCAACTGGATATTAATTATTACTGTTTTATAAAACAATTCAAATACAATAGTTATTTGTATCACTAGGCCAGAAACTGAACATTTGCGAGACCGAGTTTATTTTGACAAATACGAGATCTCGCAAAACAGTTTCTGGGCGTGTGATACACAATATTTTTTGTGCCGACATCTCCATAAATTTTTCATATATTTCTCAACACTTTGTTCTATTCTACATTGCATTTTGCATTGTAAGTTTAAATATAATTACTTAAATTGAGCTTAAAATGCGTAATTATTTTATATTTACTTATTGAAAATATACAAACATTAGTTATATATATTTTATATACTTTCGCATATTTTCAATGACAGATAGCGGAAATTTAATTGTATCACGTGAAGTTAGTTGTAATAATTACAAAACAAACAAAACAAATTAGTCATAAAGTTGGAACTTACAATTAATCTATACGAGATGGCATCAATGGCAGCATATTATTATTTTTATGACAAAATTTAGTTATTTAAGTTACAACAATTCAATATTTAGCCCTAAAATTTGTAAACATTTTGCTAATTCTTGTGTTGAAAATAATCTTAAATTGACATATCACCAGAACAGTAATGCCAACTCCTTTTTCCGGCCTAGGTCAGCAACAGCGCATTTCTGGACGATTTTGAGTTCTGTAATACTAGTCAAAATGGACGGAGGTACGAAAAATATATTAATTAATGATATGTGAAATTACTAATATTCACAATTAATATGAAATCTAGTTTTCAATTACATTACATACCTACATACATATTGAAAGATAAAATCCCTCTGGAATAATGAAATAATATATTTTAATAACCTCATTCTGTTTTACTAAAAGATACGTAGTGAAATTTTAATTATCTGATATTTTAATTAATATTTAATTTTCTCTTTTTTTAGAAAGTTTCATTATTGAACTTCATACAGTGCTTCAGAATATAATGATGTTTACATATTTCGTAATGAGTCAATATTTACATGAAATACAAAAATATTTTTCTACAGTCTATATACATAGTAGCCATTTGCGTTTTTTAATCGTGCATAGATGCTACCTGAAAGTAACATCTATGCACGATTAAAAATTTTCTTTAGAGGAGCATAGATGCTACCTGAAAGTACCATCTATGCACGATTAAATTTTTTATTAGGGGTGCATAGATGCTACCTGAAACTAGCATCTATGCACGATTAAAACATATTTTTGGGGTGCATAGATGCTACCTGAAAGTAGCATCTATGCATGATTAAAAAATTTATTTGGGTGCATAGATGCTACGTTAAAGTAGCATCTATGCAAGATTTTTTTTTTTTTTTGGGTGCGTAGATGCTTCCTGAAAGTCAGTCTTTCGCCAAAGTAACTAGAACTTAAGTAACTTAGTTACTTTTTTTTAGGTAACTGTAACTGTAACTAGTTACATTTTAAAAGTGACTTGCCCAGCTCTGGCTGCACAACTGTTCACACAATTTATTTTATATTTAATTTATCATTATTTACCATTCTTCTTGAGCTATTGTTCAATATAATCTAAGAATTTTATACTTTCGTTTTTGTAAATAAATTCCCTATTTTATTTTCACAGCAGTTCGGCATTTTGTTTGGTTATGTAATATACCGACAGAGCAGTTATATGTCAGATTGGCTTGTGAAGGTGGTAAATGTGTAACTACAGGGCCATTAGTTCCTGATTAAAGTTTTCATTAAGAATGTAGACCAGTGACATTTCTCTACATTGTGTTATTAGAAATTTGGACAGCGAGCGTTTTCTCTATTGTCGCGTATGAGCGGCATACTGACATTTTGCGTTGACAAAAGAGAGCGCAAATGGCTACTATGTATATAGACTGTAAAAAAATATTTTTGTATTTCATGTAAATATTGACTCATTACGAAATATGTAAACATCATTATATTCTGAAGCACTGTTTGTAGTTCAATAATGAAACTTTCTAAAAAAAAAAGAGAAAATGAAATATTAATTAAAATATCAGATAATTAAAATTTCACTACGTATCTTTTAGTAAAACAGAATGAGGTTATTAAAATATATTATTTCATTATTCCAGAGGGATTTTATCTTTCAATATGTATGTAGGTATGTAATGTAATTGAAAACTAGACTTCATATTAATTGTGAATATTAGTAATTTCACACATCATTAATTAATATATTTTTCGTACCTCCGTCCATTTTGACTAGTATTACAGAACTCAAAATCGTCCAGAAATGCGCTGTTGCTGACCTAGGCCGGAAAAAGGAGTTGGCATTACTGTTCTGGTGATATGTCAATTTAAGATTATTTTCAACACAAGAATTAGCAAAATGTTTACAAATTTTAGGGCTAAATATTGAATTGTTGTAACTTAAATAACTAAATTTTGTCATAAAAATAATAATATGCTGCTATTGATGCCATCTCGTATAGATTAATTGTAAGTTCCAACTTTATGACTAATTTGTTTCGTTTGTTTTGTAATTATTACAACTAACTTCACGTGATACAATTGAATTTCCGCTATCTGTCATTGAAAATATGCGAAAGTATATAAAATATATATAACTAATGTTTGTATGATATATTTTCAATAAGTAAATATAAAATAATTACGCATTTTAAGCTCAATTTAAGTAATTATATTTAAACTTACAATGCAAAATGCAATGTAGAATAGAACAAAGTGTTGAGAAATATATGAAGAATTTATGGAGATGTCGGCACAAAAAATATTGTGTATCACACGCCCAGAAACTGTTTTGCGAGATCTCGTATTTGTCAAAATAAACTCGGTCTCGCAAATGTTCAGTTTCTGGCCTAGTGATACAAATAACTATTGTATTTGAATTGTTTTATAAAACAGTAATAATTAATATCCAGTTGAAAATGCATTTCACAGTTAATTTATGAACATTAAATGAATATGTGTAACAAGTGGACTTGTATATTGATTCAAAATATTCATTGAATATCTGTTATAAAACACATAGAATACATTTTAGTGTTGTTTATTTGTTTTGTTCATCGGGCCAGCAAATACAATTAATTAATCCACTTTTTAAATACTTTTGAGGTAGTGTTTTAACAGGTAATTACATTTATATAAAAGGCTGTAAAATAGGAAAATGGATAAAAAAATATTTTCTAACAATAATGAACATTTACAGTGCGTTTTATTCATATATAATATCATAAGTGGTAAATTTTTGCCGGAAAAATTTTCAGATTGTTACGAGAGCCGGTTGCCTAGCAATTTATTGAGTGGCATTGACAAAAAAATTACGAGTTGTCAAACGAGTAATTTTTGATCAATGTCACGAAATAAATTGGCAACAGGCTCGAGTAAAGCAATCGGAAAATTTTTCCAGGATAAAATTTAACCACGAATGGTATTCGGATGACTATTTCCAAAATAAATATCAGGTAATCATTTATATAATTTTTTCTTGACAAAAATCTTGTAAATATTTATTGTGTTTCGAGGTATTATGTTTCAGTTTGCCTTTTCAACGTTTTAAATATACTCCTGCCCAAATCGACTCGTTTTTAATAAAAACTGATAACACTGAAAATATACAGACTTTGACAGGTATGTAAACAATATGTTTCTAAATGTCAAAATTTTTTCGCTTATCAAAACTCACTTACTTGTAAAAATACGACATCTTATTGGCTTAAAGGGTCCGAAAAAACTTTTGTGACGGTGTTTTGTCGAAATGAAACTTGGTAACTAGGTAAAATCCTGAATTTGGATTGGTTTATATATTTATGAGTGAAATAGTCTATAAAATACAAACATGCGCGAAAAAAATTGAGAGATATTTGGTCACAATATGTTATACCATTGTTATAACTTTCAATATGTTATGTTTGTAACATTAAGATATGTTATGAAATATAGAGAGATGCATTAGAACTTAAGCGAGACATAAGAAGGCAAAATTTAGTAAAATCAGCAAAATCAGTTTGAAGCTCTTTTGCCGAAGCAAGATGCGTCAGTTCGCAATTTGCATGCTCCAAGCGAACAATTGTTCCTTTCGCTGATAATAAAAAATTATTCGTATGAACTTAGCAATACAAGTATTTCAAATGCTGGGAAAAATACATAAAAATACAAAAAATACTTTTAATTATTTCAAAATAGATAAGAAATGTTACTGTACTTTTAAAATGTTATTCGTATTCAACTTATTCGCATTTTTTTTAATAACTTCTACAATAACATAGTTTATATCTAGAATTATTCCATGTTATACATATCACTAAGAGATCACAGGCGACATAGGGTTTCTGTTTTAAATACAAAAAATGTATTTCAAATGTTGAAAATTAGTATTATTAGCTTATGGCATTATATGCATACACAAAGAAATACATACCGGGTGTCTTAGGCCAACTGACACATGGGGGATTAACATGGAAATTTAATTAATTGTGAATAGTATCTCCCTAGTTGAAATTTTGTATGCTTATCCGGGGATACTAATTTTATGGATTATATTTCAAATTTGTCAATTTACTTGTGTAATACTAGAAGAAATTAAGAAAAATTATCGAAATTCCAGAAAAGTTCCTAAGGAACGGTTCAAATAGCATAATGGTAGCGTGTGCGCTTGGCAATAAACAAAATTCGTAGCGTCGGGTTCCGAACCAGTTGAGAGCAAATATATTTTTTTAATTTTTACTTTTCAAAATAATGTTTCTCATTAATATGTATTTAATGTTTTATACATATATAATAAAATATAAACATTATTTCAATCATAAATTATATTTTGTAAAATGTGAACCACGTAGAGTACAGTAAATATTTTTGGATTTGATATAATGGATAAATCTCTCCAGATTGTTCTGCATGTTGATAAGGGTTAAAAATGAAATACACTTGTTGTGTGATGATGCAGAATGTATTGTTTATTTATTTTATTTAAGTGGCGATCGATTTCGGACGATAGTTCATCATCAGGCCGACACGCCAAAATAGTAAAAAAAATATATATCGTAGAAAAACTTTAAATGTTAAAGACATATTATATTGATGTCGAAAAATTAATGAAAATATAAAGATTACATTGATAAACGAAGATTTGTAAAGATAACGTGTGTTACTTCCCAAGAAGGAAACCACAAACCAGATTATTTTTGGATTTGTTTAAATGGATCAATTAAATGGCCTGCAAGATCTTCTACCCTTAGAATTTTTCTTTGGGGTCATTTAAAATCAAAAATTTACTGTCATTATGAATTGACCATTTTAGATCTTAGAACGGCAATGACAAATGATTGCAGCCTTATTTCAAATCGACAGCTGAGTATAGTGAGATAACAATGTTATGATCGTCTCGCATATTGCTTAGTACAAAATGGTGGTCATTTCGAATATTTGTTGTAATTTTCTAATTCTTGCTGTTGTGTTTAGTGCGATTTATATTTTATAAAATAAATAAGTTGAGTTGCATATAACGTATCCATTTTATTAAATATTAATGAAAGATTAAAAACATATTAATAATAATAGTTATTTATGCAACAAGTGTGTAAAGTAGTACTTTTTTGGTCGAGTGCGATGTTTGTAGCACGAGACAAAAATACTATTTTACACACGTGTTGCATACAACATTTTTCCTACAACTGAAATGTAAGTGATGTTTCTCATAATACTGAGTATAGAGGCATTCAGCATCTTCAAATACTGTTAGTGCTCTTTCTCATAATACTATACAAAATGTATCTTAAACACTTGGAAGAATCTCAGACAGAAGTGAATTAGTCTTCTGTAATTGTACATTTAAAATTAAAAATTACGTTAGGTTAGAATCCATGTTAAAAAAATGTGAATGTTCTTAAAAATTTGATTAGTACTCAATCTGTTAAAAAAATTATTATATTTATTTCAGTTACAGTGTATATTAATATTTTTTAATAAATTTTATTACTTTCATTATTATTTACTACCTAATTATCTACTACTGACAGGTAAATTAACCGAATTTTAATGTTGCGTAGCAACGCCTATTTACTTTTCAGCTTGAAAAGTGACTATTTTCACACTGTAAAGAGTGCGTGAAAAGTACTTTTCACGTACGGTTCTAGGAAAAAATTATTTTAAAAAATAAAAATTAAAAAAATAAGTTTTGCTGTCGGCTGGTTTCGATTCCGTTTCTCCGAATTTTGTTTATTACTAAGCGCACTTGCTACCATCATACTATCACAACCGTTGCTTGGAAACTATTTTTTTCGGGATATGAACAACAATCCTGGGAAATCTACAAGTTTTATTAATATTTTGTAATACTACACATGTAAATTGACTGATTTTAAATATAATCCATAGAATTAGTATTCCCGGGATAAGCATACAAAATTTAAACTTAATATCTTGCACTGGGGAGATATCAATCACAATTAACTGATTTTCCATGTTAATCCCCCACATGTCAATTGGCCTAAGACACCCGGTATAAATACATAATAAGAAAATTAAATATTATACAACACTGAGAACGACTCATTTACGGATATGGATTTATTAACAAAAGTGATTGTTTTGATGTTCTGTACAACTCCTAGAAGTTTGTTGGTATGTTTTTGAAATACTTTATATATTTTTCATTGATCTGTGTACGGTTAGTAGTTTTTTAAATAGAACTTCTTTCTTTGTTTTTTCTTTCTTGATATAAGCAAACATTTACCTCACAATCAGTTTCTTTCTGTGTGTTGGTAAAAATAAATTGGGGTAATTACATTGATATATCCATTCCTATCCAGCCTCACAGAGTATTAACAACTTTAATCTTACTTCTAATCTACGTTTTACTTTCCAACGCTTTTGCAACGTATTTGATAAAAAAATATGTTTCTCTTTAATTAAATGAAATATAAATTATGTTTGCGTTTGCGGAGCAGCATTTAATAAAAACGCAGTTGAAAGTAATGATACAAATTTTCTGTGCACAAAACTAGATCATATTTCACAGCCATTACCAACATCGCAAATGGTTTCCTCATTACTATTTTTCTATCTCGGATGTCTTAGATATTAATATCAGAGAAAAATGCTACGTCTTAAAATTTCGAGATGGTAAAAGATACGTGATGTAGCAATGTTTAAATTTAACAGCCTAAAGGCTGAAACTAAGTCAAAAAAATCTGATATGGCCAGCACATTACCTTCCGTCAGTTCCATATATTTTTTACAAATTCCATACAGAAAATTTCTTGCACAAGATTCCATATTTCAAGTACGTTACCTTCTGTCAGTTCTATGTATTTTGTACAAATTCCATACAGAAAGTTTCATATACCTAAGAGATTATATTTCCAGTAAAATTTTAAAAAACATGTCAATTGCACTTGACACTGACATCTGCCAATCAGCATTATTATAGCATAGCTAACTGTTTTATGAAATTTAATTTCTTTATAATTTTTTAACTCTATATCCATTGAATATGAAGTATAAAATGTAATCAAATTATATAGAGAATAAAATATTCTTTAATATTTATAATAATATTAAATATAAAAAAATGATATTTAATAGTGTTGAATAATTGCGTAGGCTTCCACAGTCTGAGTCATGAGAAATATTGGTTTTCCGGGAATGGATTGTGTCATATTTTGAGTCAGAGCTCAATGTTTCGCCCGCAGTCTTATGGGGCATCTTCAGGAGCAAGGGGGATAGACTGTCTTAAACAAGGTTATCCGACGTGTCAAACACGCTAGAGGCCAAATAAACCCCTTGAATTATAGTATTTGAATTATCGGATCCGAAAAATCTTCACACACACACACACATACATACATACACATACACGCACGCGCACACACACACACACACACACACACACACACACACACACACACACACACACACACACACACACACACACACATCATCGTGAAAATGTTAAAATTGGATTCTAGGGATCTTAAAACGTGGCCATTTACCAAAATCTCGATATGCGATTTGTAGCACGATCCCTGTACCTCCCTTACCAAGGGTATTGGGAGGTAAAAAGACAAGCGTGTCATATTTATTCTTATCGCGCGCCCACCTTGTCAATGCACATATGATAGAGATAAATATATGTCAACTTGTTAATGAACCTTTTCAATTTAACGGCTATCTCTTTCTATCGCTGCAAATAGTAAGAAAATGGCGCGAACAACTGCCAGTTTGGCTGTCAAACGAAACGTCAAAAATATTGCAGTTAGTAAAATACCTGTATTCTCAGTAAAAATTTGCGTCGTTAGACATTTTACCTTCAATAAAAGCTTTTGTGACTTATTTCGATAAGATTTTTTAGTTATCTGAGATATTCGCACATTTTACGTCTAAATTTTTTAGAAACAAACGCCATAGATCTCGGTTGTTCTTACTATGCACGGATCCCCATTGCGCATATCTTCTATCTCTTTAAATTGAAAAGGCCCATTCGTTCATGATACACAGTTAGGTATTTTAATAGTTTTTTTTTTTTAATATACCTTACATAAGATATACTAATACACTAAATATTATAATAATTTCATTGCGACAGGGTTTAACTTATGGTTTTTCCATACTACATATTATTAAAAGAAATAAATTAATAAATGAAACAAACAAATGTGGGTAAAATAAAATTCATCCCCTACTTCGAAAGATAAGGGAACCCATAATATGAGAAAAGCGATGAATATAAACCCTTCATTGCTGCAATAAATTGAAATGTGATTCGATTTTTATCGCGAAGCCTCAGATTGCAATTTCCAATATCGTACTATCGTATTCGTAGTTTTCATCCAGTACAGGTGTTACGCGTGTAATCGATTCCATATAAATTATTCATATTGAAGTTTCCTGATCATTATTAAGTTTCATGTGTTTGTGCGAGTTGTATCTCAAAATATTATACCCAAATTTTCTTTGAGAAATACTTCACGCATGAGAAATAGTAAATGTACTACCGGAAAGATAGTTTCAGAACAGAATAGTATAAAAGAGAGTCTATATAAGGTTGAATTATAACTATAACTCAAATACTATCATTCAGAAGATTTAAAAACCTTGTATTTCTACCTTACTCTAATATGGCAAGAGATCATTAGATTTTCGAAATGTCACTTTACTTGAAGCTCAAAATAGATTTTCTTCGAAAAATACCTTCAAATGTTATTTTTTCAAGATGTGTTAAATTAAAGATTATTAATTTTTCTACAGATTTGCATAAATACTTTTTCTATATATTTTATGGATAAATTTATAAAATTATCTATTATTTGAATCCCGGAGCCTACGCTTTAAACAAGCAAAACTTCTTGGTTACGCAGTTCATATCTCAAATGTATGTAACTGACAGATAAGTATCACTGTCAAAGAAGTAATCATTTCAAAATAATAATAGTAACGTTTTAAACAGAAAATAGTAAATAGAACCAAAGTTACATGGAATGGATCTTAATACAGTTTTCGCAATAACTAAATATGTAAGTATATATATTTAAATTAATAAAAATTAAATAGCGGGAAGTTTGGTGTTGGCCACATCAGATTTTTTTTTAAAAAAAACACGCTAATACATTGCTGTCTATTTTAAATGGTATTTTAATATTAATGACATACGCCCATGTTCGCTGATAAAAAAAACTACATTTTTGTAATAAAATAGCAGCAGTATCTTATGTCGCCTCATAAAAACTAAGAAAACGATACTACTGAATTTGACAGAATATGGGGGAGCTAAAATCTAAACTCATACAATTCGAAGATGAACTTAATCAGTCATCTTTAAAAATTTAGTACATATTTTGTCATATATAATATCATTAGTGGTAAATTTTTGTCAGAAAAAATTTCAGATTGTTACGAGAGCTGGTTGCCTAGCAATTTATTGAGTGACATCGATAAAAAAAATCACGAGTTGTCAAACGAGTGATTTTTGATCAATGTCACGAGATAAATTGGCAACAGGCTCGAATAAAGCAATCGGAAAATTTTTCCAGGATAAAATTTAACCACGAATGGTATATTCATCCGAATACCACTATTTCCAAAATAAAAAGCAGGTAATCATTTATATATTTTTTTCTTGGCAAAAATCTTATAATTTTTATTGCGTTTTGAGGTGTTATTTAAGTTTGCTTCTTCCACGTTTTAAATAGATTCCTGTCCGAATCGACTCGTTTTTAATAAAAACTATTAACAATGAAAATATACACACTTTGACAGGTATAAAAACTAAAAATGAACAAGCAGAAGGCTCGCGTCAGCGGCCTGAAAAAACCTTATAAAATGAAATATAACTTATAGATATTATTGGGTGTTATTTATTTTTTAAAAAAGGAGGAATAAAAGATACTAGTATTAAGAAACGTATATATTAATGAAATTTACCTACATATCAAAGTCAATCCTTATTCCTTTTAAGGAAGATAAAATTATTTGAAATAATTGTAGTTAATTTTCGTATCATAACGGTAGCACTACTGACAATGTCCATGTTTACATTGAATTTAAAATCGATCAAATATCAATCCTGTCCCTGTCACTTGATTGTCAGGTTATTGTCAACTCATCTGATCCAGGTATAAGTGACTTGAATTAATATAAATGATTGCAAATATCAAAGTAGTTATGTATTATTGTTTTGTAAAAGATATATTGAACTGTCAATTTGCTGTCAATAAAATATATAAATAAAATAAATCGTTCTAGTTTCTTCTGAGTTTAGTATTTTGAGTTGTGTCTTCCGCTACAGAATTACTGCAGTGCCCAATTACCGGATAAGCTGAATAGGCTGCAGCCTAGGGAGCACAGATTTTGGGGGCGCACAATTTTCTCGTCTTATTATAGTTTTTGGGGTGCTTTTATTTGGTTAGAGCTAAGACGACCTAAACCAGGCCCTGAATATTATTGGTTTGTCTTAATAAATATTACACAATAATTCTTCTGCAATGAAGCCAAAAGCTTTAACAGAGCAATCGCAGAAGCAAATAACGAATGTCGTGAACTACTTCGAACGGGAACTGGTCAACGATGGGCCTTTGATTCTGTTAAAAGCCGTTCGAGAGGTAATTTTTTCAAACATTTCTTTTCTTATCAAACTTTAATTGAATTGTGTATTTTTGGAGAGCAGCAGATGCCATACAAATAATTTCGGGAAAAGTTAGAAGAGGCGAACCTCTAACATCACCGAAAAAAGCCCAAATTGATAGTTTCACAGAAACTACAATTAAATCCAAATATATGTAAAAAATAAATAAATAAAAATAAATATATAAAAGAAAATGATTATTTTGAAAAATAGTTTAGTTTTGTTATTAATTATTTTATTTACTTACATGCATGTATTTTATATAGCAAGTTATGTAACACGTATTGCATTTTCTAGAATAAATTAGTACCCCACGTAAACGTAGTAATAAGTGACGTCATTATCTAGTAATATTTATTGATGACGTGAGTCTTCTGCTTGTTCATTTTTAGTATATGTAAACAATGTTTCTAAAACGTTAAAAAAAATTCGCTTATCAAAACTCACTTGTAAAAATACAACATCTTATTGGCTTAAAGGGTGCGAACATTTTTTTGTAAACGTGTTTTGTCGAAATGGAACTTGGTAACTATGTAGAATCCTGAATTTGGATTGGCTTATAAATTTATGAATGAAATAGTCAAAATTATATAATGGCTTCAAAAACTAAATAAAAAAATTAAATACGTCCGGATCACTCCCATATTTTTAAATATATAATGGTGTTCTCACGATCACGCTATAGTAAGGGTAACATATCGATCTATTATCCAAATTTTGTGAGTGTGAACTGTGAAATGAACGATGTACCCTCCTTCCACTTTAACAATTTCATTGTTTTTAATATCCTCATTCTACAACAGAAGTACTAATAAAACGAAATCCCGAGAGCAATGCTGTACATAAAATATATCCGAAATGCCGAACGCCTCAGGAAATGATAGCTGGGGATTATTCCTGCCGAACAGTCCGGGCAGAAATAAAATTCTTTATAGGCGCACTCGATTCCAAATTTGAACGCTTTCGAAACAATTCAATCCCACGATACGAATTAGGAAAATATCGCCAGGTTTATTGTTACTGCTGCTTACTGCTACTTAAAAATAATGAAAAACGTTTAAGGAAGAACAAAAAACATAGTAATTCTCATTGGAACTACAAAAATATTAGAGTAAGACGAATTAACATCAATATTCCGTAATTTTTGGAAAGAGTGACAAAATGAACAATAAACTTTCAGAATAATAACATCGATAGCAGCTTTCTGTGAAACTTCACATGATTATTTAAACTGTCTATAGCATTAAGCCATTCAAGATTTTACTGAAATATCAAGATGTTTATTGAAATAAATATTAATTTTAATTTTTACTTTCCGTCACCTTTAGGTAAGGAAAGTATTGTCTTTGGTCAAAAATTCGATGATGAATTTTTAATCAATAAACATGTTTTAGGGTCCCTAGAATACGATTTTATATTTTTTCAATGATTTTTGTAGGTGTGTGTCTATGTATGTGTGTGTGCGTGTGTGTGTGTGTGTGTGTGTGTGTGTGTGTGTGTGTGTGTGTGTGTGCGTGTATGTGTATGTGTATGTGTGTGTGTGTGTGTGTGTGTGTGTGTGTGTGTGTATAACAAAAATTTCGTCTGCGATAATTCTAAACTACAATTTCAAAAAATAATTCTTTCGTATTCTTCTTTGCTACATCCATATGAAGAATTAATTAGATTTTGGTTATAATTGGTCAACCGGAAGTACCCTCATTTGAAGATTTTAACAGTTTTTCTTGAAAAAACTATGTTATATATCATTTTTTCACATATAATGTTATTATAAATATTAAAGAATATTTTATTCTCTATATGATTTGACTGCATTTCATACTTAATATTAAATGGATATAGAGTTAAAAAAATCTGGTGTGGCCAACACAATACCTCCCGCCATTTACAGCCAGAGTCACAAAAAAGATTAACATTTTTGGATTAGCGAATTTTACTCTAATTTTGACAGTTTATTTCTTAAAATATAGTCTGATCTAATCCAAGTAACTACCTTTTTTAAACCCCTCAACAGGATTAAATCCCAATTACAGAGTGGGTTCACATTCACATACATCCATGCCTTAGTGGGATTCGAATCCAGAGCCCCGAGGGCACTTATGTCATGAGGCGTTGCTCTAACCATTGAGCCACCTATATACATACCTACAGATTTACTTATGCTGGAAACTGTATTGAATTTATTTTCTATTGTTCTATTTACTTTTTTCTTTTTAAAACATTACTAATATTATTTTGAAATGATTAGTTCTTTGATAGTGACATTTATCTGTCAGTTACATACATTTGAATAACTGCGTTTTGTTTCTTTAATGCGTAGGCTCTGGGATTTAAATTATGGATAATTTTATAAATTTATCCGTAAAATATATAGAAAAAGTATTAATGCAAATCTATAGAATATTTAATAATCTTTAATTTATATAATAACATTAATTTCGAAAAAATAATTTAAAAGTATTTTTCGAAGAAAAACTATTTTGAGCTTCTAGTAAAGTGCCATTTCCGGTTATCCGATTTTCACCAATATCTAGTGGGCTCTTTCCAATACAGAAAAAGTTCGAAATACATAATTTCAAAATTTTCTGAATGATAGTATTTGAGTTAGAGTGGAGGATCAACACATACACACATACACACAGACATCATCGTGAAAATGTTAAAATTGGATTCTAGGGACCTTAAAACGTGGTCATTTACCAAAATTTCGATATGCGATTTTTAGCACGATCTCTATACCTCCCGTACCAAGGGTAGCGGGAGGTAAAAATTATAAAGAAATTGAATTTAATAAAGTAGACAGTTATGGAAACAGCTACTATATTATACTCTGTTCCATTTAAGCCATTCAGCAGATGGCGCTGACATCAGCGCCAGTTTTAAGTAGCTGAAGTTACATTGGGTAAACTTGTCTATTGTGTCCAATTTCTGCCAATCAGAGAGTTCATAACTATGACCTATTCTCTATAATACTGAATGGCTTAAATGGAACAATGTATAAGAAAATTCTGATTGAAAGATGTCAATGTCAAGTGCAATTGACATAAGTATGTTTGTCTTATAATTTTACTGGAAATATAGGATCTTTTGCTAGAAATTTTCTGCATGAAATTTGTACAAAATACATATGTGTATGAGCTCGTAAGTATTATCTTTCTGGTCAAATATTGACAAGCCAAAGATGTTAGTTTTAAATCTTTCTCTCTGTATAAAAGTACAAATCTTCTGCACTAATTCCATTTGTCCCTTATTTGTGATTCCTTGAATCAACTCTTGTTTTAGAACAATTTTGTGCTCCACCAATACATGTATCTGTAATTCAATTCCCGTGGACCTCTCGTGAACTGGTCTCCGTCTACCTTGCTTCTAAAAGGTAACCCTCCATTAGATTCCCACGTCGTCTACATAAGAATATGCTAATTACTCTTGCATCTACTCTGGATTCCGCAAATTATAATACATATTCAGTTCAGTCGTCCACTGATTTGCATTAAGTTTGTCAATTATTTCACAGAATTATCCGTAGCTATATACTTGTGAGTTGAACGTATTTCAGATAGATAATCTGTATACTTTGTACTTGCTTAGCTAGCTTTTTAGATAATCGAAACTCAAGCTCAGGAATTCAGCGAAGAGTTTGAACCATTAAACTTAAGCTTAACGGAGAAACTTTAAATACGATAGAGCCTTTGGAACTGCCGAAGGATTTTTCAATCATGTTTTGACTATGGATAATGTAAGGTAATATTTTTAGATTTTACAGTTACGGAGTATCGTTTATAAATAAAAATAATGTTTATATCGCATATCATTCTTCAATTTTTATATTTTAAGGCCACCTCTAGTTTAATAACACTAGTTAAGAATTAAAACTGAAGGTTAACATCTATACTTCGTTCCAGATAGAATGTGGACTAGGGCTTTTAAACCATGAACTCAGATTGGCGTAAATCGCGGGCGAAACCATCTATTTCTATCCTATTCTAATATGGACAGAAGCTATTAGATTTTGATGTAAATCGGATAACCGGAAATGGCACTTTACTTGAAGCTCAAAATAGTTTTTCTCCGAAAAATACATTTAAAACATAAATTTCGCAATTTGTGTTATTACAAAAACTAAACACTATTAAATTTTGTGCAATATAAATTTATAAAATATTCTATTTTATAAATCCCGTAGCCTATGTTTTAATCATAACTCCATGATCACACAATGGGCTAAATGCGTGCCATTTTTTACCTCTCACTACCCTTGGTAAGGGAGGTATAGGGATCGTGCTGAAAATCGCATATCGAGATTTTGCTAAATGACCACGTTTTAAGGTCCCTAGAATCCAATTTTAACATTTTCACGATGATTTCTGTGTGTATGTATGTGTGTATGTATGTGTGTGTGGATCCTTTACTCTAACTCAAATACTATCATTCAGAAAATTTTGAAACCTTGTATTTCGAACTTTTTCTGTAATGAAAAGAGCCCATTAGATTTTGGTGTAAATCGGATAACCGGAAATGGCACTTTACTAGAAGCTCATAATAGTTTTTCTTCCAAAAATACCTTTAAATGTTATTTTTTCGGGATTAATGTTATTATAAAAATTAAAGATTATTAAATTTTCTACAGATTTGCATTGATACTTTTTCTATATATTTTATGGATATATTTATAAAATTATAAATTTAATCCCCGAGCCTACGCTTTAAACAAGCTAAACTCCTTGGTTACACAGTTCATATCTTAAATATATGTAACTGACAAATAAATGTCACTGTCAAAGAACTAATCATTTCAAATTAATAACAGTAACGTTTTAAAAAGAAAATAGTAAATAGAACCCTAGTTATATGGAATGGATCTTAATACAGTTTCCGCAATAACTAAATATGTAAATACATATATTTAAATTAATAAAAATTAAATAGCGGGAGGTTTGGTGTTGGCCACATCAGATTTTTTATTTAATATTTTTGAAGAGACGATAAAAACTTACTACCCATATTTTTTCTTTTGGCAAAATTTTCATTAATTATGCTTAATATTGAACAATTGAATGGATTTTAAATATTTCTAAAATTAAATTGATAATTCAAATTTTGTCATTTGACATTTTAGCAACAGTTATTTTCAAATTAGGTTAGAATTAAAATTTATATTTATTATTTTATGAACATACAAATAACTTGAATTTTAATTTAATTTTTAAGAGTGCTTTACTGTTTGATGTAAATATTTTACTATAAAAAATCTAATATCATGATTAATGAAAGGTAGTGAGAATTAAAATGAAAGATATTTATTTGACCCTTAGACTAAGTTGCCAACTTCACAATTTAAAAAATCCCAAAAACATTTATACAAAATTGTTCATTGTTACTATGTTTTTGACAAAAACAGTTGTATAAAATTCACTTTGTGTACGCGAAATAGGAAAAAGAGTTTGTACCATTACCTATAATTTACGTTTTCAAATTACGTTGCTAAAGTAACATTACGACTTTTAAATTACAGATCCAAGTCCAAACATGCAACATACCAGCTCTTTAGCTCAGTTTCGTTTATAGAAAAATATACATAATTCTCTAACACTTCCTATTTTCTTTCTAGAAATTTCGCTATACATGCTTTTCTTAGTTAATTTTAGCAAACAGCAAGTGTCGTGCGCGCTATCAGAAAAATCAGGCGAAACAAAGCTTTGGCGTTATCAGGGGCTCGAGCGATTAGCGACAGCAATCGACCACCTCTGCTGCCTCGACGCCCAGCCTTCTGCGATATAATTCGCCCCGAACACGATAAATTCCAAACCGACATATTTTATTTCTCCACACGAACCAGGGAAGAGTTAGTATGAAAGGAATAAGTGTTTCTGTTATTGTTAGTGCAGTTATCCTGCAAATTATTAGAAAAAGTTGAGAAAGAAATTTTTCCAGGTTGTTATTTATTTAATCAGATCGATATTCCCTTTATTTCTGACAAGAAAATAGTTTTTATTTTTTGCAGAAATTAAAATAAGGAAAATCTTGTATTAATAAAATTAGAATTTAGAGCAATGTTCCAAAATCCTACATGTAATGGTTAGTTGAAGATTTTTTTATTAATATTCATATAATCAATGAGAACCATAAAAACAATAATGCCATTAATAATCTGTTGAGAACAAATCGTATATTGTACAGAACGGCAACGATTTTTGACAAAATTTATACTAGAACTGTAGACAAAGGTTTGACATCAAATTTCCACACTTTCATGATAGCAGATAATGACAAACTTTCTCATTCTTATTGTAAACAGAAATGGAAAATATGTATAGTTACTTTGCCTTCTTTCTTTTACGGAATGATTGAAAAAAATATGAACAATGGGCTACTTGCGTGCCATTTTTTATTTAATATTTTTGAAGAGACGATAAAAACTTGCTATCCATATTTTTTCTTTTGGAAAAATTTTCATTAATTCGCCAGAAAAAAATTAATGAAATTTTAATATTTAAATTACCGCCATGTATGACGTAGAATTGCGCCGAACCAATGAATGACCGTAAAGCAATAACATCGGTACGTCCAATAGCAACGGCATGTGCCGGTAATTTAAACTTGATAGATCATCTGTTTGACGTTTGAATAATAGTTTGGAAGTTAATATTTTCGTTTGTCATTTTAATCTTGTGCGAGTATAAGCTAAGTTAAAATTCTTCAAAATCCTGCTTAACAAATCGAAATACGTAATAAAAGTAACAGAAACCACGCAAATTGTAAATAATAAAGAAGAGAGACAGTGACAGAAAAATGAACTAATGTCAAAATCACATTAAAACTCGCACTCGCTCGCTATCTACAGGTTACATTCTTAAATATGGATCCCTTTCTTCAGTTCAAAATAATGACGTCAAAGAAAATCTTCTTTCTTATTTTATTAAAAAAAAATATATTTTCTTTTAAATAAAATTTATATTTTTACATACGTTTTCAACTTTATTTTAGGTATTTACTGATAGAATCAGATTTTCAGTACCACGCAAGTATAGCCTATTCAAAACTTTTTCGCACCAAAAAATAACATATAAGTTCGTCCCCAACTTTGACAATTAAGAATAACAAAAATAATAATTTGTCTCTGTTTTTTTAATCACTTGTATTTCGGCCTGTATACCGTGAGTATTTTTTAACGTGAAACAGAATTTTCAATTTCCATAGCAACTAAATGACAGCAAGGTATAAGAGCATTCCATCATTCCATTTAAAATAGAACATAGGCTGTCATTGTCAAGTGAATATTATCTGTCAATTAGGGTTGTATTGTTACTTTTAAATCAAAAATAATGTATACAGGTCAAGAAAAAGTACAAATAATTAAATGGTATAATGCAGACGTTAGCCTCAGACAGGTATCTGATTTATTTCGTAAATCATTTCCTGATCGACCAACTATATTACGAATTGTTATCAATTTTAAGAAAGATGGTTGCGTTAAACGTGAACACGTAATGGAAACAAGACGGAATAATGTTTTAACGGAGGTGAAAATGGCCGAAATTATTACGCTCGTACGAAATAATAATAGATTTTCTGCGAAAACGATAGGGCAGCTTGCCCAGCTGCGGGTGTAAGCAAAACCAGTGTACATCGTTTACTAAGGAAAGAACATTTTAAATCGCGTTCAAAACCATCAAGAATTGGTTGTGGGTAAAAGTGAACATTTATTGAATGTTTATATTAATTGTAATGTTTTTAATTTTAAAATGATTAAATCAAAATACATATTTTATTTGCTATGTATAAATGGAACGCTCTTATACATTGCTGTCATTTGGTTACCATGTTTCAAGTTAAATAAAACGCACGGTATAAGAAGTTTTATTCAAATCGGTTAATCATTTGTTTAAAATTTACTCAGTCAGTTTTCATGAATGGCATTACTGTTTGAGTTCCTCATTGATTTGACTTCACCGCGTTGCAAGGGCACCTGCACTAACATTTGTGTAATATGTATACGTAGTGAGACCACGCGCCTTGAATATCTCCCACGTAGCAGAGAAGGGCAGCACAGCGACTCCCACCAGGAGGTCAGCGACCGCCAGCGAGACGATGAACAGATTGGTGACTGATCTGAGCTTGGAGGAGCAGAAGACGGCGGCGATGACGAGGCAGTTGCCCACGATGACGACGACGTTGATGGCGGCGAGCACGGAGAGCGAGGCGAGCAGGCTGGGGTCGCTCCAGGTGACGTCGTGCGCCAGGGCCTCGCACGCGCTCGCGTTCAGTTGCTCTCGCATACCCGCCGGCCCCGCCGACCCACAGCGGACTCACCCCGCCCACACCTGGGGGAGCATCTTCACAGGGCTACCCTATAGTATAATACACGCATGGTCAAGTTGGGTTAGGGATACTTTTTACCAAATACACGATCATATATAATTTATGATAATTTCAAAATATAGAGATAGATAAATGGTTTCTTTTAAGATGTACGGTATATATTGCATAATTATTTATTTACCACGTTATTAAAGTTAAAACTTTATTCTGGCAGATTAAATTGTGTTTCCATTCTCCGATGTCGAATTATGGATTTCAGTAGTTAGTATTTACTGATTTAGAACTACATACTACACAAATTTCTAGTGATGCACGACGAAGCGAGAGTACTCTCGCATCTCGTCTCGTCTCGTTGCATTATGCAAGATTGCAGTTTAAAATTCGAGGCGAGATCGATATAACTGCGAGAAGCGAGAAATCTCGCGAGATTCTCGCGAGAGACTCGCAATAAAAAGTATTTGTAACTTTACAGCTTTGATTTATAAATTCAACGAAAAATGTACCGTACAAGGAGGAGAGTCAACGCTAATTCATACATAGAAAACGTAAATGTGAAAATTATATGCATTCACAATATTTTTTGAGTCTATTTATAGTCGATCAGTATCTGTCTCTGAGCGAGAAAATACAAAAATAAAGACAAAATCGGTATTGCATCCAATAGTAGGTACCAATAATATACCGGGTGTTTTAGGCCAACCGACACATGGAGGATTAACATGGAAAATCAGTTAATTGTGAATAGGATCTCCCCAGTGCAAGATATTGAAATTTTGTATGCTTATCCGGGGGTACTAATTGTATTGATTGCATTTCAAAACAGCCAATTTAAATATGTAATAATAGAAGAAATTAAGAAAATATGGTGTGGCCAACACAATACATCCCGCAAAATATCTTTTTTGATAATAAAATAAAGATAAAATTTTAAATATCGGGATAGAATACAATTCACTAATCCAAAAATGAGAATTAGCTTAAACTTTATTGCGAATCGTTAATTTTTATTAATCTACATACATACATTTGAATAATTGTGCAACCAAGATGTTTTGTTTGTTTAAAGCGTAGGCTTCGGGATTTAAATTATAGATAAAAAAGTATTAATGCGAATCTGTAGAAAATTTAATAATCTCTAATTTTTATAATAACATTAATTTCGAAAAAATAACATTTAAAGGTATTTTTCGAAGAAAAACTATCCAAAATCTAATGGACTCCTTCCGGCATTTTTAGGTAAGGAAAGTATTCCACTACAATTCCAAAAATTATAATTCTTCCGTATTTCTCTTCGCTACATCCATAGCTGATTAGATTTTGGTTATAATTGGTCAATCGGAAGTACCCACATTTGAAGATCTTAACAGTTTTTCTTGAAAAAACAATGATAAATAACATTTTTTTACATTTAATGTTATTATAAATATTAAAGAATATTTTATTCTCTATACAATTTGACTGCATTTTATACTTCATAATAAATGGATATAGAGTTAAAAATTATAAAGATACTAAATTTCATAAATTAGCCAGCTATGCTAAAACTATATAACGAAAATTCTGATTGTTTGTGTTATAATTTTACTGGAAATATAGGATCTTTTGCTAGAAACTTTCTGAATGGAATTTGTATAAAACACGTATAACTGCCGGCAGGTAATATATAAGAAATAGAATCTTTTCAAGGAACTATCTGTACGAAATTTGTACAAAATACATGGAACTGACGGAAGGTAATGTGCTGGCCACATCAGGTTTTTATTTTTGCAAATAACTTCCAAGTGTGAAATAAACTGGATTTTGATTTGCACATTTTAGGGCATTTTTTATATTCTTTCGACTGGCGATATTAATTTTATTTATCACTGCTGGTTTTCGAAGATTGACGTCAACGTTTCAATTATTATATAGGCGCCATATTGGAAAGTTACACCATTGAAAAGCGAATTTTTTAATTTTCCAACGATATGTAATATATCTATGTTCAATCATATATTACAAATTGCAAAAATGCAACAAATGAACGCAATATTCCAACTATTTGTAATAAAATTTTCTTTTTAAACTAGAAGTGAATTGAAACGTAAAATTTGTACTATAAAATTTCAATTTTCGATGAAATCTCATTTCATTGTCAACAATACGATAATCGTGCAATTAATTATTAAAACAACTGTTTTATTGGCTTCGGAAATAGCACAGAAGAATGAAAGAAACTAATAACGTGAATAAATCGTAACGTAATGTGAAATGTGAGGTTATATTTAGGTTTGGATGCAAACACAACTGTGTAGGCGTTTTGCAGTATACCGGTTTTACAATATTCCTGTGACACAAAGAAAAAAAGCAATAGATGTAATTACTCTCGAATAATGAATTTTCTATTTTGATATATAGGCCAGTCGGCAGGGCGTTTAAAAGAAGCTATTGTGGAAATAAATGGTGGCAAAGTGGAATAAATTTTATTCTCTTTATTGGGATTGTTATTCTGGTTAACTATTTTTAACATAACTCTTTGAGAGTTCATCCTAGGTAAAAAATGTAAGAACACTTTTATGTACAAAACATCTGATGTGGCCAGAACATTACTTTCCGTCAGTTATATGAGGTATTTACGAAAATTTTACCAGTGAACAGTTACCGGTAAACAGCTTTTTATCAGGTTATAGCTACCGGAATTGATATTTTAAGAACGCGTGGTAAACAGGGTAGATTCATAACCTATGAAAAATTTGAAAATTTAAAATAGGTTAGAAATTTGACGTAGTTAACAAACTGAGCAGTCCTACTTTGAACACATTTCTACTTTTAACGCGCGCGCTTCGCTTTGCATCACTACCTTTTTTTGAGATTAGATTCTTCATAAATCCGGTAAATGTATCTGGAAGATATTGATCAATTTTCGAACAGGGTAACTTTTTACGACTCGTGTTTTCGAACACAGTCGGTAGATGCGGTATCTACCGGTAGAATTTTCGTAAATGCGTATGTATTTTCTATAAAATATCTTGTATGTACATTACCTTTTGACAGTTGTATGTATTTTATACATATTTTATAAAAATTCCATACAGAAAGTTTCGAGCAAAAAGATCCTATATTTCGAGTAAAATTATAACAAAAATATACTACGAATGTCAATTGCACTTGACACTGACATCTTTCAATCAGAATTTTCTTAATATACCTAGTAGCTGTTTCTAACATAGCTGGCTAATTTATGAAATTTATTTTTTTTTAGTATTATAACTCTATATCCATTTAATATAAAGTATAAAATGCAGTCAAATCGTATAAAGAATACAATGTTCTTTAATATTTATAATAATATTAAATGTGAAAAAATTATATTTAACATCGTTTTTTCAAGAAAAACTGTTAAAATCTTTAAATGAGGGTACTTCCGGTTGACCAATTATAACCAAAATCTAATCAGCTCTTCATATGGATGCAACGAAGTGGAAAACGAAAGAATTATAATTTTTAGAATTGTATTAGAGTTATCGTAGACGAAAATTTTGTTACACACACACACACACACACACACACATACACACACACACTCACTCACTCACTCACTCACTCACTCACTCACTCACTCACTCACTCACTCACCCACTCACTCACTCACTCACTCACTCACTCACTCACTCACTCACTCACTCACTCACTCACTCACTCACTCACTCACTCACTCACTCACTCACTCACTCACTCACTCACTCACTCACTCACTCACTCACTCACTCACTCACTCACTCACTCACTCACTCACTCACTCACTCACTCACTCACTCACTCACTCACTCACTCACTCACTCACTCACTCACTCACTCACTCACTCACTCACTCACTCACTCACTCACTCACTCACTCACTCACTCACTCACTCACTCACTCACTCACTCACTCACTCACTCACTCACTCACTCACTCACTCACTCACTCACTCACTCACTCACTCACTCACTCACTCACTCACTCACTCACTCACTCACTCACTCACTCACTCACTCACTCACTCACTCACTCACTCACTCACTCACTCACTCACTCACTCACTCACTCACTCACTCACTCACTCACTCACTCACTCACTCACTCACTCACTCACTCACTCACTCACTCACTCACTCACTCACTCACTCACTCACTCACTCACTCACTCACTCACTCACTCACTCACTCACTCACTCACTCACTCACTCACTCACTCACTCACTCACTCACTCACTCACTCACTCACTCACTCACTCACTCACTCACTCACTCACTCACTCACTCACTCACTCACTCACTCACTCACTCACTCACTCACTCACTCACTCACTCACTCACTCACTCACTCACTCACTCACTCACTCACTCACTCACTCACTCACTCACTCACTCACTCACTCACTCACTCACTCACTCACTCACTCACTCACTCACTCACTCACTCACTCACTCACTCACTCACTCACTCACTCACTCACTCACTCACTCACTCACTCACTCACTCACTCACTCACTCACTCACTCACTCACTCACTCACTCACTCACTCACTCACTCACTCACTCACTCACTCACTCACTCACACTCACTCACTCACTCACACTCACTCACTCACTCACTCACTCACTCACTCACTCACTCACTCACTCACTCACTCACTCACTCACTCACTCACTCACTCACTCACTCACTCACTCACTCACTCACTCACTCACTCACTCACTCACTCACTCACACACACACACACACACACACACACACACACACACACACACACACACACACACACACACACACACACATACATACACACATCATCGTAAAAATAGTAAAATCGTATTCTAGGGACCTTAAAACGTGCTTATTCATTAAAAACTCACCACCGAATTTTTTGACCAAAGACAATACCTTCCTTACCTAAAGGTGACGGAAGGTAAAAATTACGAGCTTTAATTTTGTATTCTTATAAAATTTTAATACAGGCCAAAAACTCATTTTTACCATCTTCGATCCAAGATGGCGGTAAAATTCGAGGTCGCCAGAGGATGCAAAATTAGTATGTCTTTTTGGAGATCCCAATAAAGAGAATAAAGTTAATTCCAGCTTGCCACCATTTATTATAAACTATTGTTAATGCCGAAATCTGTCTATTAAATAGTATGAAAGAAACAATAACCTTTTCAATTTAAAGACATAGAAGATATGCGCAATGGGGATCTGCTCATAGTAAGAAGAACAGTTCCGTGGCGTTTGTTTCCAAAAGAATTAGACGTAAAATGTGAGAAAAGCCTCAGACAACTTTAAAAAACTTATTGAAAAAAGTTTCAAAAGCTTTTATTAAAGCAAAAAGATGCAAATTTTCACCGAGAATACAGGTATTTTAATGACTGCAATATTTTTGACGTTTCGTTTGACAGCCCAACTGGCAGTTGTTTGCGCCATTTTACTTACTATTTGCTGCGATAGAAAGAGATAACCGTTAAATTGAAAAGGTCTATTATTATTATTTTAAGTTAGAAACAATCCGATCGAAGATTGCCAAAAACCTTGGAATAACACCTTGAAGAAAATACATAGATGTCACTTATCGTCAATGAAAATAAAAACTAGTATACATATTTCATTAATCATAATCATACGATGAGAACGTAAAATATACCAACTTATTTCATATGCATTAAAAATTTACATCGCAAGACTTTGTTTTCACGATATTCGTGATATACGGTAACGCCTCTATTCCATCTCGCTTTCATTGAAGACGGACTTTATTTACATAAAAGCGTTTTTCTTTTTCATTACTTTTAAAAATCTTTGAGCAAAAGATTTTTATAAAAAAATATATCTCGTAAAAACCATGTTTATTTTAATTACTGAAATAAATATTCGTTTCATATTCAAGTACCCAGCAGAAGTTTACATTTTATATTAAATCAAATATAAACCTGAATTTTCAGAAAATCTTTATTCAGTTAAATATTAATAATTTTTAAACAGTTTACCATTCTATATTATATAGTTTCCTTGAGCAACTACACACTTACGCCATAGAGCAAGCATCTTTTTGATTTTCGTGTCATAAAAAGAAATTGGACGTATTTAAAGCCATTTGCTCATGAATGCTTCCACCTGTTCGTTATTTTCAAATCATTGCCGTTTTAACGTCTCTTTTAGTTATTTGAACAAATGGTATTCACAAGAGAATAAATCCGGGCTGTAAGGGGGATGTTCATTTGTAGGTAAATGCATTTGCGTCAATTTTCATTGGGTGACTTCAAATTCGCGACCTTATTCCAGATTTTTGGTCTCGTGGCCGTGTGCCTGAGTGTCAGGTCGCAAATCTGGGGAACCGGGTTCGATCCCAACCGACGCCAAATATTTCGAATTTTAAATGACACAAAATTGACCCGCACGGTGCAAATAATTCATCATTACCGATATCTGTGTACAAAGCAGATTGGCACATCCAGCAATGGGTAATAACCCGTGATGATATATTTATTTATTTTATTCCAGGTTTTTCACCGATTTCATCGGTCATGTTCAATAAGGTCGCGAATTTCTTCAATTCTGTTTTGTATTATACTGATTTTGGGGCTTCTAAAGAGATGCTAAATAAAGTTCGGTTTATATTTGACTTTTGACTGATCCTCCAATTTTCTTGTTTTTACCTTCCGTCACCTTTAGGTAAGGAAGGTGTGGTCTTTGGTAAAAAAACTCGATGATGAGTATTTAATCGATAAGCACGTTTTATGGTCCCTAGAATACGATTTTACTATTTTTACGATGATGTTTGCATGTGTGGGTGTATGTGTGTGTATGTGTGTGTGTGTGTGTGTGTGTGTGTGTGTGGGTGTGTGTGGGCGTGTGTGTGTGTGTTGCGCGCGCGTGCGTGTTTGTGTATGTATATATATATATATATATATATATATATATATATATATATATATATGTGTGTATGTGTGTGTGTGTGTATTGTGTGAGTGTGTGTGTGTGTGTGTGTGTGTGTTGTGTGAGTGTGTGTGTGTGTGTGTTGTGTGAGTGTGCGTGTTGTGTGTGTGTGTGTGTGTGTTGTGTGAGTGTGTGTGTGTGTGTGTGTGTGTGTGTGTGTGTGTTTATGTGTGTACTATAATTTAATAGCTATTTGTGTATTAAGAGCGCAAAATGGGACATTGTCGATTGAGAGGTTGTTGACGCGCGACGCAGGAGCGCGGTATTCTCTCGAAATCGACAATGTCCATTTGCGCTCGAAACACACACATGATTTTTTCTACAGTCCTTCACCATTTAACACTTTGTACTTACAGTACTATTCAATAGTTTTGCAGTGAAGATAGGAACGAATTCAGATACGACTTCAAGATATTGTTTTCGTTTTCGTTTTTACAAAAAAATTAATGCCAATTTTGTAATGAATATTATAAGTTTTTTGTATATGTAATTTATTTGTCTCAAGTACATTAAACTAGTGAAGTAGAAAAGTGGATGTCCATTGGGAGCATTCACGCCAAACTTTTGCAGGTGGCAGCACAACTATTTACACAATTTATTTTATATTTAATTTTAATTTATCGTTATTTTCTATTCTTTTTGAGCTATTGCTTCAATCTAATCCAAGTATTATATACTTTCGTTTTTGTAAATAAATGCCCTATTTTATTTTCACAGCAGTTCAGCATTTTGTATGGTTATGTAATATACCGACGGAGCAGTTATATGTCAAATTGACTTGTGAAGATGGTAAATGTGTATCTACAATGTCATTAGTTCCTGACTAAACGTTTCTATTAAGAATGTAGACAAGTGTCATTTCTCAACATTATATAGTTGGAAATTTGGACAGCGAGCGTTTTTTCTTTGTCGCGCATGAGCGACAATGTGACATTTTGCTTGACAAAAGAGAGCGCAAATGGCTACTTTGTATATAGACTGTAGAAAAAAAATTATAAGTCTTTTGTATTCTTCTTCGTATCATCATATGAAGAGCTGAATAGTTTTTGATTACAATTGGTAAACTACAAGTACCCCTATTTGAAGATTTTAACAGTTTTTCTTGAAAAAACTGTGTTAAATATCATTTGATTGCATTTTATACTTCATATTGAATAGATATAGAATTAAAAAATTATAAAGAAATTAAATTTCATAAAATAGCCAGCTGTGGAAATAGCTACCATATTAAGAAAATTCTGATTAAAAGATATCAGTGTCAAATGCAATTGACATAATATGTTTGTCTTATAATTTTCCTGGAAATATAGGATCATTTGTTAGATACTTTCGGTTACATACAATTGCTGGAAGGTAATGTATGTACAAGGAATATAATCTTTTGCAAGGAACTTTCTGAATGAAATTTGTACAAAATACATAGAAGTGTATGAAGGTAATGTGCTGGCCACATCAGATTTTTTCATATATAATATCATAAGTGGTAAATTTTTGGCGGAAAATTTTTCAGATTGTTACGAGAGCCGGTTGCCTTGCAATTTATTGAGTGGCATTGACAAAAAATCACGAGTTGTCAAACGAGTGATTTTTGATCAATGCCAAGAGATAAATTGGCATCAGGCGAGTAAAGCAATCGGAAAATTTTTCCCGGATAAAATTTGACGACGAATGGTATTCGGGTGACTATTTCCAAAATAAAAATCAGGTAATCATTTATATATATATATATATATATATATATATATATATATATATATATATATATATATATATATATATATATATATATATATATATTCTAATTTTTATTGTAATTTACGGTGTTATATTTAAGTTTGCTTTTTCAACGTTTTAAATAAATTCCTGTCCGAATCGACTCGTTTTTAATAAAAATTGCTAATCGTCAAAATATACACACTTTGACAGGTATGTAAACAATATGTTTCTAAAATATCAAAAAAATTTCGCTTTTCAAAACTCACTTGTAAAATACATCTTATTGGCTTAAAGGAAGTGAAATTTTTTTTGTGACTGTGTTTCTGTCGAAATGAAACTTGGGAACTAGGTAGAATCCTAAATGAAATTTTTTTTGTGACTGTGTTTCTGTCGAAATGAAACTTGGGAACTAGGTAGAATCCTAAATTTGGATTGGCTTATAAATTTATGAGTGAAATAGTCAATAATAATGAATAAAACAAAATATACAAACTGTTCCAAAAACATTCAGCCACATTTTGAAATGCAGTTCATTGTTAAAAATAAACCAAAAATCTCATAAATTTAGATTCGGAAGTTAACACTTAAAGAGTTATATCCTGTCCAAGATATTTGAAATTGTTTTCTAAAATATGTCAAGACCAGCTATGAATTCCCAGAAACCCAAAAGTCATACTCTTTCATTCGCCAAATGTCAATTCTGCTCTTTTTATCTGTGGAGTATACATGTATTATTATTTATTTATGCATCCTGAAATCTCATATTTTACAAAATTGTATTTGCTCGTATTTTGAAATATTTAAATTTTGGAAAAGATTATACATTTCGCAAGAATATCAACATATGAAAATGAAAAATATCGAATTTTAAAAACAAGCACATATGAATAAAAAGTTTATGATTTATATGTACATCTACATACGGGTTAGCTGACCCACATTATATTGAAAATAAGCATACATATATTTTTTTGTTACTTTTAATGATATTACTGGATTTTACCACACATTATTTCCTCAGAAGTAGAAAAAAAAAATTAAAATTGCCGTGATTTGAGGAAAAAATAAATATAAGTACCTAAGTGTGTTCTATAAGAATAACGAATGAAAAATTTCAGTTAACTACACTATAATTCCAATATTAGTTTCTTTCTGTGATATTGCAATTTAAAAAAAAAAACAGTTTTATGTAAACTAATTTAGACCAGTCAAACCATTTTAACATATTGTAGCGTGTGAGCCCCGCTGCTACACTGAACAAACGTCTAAGTAAAGCGATGACGTAATCGCGCTAGCAGCCTGGCTACGTAAACAAACAAGCCGCGACGTGTTTAATTACTTCCGGTCGCCTGAACCTTTTGTATTCATTGTTATTATGCGGTCGAACATTCTAGAGCTCCCTGGAAGTTAATGGCAGCTGTATAAAAGGGACGCAACTATACTCGAGAGTTAGTTACATGGAGAGACATATAGAGACATTCACATAGAGTGTTAGTGAAGCACAGCAGAATCGTGGTGAGCGTATGCAGTATAGTGTCGAGTGGAGGACTCGGGAAGCTACTGGTTAACTGGGATAGCTGTGGATGTGAATACTCGGTAGTGTTGATGAATATTGGGAAGCTATAGTGTATAAGGACAGTAACGGCGACTCGGGAAGCTAGGTATACCGGGACAGTAACGGCAAGTGGAAGTGGATACTCGGCAGTGGTGTTGAAGAATTGTGGCATACGGACAGTTGGTGATACTAAGGCTGTGGAAGAGAGAGAGAGTTACATAAATAGACAGATAGTGAGGTGAAAGCTGTGACTTCTGTCTGAGCAGTTGAATATACAGACGCTGTTGAGTCAGTTGAGTATATAGACGCTGTGAAGGTCGGTACGCGGACAGTTGAACGTGATATAAATAAAGAGGTGATATAAATAGTCGAAATAAATAATTAGTAGTATCGTGGAAATAAATAGTAGTGTTAATTCGTTAAATAAATAAAGAGTGTTAGTGTTATCTAGTTAATTATAGTTTTGGTCTTAATTAGTTTTTAATAACTGTTTAATATTAGTAATAGTCATTTTCGTTATAGTTTAATAAACCTATATTTTAATTAATAATAATTGTCTAATATTTACACTTTATCCAAATAAATAAGAACGTTACAATATGTTGTTTAGTTCGAGATAAGGATGAAAAGTTCAAGTTTTTGACCTTGGGGAGGCTCGGCATTAGCCGCCATCTTGGATTGGGTTTTTGGCTATTTTCTCACAAAAAGTTGCCCGTATCAAAAATTTACAAAAATACAAAATTTAAGCTCGTTAATTTTTGTACAAAAAAGTGTTCTTACAATTTTTATCTAGGATGAATTTTCAAACAGTTATGTTAAAAATAGTTAATCAGAATAACAATATCATACTTTTAAACAAATTTGGGTCATAACCCACAACTGGGTAGATCGTCTTTTTTCCCGGGGAAGGCAGCAAATTGTTCTCCAGGGTATATAAAGTGAGCACCAAGGGTCAATATTTGGAATACTATGACAAATTTTTCACGTAGCACTAGCCCCCGGTCTATAAATTTGTAAATCAAAATTTGTAAAATAAATCCATCATAAACCACACATTAGAATAAATGAAAAACTTTTTACCTCCCGCTATCCTTGGTAAGGGAGGTATAGGGATCGTGCTAAAAATCGCATATCGAGATTTTGGTAAATGAACACGTTTTAAAGTTCCTAGAGTCCAATTTTTACATTTTCATGTTGATGTCTGTGTGTATGTGTGTGTATCCTCCACTCTAACTCAAATACTATCATTCAGAAAATTTTGAAAACTTGTATTTCGAACTTTTTCTGTCATGGAAAGATTTTGGTCAAAATCGGATAACCGGAAATGGCACTTTACTTTAGTTCAAAATAGTTTTTCTTCGAAAAATACTTTAAATGTTATTTTTTCGAGATTAATGTTATTATAAAAATTAAAGATTATTAAATTTTCTATAGATTCGCATTAATACTTTTCTATATATTTTATGGATAAATTTGTCTATAATTTAAATCCCAGAGCCTACGCTTTAAACAAACAAAACGCAGTTATTCAAATGTATGTAACTGACAGATAAATGTCACCATCAAAGAACTAATCATTTCAAAATAATATTAGTAACGTTTTAAAAAGGAATTCAATACAGTTTCCAGCATAAGTAAATATGTAGGTATGGATTTAGATTAATAAAAATTAACGATTCACAAAAATGTTTAAGCTAATCCTCATTTTTGGATTAATGAATTGTATTCTATCCCGGTATTTAAAATTTAATTTTCACTTCATTATAGTTCCGGTGGCTCAAAGCAACGCCTCATGTCATGAGAGCCCTCTGGGCTCTGGGTTCGAATCCCACTAAGGCATGGATGTGTGTGAATGTGAACCCACTGTGTAATTGGGATTTAATCCTGTTGAGGGGTTTATAAAAAGGTAGTTACTTGGATTAGATTAGACTATATTTTAAGAATAGTTTTTGGAGTACTTTTTCTTCCCTTTTTACCTTCCGTCACCTTTAGGTAAGGAAGGTATTGTCTTTGGTCAAAAAATTCGATGATGAGTTTTTAATCAATAAGCACGTTTTAGGGTCCCTAGAATACGAATTTACTATTTTTACGATGATGTCTGTATGTGTGTGTGTGTGTGTGTGTGTGTGTGTGTGTGTGTGTGTGTGTGTGTGTGTGTGTGTGTGTGTGTGTGTGTGTGTGTGTGTGTGTGTGTGTGTGTGTGTGTGTGTGTGTGTGTGTGTGTGTGTGTGTGTGTGTGTGTGTGTGTGTGTGTGTGTGTGTGTGTGTGTGTGTGTGTGTGTGTGTGTGTGTGTGTGTGTGTGTGTGTGTGTGTGTGTGTGTGTGTGTGTGTGTGTGTGTGTGTGTGTGTGTGTGTGTGTGTGTGTGTGTGTGTGTGTGTGTGTGTGTGTGTGTGTGTGTGTGTGTGTGTGTGTGTGTGTGTGTGTGTGTGTGTGTGTGTGTGTGTGTGTGTGTGTGTGTGTGTGTGTGTGTGTGTGTGTGTGTGTGTGTGTGTGTGTGTGTGTGTGTGTGTGTGTGTGTGTGTGTGTGTGTGTGTGTGTGTGTGTGTGTGTGTGTGTGTGTGTGTGTGTGTGTGTGTGTGTGTGTGTGTGTGTGTGTGTGTGTGTGTGTGTGTGTGTGTGTGTGTGTGTGTGTGTGTGTGTGTGTGTGTGTGTGTGTGTGTGTGTGTGTGTGTGTGTGTGTGTGTGTGTGTGTGTGTGTGTGTGTGTGTGTGTGTGTGTGTGTGTGTGTGTGTGTGTGTGTGTGTGTGTGTGTGTGTGTGTGTGTGTGTGTGTGTGTGTGTGTGTGTGTGTGTGTGTGTGTGTGTGTGTGTGTGTGTGTGTGTGTGTGTGTGTGTGTGTGTGTGTGTGTGTGTGTGTGTGTGTGTGTGTGTGTGTGTGTGTGTGTGTGTGTGTGTGTGTGTGTGTGTGTGTGTGTGTGTGTGTGTGTGTGTGTGTGTGTGTGTGTGTGTGTGTGTGTGTGTGTGTGTGTGTGTGTGTGTGTGTGTGTGTGTGTGTGTGTGTGTGTGTGTGTGTGTGTGTGTGTGTGTGTGTGTGTGTGTGTGTGTGTGTGTGTGTGTGTGTGTGTGTGTGTGTGTGTGTGTGTGTGTGTGTGTGTGTGTGTGTGTGTGTGTGTGTGTGTGTGTGTGTGTGTGTGTGTGTGTGTGTGTGTGTGTGTGTGTGTGTGTGTGTGTGTGTGTGTGTGTGTGTGTGTGTGTGTGTGTGTGTGTGTGTGTGTGTGTGTGTGTGTGTGTGTGTGTGTGTGTGTGTGTGTGTGTGTGTGTGTGTGTGTGTGTGTGTGTGTGTGTGTGTGTGTGTGTGTGTGTGTGTGTGTGTGTGTGTGTGTGTGTGTGTGTGTGTGTGTGTGTGTGTGTGTGTGTGTGTGTGTGTGTGTGTGTGTGTGTGTGTGTGTGTGTGTGTGTGTGTGTGTGTGTGTGTGTGTGTGTGTGTGTGTGTGTGTGTGTGTGTGTGTGTGTGTGTGTGTGTGTGTGTGTGTGTGTGTGTGTGTGTGTGTGTGTGTGTGTGTGTGTGTGTGTGTGTGTGTGTGTGTGTGTGTGTGTGTGTGTGTGTGTGTGTGTGTGTGTGTGTGTGTGTGTGTGTGTGTGTGTGTGTGTGTGTGTGTGTGTGTGTGTGTGTGTGTGTGTGTGTGTGTGTGTGTGTGTGTGTGTGTGTGTGTGTGTGTGTGGATGTGTGTGTGGATGTGTGTGTGTGTGTAACAAAATTTTCGTCTGCGATAACTCTAATACTGCAGTTACAAAAATTATAATTTTTTCGTGTACTTCTTCGTTACATCCATATGAAGAGCTGATTAGATTTTGGTTACAATTGGTCAACCGGAAGTACCATCATTTGAAGATTTTAACAGTTTTTCTTGAAAAAACTATGTTAAATATAATTTTTTCACATTTGATGTTATTATAAATATTAAAGTATATTTTATTCTCTGTACGATTTGACTGCATTTTATACTTAATATTAAATGGATATAGAGTTAAAAAATTATAAAGAAATTAAATTTCATAAAGTAGCCATAGCTATGAAAACAGCTACTATATTAAGAAAATTCTGATTGAAAGATGTCAGTGTCAAGTGAAATTGACATAGTGTGTTTGTCTTACAATTTTTACTGGAAATATAGGATCTTTTGCTTTCTGTATGGAATTTGTATAAAATACATACAACTGCTTTAAGGTAATGTACAAGAAATAATAATAATAATAATAAATCTTTTATTTCTGCAGATACATTACACTGTATATAGAAAACGTCACAAAATAATAATTTTCTGTATGAAATTTGCATAAAATACATGCAACTGCGGGAAGGTAATGTACAAGAAATAGAATATTTAATTTAGCAAGGAACTTTCCGTATGAAATTTGTACAAAATACATAGAACTGACGGAAGGTAATGTGCTGGCCACATCAGATTTTTTTATAAAATGTTGTTTGAAATTGGACTTTTTCCGGCCTTTTTGGGAAGGGATTTATGTTTATAAAACTTGTTGTTTTAATATTTTATTGAATTTGGACGTTTCGAAGGCCCAATGGCCTTCATCTTCTTACTATCTAGATACATACATATACATTACTTATTTTTTATAAATTATAACATTAATTTTCTTATATAAGGGTTGCTTACCTATCGTTACATTTTTGTTATTCCATTTTAATAAATTTTACATCTTATGTAGGGTATGTTTGAAAGATGGTGGAAAAATAACATGAACGGTTTTAAAACACTTGATCATTTACATGGCTGACGCACTAGGGAAATATTTATTCCACTGCTCTGAGAATTGGTCGCGCGAATTTTAAAAGGTTGTCATAATCGATGTGATTGTTAACACAGTTCTTTTCATTTATATTTATAAGCATGCTTTCGTATATTAATCTTTTATTTTTGTTTTCTTCCTGTTTCAAAATTTTAAGGTTTTTAAAATCGAAAATGTGTCCTGTTTCACAGTGATGTTTAACAAGGGCACTGTGGTGAATATTTTTGAAATCGCAGTTGTACTTATGTTGATAAAACCGTTTTTTGACCGGTTGGCAGGTTTCACCGATGTAAATTTTTTGACATATACCGCAATTGGCTTGGTAAACCACTTCTGAAACGTTTTCTATCGCTGTCTTGTCTTTCAGCTTGCTAAAGAGAGTTTTTGTGGTGTCGTAGTTTTTATTGGCAATTTTTATATCTGTTTCTTTTAGTATTTATTTCAGGCCTGCGTTTATAGTTTTATTGTATGGAATGGTAGTATATGTTGCTCTCTCCCTGGGTGCGCGCTCGCCATCCGTTTTTCTCTTTAAGTGATCTAATCGTTTTTTAATAGTATGTTTTGTTAGGTTTTCTGGGAAGCAGTTTTCTTTTAGAGTTTTTTTGGATGAAATTGATGTTTTGGTCATGGTACTTTTTGTTTGATAGTAAATAAGCTCTATCTATGAGTGCATTTATTACGCTTATTTTGTAGTTTTTGTTGGTGTTTGAATAGAAATTTAGATACCGTCCAGAATAAGTCGATTTTCTGTACCAGTTGGTATCAAATTTTTTGTTTTTCTTAATTAATGTTATGTCCAAGTAGTTAAGTCTATCGTCTGCGGGTAATTCTACTGTGAATTTAAGCCGAGGGTGAAAGCTGTTGAATTTAGTTGTTATTTTCTCTATGTTGTTTATGTTCGCGATGATTAGGCAATCGTCAACATACCTTTTGTATAAAATTATTTCGGTTTTAAGATCATCTAGTATCTTACTTTCTAATTTTTGAAGAACTAGGTCGGCTATGGTGCAGCTTAAGCTGCTGCCCATAGGGGTCCCGTCTATTTGTTGGTAAAGTTGGTCATTAAATGTAAAAGTTGACGCTTCGAAGCAGAGATTTATTGCGTCGCAGAATTCTTGTTTTGAAAAATCGGTATGCTCTTCTATTTCGTCCCATTTTTCTTCAACACAATCTATAACTAGATCTTGAGGGACATTAGGGTATAGCGAGCACACATCCAAGGAGAAAGCAACATAATTTTTTGGGATTTCTATTTTTGCGATTTCATCAACCAATTCAAATGAGTTCTTTAAATTATGTTTTGATTTGCATGTAACATTTCTCAGAACATTGGACAAATACTTCGCTAGTTTTTGGGTGGTGGTGTCAATAGTTGATGTTATTTGCCTCAATGGGACATTCTCTTTATGGATTTTAGGTAAAAAATACATTTTTCCTACTGCAGAGTGGTTTTTTATGAAGTCTTTTTTATTTACTTTAGTTAAGAAGTTTTTTACTTTATTATTAATTTTATTAAGCATCGCTGGTTTGATTTTTTTGTATGTTGTTTCGTCATTTAGAATTTCGAAAGCTTTTTCATTATAATTTTCTCTAGTTAATATTACTGTTTTTGCTTCTTTATCTGCCCTGGTCACTAATATATTTGGGTGCTCTCTTAAATAGATTTTTGTTTTCTTAATCCAATAATTTAATTCTGTTTCCCAGCATTCTAGTTTGTTATTATTTAATATTTTCGATTGGCTAGCTAGGAATTCTGAAATTTTAAGTTTTAAATCTTCTTTATTGGGAATATTTGCGTATTTAATCGTGTGCATTAGGTTTGTAAATGTGTTTAATATTAATACTCTATTTCTGGCTTTTGAATTTAAGTTATATGAAAAATTTGGACCTAGGGCAAGAACAGCAAGAATTTTTTCCTCAATGTCTTGTTAAGTTTACAATCCAATTTTTGTAATTTCGTAAGAGAATGTCACATATGGAGCCTTGAATTTGTTTGTTTTTTAAATTCTCTAAATTTTTTATTAGTTTGATTTTGTTTCGCGTTTTAGTTTTATGGTAAATTTCGTTTCCGTTATGTATGATGAAATAGTACAATTCAATTGGTAAAACGTTCATGAAGAAAAGAGTGAATTTAAGTTTTTGGTTACGTAATTTATGCGTAAGGTTTTCAGTTTCTTTGATTTCAATATTGAGAACCTTGTATTTATGTTTATAAAACTTGTTGTTTTAATATTTTATTGAATTTGGACGTTTCGAAGGCCCAATTGGTCGCGCGAATTTTAAAAGGTTGTCGCGCGACCAATTCTCAGAGCAGTGGAATAAATATTTCCCTAGTGCGTCAGCCATGTAAATGATCAAGTGTTTTAAAACCGTTCATGTCATTTTTCCACCATCTTTCAAACATACCCTACATAGGATGTAAAATTTTATTAAAATGGAATAACAAAAATGTAACGATAGGTAAGCAACCCTTATATAAGAAAATTAATGTTATAATTTATAAAAAATAACTAATGTATATGTATGTATCTAGATAGTAAGAAAATGCTGAAGATGAAGGCCATTGGGCCTTCGAAACGTCCAAATTCAATAAAATATTAAAACAACAAGTTTTATAAACATAAATCCCTTCCCAAAAAGGCCGGAAAAAGTCCATTCTCAAACTATATTTTAAGAAATAAACTGTAAATTAGAGTAAAATTCGCTAATTCAAAAATATAGATTAACTTAACCTTTTTTGGGACTCGGGCTGTAAATGGCGGGAGGTATTGTGTTGGTCACACCAGATTTTTATTATACTCGTAATCTGGCATTTTTTTTTTGATATCTTGAGACTACTAAAAATCTTCAGATTTAATTTCAATAAGCCTAAATAATAAGTAACAAATTATTTTTGTACATAGCAGCAACACGGCCGTATCCGGTCCGTTTGACGAATAAGCACGGCCGCATGCAGGTCAGTCGTGCTTAGTTGTGAGTGCAGACCTTTTATTTATTCGTTTATGTCAAAAATTCAGAGTAGACTTATTGCACGTGTACCAAGACGGCCGTGCTTGTTCGCCACGAGCACGGTGCGGCCGTGTTGCTGCCGCATTGAAGTAACAAGGCGTGGGGCCGCAGTGCAATCAAGTATCATTTTTACGCAGGATGCATAGACTGGTCAGAATAGTGATGCACGCGAGGCGAGACAAGACGAGAAATATAAAATATCGATCTCGTCTCGTTTTCGGATCTGTAATCTCGCTCTCGTTCTCGCACATCTTTTTGGGTCTCATCTCGTTCTCGCACGAGAGTCTCGCTATAAAAATAAGCGCATGCGCACTACGTATTTACGTAACTGTTTAACTATAAGCGACAATTTCGCACCAATAGCACCGTCTTCCATGTATTTGCAATCGTATAACTATAATAAAGAGACGAAACACCAAATTCTGGTCACCAAATTATTTCAATACGAGCATAATGTTTATTCATTTACGGTCACCACAAAATGTGATAAGTTAGTAAATAATTTAATTTACCTCTAAAACATCCAATTTATCATCAAATTGTGATCTCTAAACTATTTCAATACGAACATCTGTTAACACCTTCTGTCTGTCATCAGTAAAACGAATCAAATATTAAAATATTATTTTTTTTGTAACTAAAAGTACCTACACTTTTTCTTTAAATATATGCCACTATTTAAGCAAGATTAAGTCATAAAAACCGCTACACTGGAAACCCGCCGTCAACCAATCACTCCGCTTCTCTCCCTGTTGGCTCCCATCGACGCTTCATATAACATCCTTTACTTTTCAGGGGCGACAATAGTTTTATTAGCCGTGGTTTTAACTGGGGTGAATTAGGGGATGAAATATTGGAGAAAGCTAGTTCTATTGGATGCAATACCGATTTTGTCTTTATTTTTGCATTTCCTCACTCTGGGAACGATACTAATCGAATCGACTCTAGATAGACTCAAAAAATATAGTAAATTCATATAATTTTCACATTTACGTGTTCTATGCATGAATTAGCGTTGACTGCACTCCTCGAACGGTGCATTTTTCATTGAATTTATGAATTAAAGCTATAAAGTTACAAATACTTTTTATTGCGAGACTCTCGCATAATGCAACGAGACGAGACGAGATGCGAGAGTACTCTCGCCTCGTTGTGCATCACTAGGTCAGAATCAGGGCTGGACTGGGAATATGTTTAGTATCGGGAAATCCGGATGGGGTCGGGCCAGGCCAGTCATTTGAACCGATTTTTTTTATATAATTTTAATCATTATAATATTTTATTTAATAATTTACTTTTTACCTCCCGTTACCCTTGGTAAAGGAGGTATAGGGATCGTGCTAAAAAATCGCATATCGAGAGGTAAATGACCACGTTTTAAGGCCCTTAGAATCCAATTTTAACATTTTCACGATGATGTCTGTGTGTTTAGGTGTACGGATCCTCCACTCTCCTCCACTTAAATATTATCATTCTTAAAATTTTGAAACTTTGTATTGATACCTTATTCTCTAATATGAAATGAGCCATTAGATTTTGGTATAAATAAGATAACCGGAAATGGCACTTTATTTGAAGCTCAAAATAGATTTTCTTCGAAAAATACCTTTAAATGGTAATTTATCGCAATTTATATTATGAAAATTAAAGATTATTGAATTTTCTATAGGTTTGCATTAATACTTTTTATATATATATTTTATGGATAAATTTATAAAATTATATACAATTTAAATCCCGGAGCCTACGATTAAAACAAACCTCCTTCTCTTAAATGTATGTAACTGTCAGATAACTGTCACTGTCAAAATACTAATCATTTCAAATTAATAATGGTGATGTTTTGAAAAGAAAATAGTAAACTGAACATTAGTTATATAGAAAAGAACTAAATGTAGTTTCCAACATGAGTAAATATTTAAGTACCTATGTATTTAAATTAATAAAAATTAAATGGCGGGAGGTATTGTGTTGGCCACAAAAATTTTTCTTTCAAAACGTCTATAATTTACTCATTTTTGATATTCTTTGTGTTGATAACAATGTGACAATAAATTTGTACATTGCAAATAAATTTTAATATGCTAACGTATGTAATAGTCACGAAAATTATTTACCGAATATCATCCGTTATTATATTTTTGTCAATTTTTTTATTGATTAAATCAATTATTATATGAAAAGGTGTAGCAGGTATGTTATTATTTATAATTTAATAAAAGTTATTTGGATCTAAATAAAATACATCCTTATATAAATGATCATTTCATGTATGATGTCGGTAATACAAAAAAAATAAGTATGTATTGCGAATTTAACAATTGGTTGTCAAAAAGAAAAATAGCTATAAATATTGGCGCACATTCAAGAGTAGTAGGGAATTATTTCAAAGTCAAGAATTTATGTTATTTTTGTATCGATTTATTTATTTTTTCAACTTTAAATTTTTATAATTTATGTTTTTAGTTCGTCAGGCCACGAGCCGTCACGGGCCACCGGCAAATTCCCGGTATCCCGCCGGGCCAGTCCAGCCCTGGTCAGAATGACGTTTATTCATTATCAGTTTCAAGCAAAGTACCGATTATTTTAAAAATCCATATAGGTACGGCAATCAAAATCAATCACACCTCATTTTCCGATGTAAATCTAATTTTAATTTATTTCTCCCCATTTACATATAAAAACTGATTAATACATCAAATAACAAATTACAGAAAATGTATTTGATTTTTGCAACAACAATTGCAAAAAATTATCCTGACGTTTGCGAATGTAATACAATATAAAAATATATATTAATCTGCCAAAAATGATAAATCACAAACCGCAACAAAATGGTTTTAATGATATTAAAAACACTTGCCATCACTTTTCTATCTATCAATTTTAATTTAAAATTTTATGCATCATAACGAGTTATATACCGTACATCAAATTTTATACATTTTACAGCGTTTACTTCATACATACACATACAAAATAATATGTCGAGTAAAAACAAAAACTGTCATAATATTTTGATTAATCTGGTAAATATTAATACAAAATATATTGTCACGAAATGAAATAATTTAATAAGTATCGTATGTGTGTAACAAAGTTCATTGTAACTATTTTTTATATATGATCGTGTAGCCAGCAAGAAATGGCAAATATACAATAGGGCGCGAGCAGACACGTGACTCGAGCGACTTTGACGTGCTTGGAATCAGCTGATTTGTGTGCGCATGTCATTTTGGCAAGAACAATGTCACGTTGACAAGACCAATGTTTTGATTTATTTTGATTTTTAACTGCTAAAATGTTATTATTTTTATTTTCATATGTTTTACTGCCTAAAAATTGTAAAATAATAACATTAAAGCAGTTCAAAATCAAAATAAGTCAAAACTTTGGTACTGTCAACGTGGCATTGTTCTTGTCAAAATGGCATGCGCACACAAATCAGCTGATTCCAAGCACGTCAAGGTCGCTCGAGTCACGTGTCTGCTCGCGCCCTATTGTACTAGGTTCACGTTAGAATTATTGAGAATATGGTTCAAATTTTTTATAATCTGGCTATTTTTTTTTAATCTTCAACATACCTAATATACAGTTCACCACAATTTCCTTCCACGTCTTAAAAGTTTCCAACCAATCTACTTTTAGAATGGTTTGAAAATAATTTCTAGAAAAGTTAAATACTGTCAAAGTTGTATAATTTATTTCAGGCTGACTTAAAAACTGTCATCTATAAATCGTTATTTTAAAAACTATTCAATATTATACCACGAAATTTGGTATTTAGGGGTTTTTCAAAACATTAGCACTTCCAGTTTTACCGGAAGTAGACCCTAACTTTTTTATTTTAACTGGAATGCTATATTTTTTTATTTTACCATTGAATTCAGCAGAAAATTTTACATACGATACCATACCACTTTCAGCGTTATTAATTTTTTTTTTTTGACTAATAACGGCCACTTTTTTGTCTCTCTATATCTCGAGTATGAAAAAGAATTTCTATAATCTGTAAAACCAGTTTTATAATGAAAGCTTTTGTTTACAATAATATATCTTAATAATCGACAATTGCTGCCGGTAATTTTCGTTTTGAAAACGATGTCGCAATGCGAACATGATTTTGATGGTGAAGATGAAGTACCGATGGACATAACTGAAGCTGTGGCATAGATTTGCTACCAAAAAAATCCTAACAGCGGTACGAAAAGGAGTACGATAGATTCAAAAAGTGGTGCAGCATTAGTCAAGTGAATTAAATCAGTACAGACAGTGGAAAGTAAAAATGACTAGTCATGAAAATCTTATTTTCATGACTAGTCATGGAAATTTTACTTTAAGACTCAAATTAGTCCGGAAATGAGGATTTTCATGCCGATTAAAAAAAATAACTATTTAAAATGAAGCTTGTTTTTCTCGGCCTATATGATTTTCAAATTCTCAATAATTCTAGTATGACCCTCGTATAATAAGCTTAACTTAAAGCGGCAGTTACATTGGATTCGAACACATTATGTATGTGCGATTTTAATAGTTACGACTCGTACGTGTACGACTGTTTGAATACAAACAAAATATTTTGTTTTTGATGCGTTATTCCTACAAAAAGAACATGTATTGTGAAAAGTTAACTGGACTTATAGAATAAAGATAGTCTTAATGGGGTCAAATTTACAAGCAGTATGGTAGGACTAGCGAATGAAGTTGACGTTTAAATTATTTTTTACACGATCGGGTTATTTTTTATATTTACCGATAGTGTTTTCAAGATAGTAGGTCTTATTTACAAATTACTGAACGGTAAGTGATGTGACTCACGTCGGTAAGTGATGTGCTTCACTTACCGCTCAGGAGGCGAGACGGTAAATATATAAAAACAAAAATCAAAGCTTACTTAAAAAATGACAAATACAATTTTTAATATGTCAAAATAATTTTAAATCTTATTTTTCTTTTAAATTTTGTGCGTGGATCGTGCAAAAAATAGTATAATTTCGAACGTTAAGGAATTACCGATCTCAGACAAAATTGGGATCTTTGCTTCGCACAGTCCCCAAACATTGTCTTCGATCGGTAAACTGTCCTTACCGTTCTTAATACTTAATATACTATTATAGATGTGGTTTCTTTTGAAACCCTAGAGAAGAATAGAATTGTACGAAATATTCAGGTATGAAATTTTTGCATGAACCTATTTAAATACTGGACTAGGAAAGCACAGAAATACATTACTATGTCTGGCTGAAAATAGATGGCCGACTAGGGTAACTGAATATCAAAACAGGGGTGCGTTAAAATATTTTAAACATTTTTCGTCTATGTTGATTATAACAAAATATTTTGAGCTTTAAACTATTTAGTTTGGCAATTCTATGAAATAGGATTATTTTTAATTTCCTCTAACAGTAATTCCGACTCGAGGGTTGCTTACCTGAGACGAACGAATTAGAATTTGCGGTATTCAAATTTTCAAATACATCCCTGAATCCTGTTGCTAAGGTCATTTTAAATGCCTCCTGGTATTGAGTACAATCAGTGCCGGCTTGAGACTTTTGAGCGCCTCATGAGAAAATTATAAATTGCGCCCCTCATTTATTACAATTTTATTTAGGTTATATAGGTACAAAAAATAGAAAAAAGGCAATTTGTGTCTATAACTCGCGAACAATCACAGAATCTTAATCTGAATGAATTTTTTTTGAAAATATTTTGTATATTTAAAATACAGAGCTTTTTTGTGTTCTACAGAGTCGCTTTATTTTTGTCTAATACCATATACAAGATTAGTCCCGGGCGAGTTACTTTCGAAGTCCGTTTGTGTGCAACTTGAAATACAATTTACAACAACGTTTAGCTTCCTCTCTTAAAAAAATATATTTTTCCTACTCCCACTTAAAAAACTTATCATTTCTTCACAATCTGCAGAATGGATATGTAGGCAATACTAGTTAACTGAACGGATATAATTTCATATCCATTCTAGGATGGGTATGAAATCCATGAATCACAAATCTCAAAGTCGTGTAACCTAGGCAACTGTCTATTCGTTTATTAGAAGATTAAGAAGAAGAGCGATACAAATCTCACATATGACATTTCAATGTTACCATTTAGATGGAAATATTTTTGGTATAAAAGGAGATTTGAATAATTTAATAACAATTTACTGAATTGTATTATGAATTAGTTGTAAATATTGAAAAATAACGTATAAAAAATAAGAATCAGAACAGTATGAAATGTCACATTGCCAAGTCAAGGTTATCCTTTAGATTTCGCAATAAAAAATCGTAAGTAGTATGTAAAAGTATTGTATACTTATAAAATAAAATAGTATTTTAATAACAAATGTCATTAAGAAAACCTAGGACGACAAGTACATAAAATGACAAAAATTAATGATGTTCAATAAAATTTCAAATTTCTATAGTTCGTATTTTCCTTCTTTTCGTTAGTCGTAGAAAAATTATGCTGTACAACTCGAGTGGAATGTCCATATCGCCTTCGGATGATTGAACACTCCGCCTAAGGCGTCGTGGTCAAACTTCATCCTCTTGCGATATGGACATCATATCCACTCTTATTGTACAAACTACAAATTTAATTCACGATTGCTTTGCCTGTCTAGTGATGCTTCTGTCATTTTCACATTAAAAAATTAAATATGGTCTGTTGTCATTAGTATTTTGGGTTGCAAACAAACGGACTTTCAAAATAACTCTTCCGTGACTAACCCTGTATTTAGGGAAAGAAAAAATATTTCTCAGTGTAGATTTAGTCTCGGTATAAATACTTTTCGTTATTTTGCAATTCGGAAACATCCTAGGTGAAAAACATAAGAATCTTGTTTTGTCTAAAATTACGATACGGATCACCGTTTTCAAGAAAAATGTCAAAAACCAAAATATGTAGCCTTTCTTCTTTCTTAGGATAACGTAAAAAAATTTGAATAGGATTTAATTAATATAAGTTTGTTGCAACTGGAATTGTCAGCATTATGATTCAAGCTATACACTGGACGAATCAGTAAACTTATAATTTGATTTTTAATTTATTTTGCAAAAAATAGCCTCAAAAAATGTCGCCCTAAAACCAATTTCGCCTCAGGCGATCGCCTGGCTTGCCTGTAGCTTGGGCCGGCCCTGAGTATAATTCTAATCTTCTGTAACGAAATACAGAGGGTCAGTTTCCTTTCAAATCAAATATAGGGAAATGTTTTCAAAAGAAATTAAATTAAATAATCTAAACGTCAACTTTCACTCGCTAGTCATACTATACCATAACAGTGAATGGAAGAGTCCGTGCGTTTAGAGAAAAAACAAATCGGCGCAGTAGAAGTTGTATTACCCAACCTACATATGTTGACTATTAATACTCGCTCAAAAAACATTTAACTGGATAATATTTAAATATTATTAATTTTAATATTATTATCATTTACAATACGCGAAATTCATAAACAAGTATTCATATAATTATTACTCGCACAAAAGACATTTGATTGAATATCTTTGTCCATATTTATATCTATAACCTATACACAACAAACAGCTGCTACCTGTCACAATATCGTACCATCCCTACTTTTACAAGTTGGACCCGCCCGGATGAATTTTGGCCTGTGCGCTGGTTTTTTCTCTAAACGCACGGACTCAGTAATTTCGTACGAATTCGAATCCAGTGTAACTGTGTAACCGCCACTTAATGCAATACGTAACGCAGAAGATGAGGGTATAGTATTTCAAGGGTTGTGACGTTATAATTGCAAGGCTCAGCAATGCAAGCAAATGTTAACCAAGTTGCAGAGCATTGTTACCTAATGAATGATCACTATCAACTCTGTGACGAAGCACGAATGTCCTTAGCGCTTATGGGTCAAAGCCTCAAATACAGTGTTTCAGATAATTTATCACAGTAGCCGGAATCTCATTGGTCATGGTCTGTTATTAATGCATAACTAAAGTGGGAGGGAAATTTTCTGATGTACCTATAGTTAAATTCACCTAACAAGATATGATGACGTCATTAACAATGTGTGACTTCATTGTCAACATCTTGTTGACAATTAAAAATCAAAGTTATCGTGAATAATTTTATAAAATACTCTTATGAAGTATAAAAAAATCTTTAAAAAATTCACTAGCGCCCGAAAACAAATTTAAAAAAGGATCTATGCAAACTAGACTATATAAATTAATGGAATCTGTTAATGGGGTCTTCTATATAGGGTGTCCCAGGACGAGCTTATGCTATCGTTAAACTATACTCAATATTATTTTACGAAATTTGGTATCTAGGGGTTTTCCGACATGCCCGTCATAACTAAAATATTGTCAAAGCAGTAGCACTTCCGGTTTAATAGGAAGTAGATACTTACTTTCTTATTTTAAATGTAATGCTTTATTTTTACTTCCTTATACAAAGTAAAGGAAGTATTGTAATCGCGAAAAATTTCGGTTTTCAGATTTCAACGGAAATATCCATTTTGCCATTTCTGAATCCATTTTGACTAATTTCGTCGTGATATCTGTACGTACGTATACGTACATATCTCGCATAACTCAAAAACGGTAAGCCGTAGAAAGTTGAAATTTTGTATTCAGGACTGATATAATATCTAGTTGTGCACTTCCTTTTTTGGTCATTACATAATTTCCAGAAATGGTACTTTATTTGAAGCCTATAATAGATTTTAATGAAAAACTATTTAAAAATATAATCCAAAACTTTTCAAATTTGGTATATAAGAGTTTTATGTCAATTGGAATAACATAGTAAATTTTGGTTAAAACAGGCTAACCGGAAGTGATATATTACATGAAGTTGTTAACAGTTTTTCTTGAATAAAATGGTTTCATTTTAATTTTAGAAATAAATGTTTCAAATAAGAGTTTTAGAGAATTAAATTCTGCGACTAGTACATCAAGTATTATTAAATTAGCCTTTTATATAAGCGAGATATATAAATTTAAAACTTATGTACTGTTTGGTTTTTATAATGAAGCTATGGATTAGGACAAAAAATAACAAAAAAATTAAAAAAATAGATGTTAATGTCAAATACGTCAAATACGTGCAATTTTATAATTGGGTCTATACTTTATATTGGTCTTGCGTACAAGGAAGTCGTGTGGTGTCCACATCAGATTTTTTATTCTACCATTGAATTCAGCAGAAAATTTTACAAACGAAACATTAAAAACATTTTACTCATTCGTGCGTCTTCAATTATTTAAATTTTTTTCTCTAAAAACGGCCACTTTTTCATCACTCTCTATTTTAAGAATTGAGTCGAATTTCTATAATCTGTAAAAACTGTTTTATAAACAAAGCTTTTGTTTACACTAATATAAATTAATAATCGACAATTTTTGAAAAATGTTATTTTCAAATTAACCTAAAGTTGAAGTTTTTTAAATGTAACACCCTATTTTTTATTATTTAAATGAATTCTTCGTTAAAATTTTTGAAGTTTACGTTGACCAAGAAACTACATTTTTCAAAAATTGTCGATTATTAATTTATACTAGTGTAAACAAAAGTTTTCTTTATAAAACTGTTTTTACATATTATAAAAATTCGATTCCATTCTCGAAACATAGAGTGATAAGGCAGTGGCCGTTTTTAGATAAAAAATTAAAAAAGTTTAATTACGCTGGAAGTGGTTGACCATGAGTAAAATGTTTTTATGGTTTTATATATAAAATTTTCTGCTAAATTCAATGGTAAAATAGAAAAATATAGCATTGTATTTAAAATAAGAAAGTTATGGTCTACTTCCGTAAAAACCGGAAGTACTGTCGCTTTGAAATTTTTTTAGATGAAACGGGCATGTCGGAAAACCCCTTGATAAAAGTACATAAAGTAAATTCAAGTATACTTTTTTTTTGAAAGTCATGGAAAAACAACCATAGGCGTCGACTATGGGGAGGGGGGAAGGGGGCGTTGCCCCTCCTGGGAAAATATATAGGGGGCGAAACTGTTTTAGCCCCCCTTCCCCTTATGTAATTTTTTTGCGCTTTTACTTCGATCTCGTTAATTTAAATATATTTCATATTAGAGAATTTACATCACTGGTCATTCGTTAGATGGCCATTAAATCCAAAAAAAATATTTTAGTTTCTAAATCGACAATGACACAATATAGGTTAAATCATGTTTCGTTTATTTTTAAAAAAACACGTTTAAAATAATATATCCAAACATAAAATTCGTAGGTACTTAAACTGCATTTTATTTAATTTTTCTGTAATTATTATTAATAATATATATATATATATATATATATATATATATATATATATATATATATATATATATATATATATATCCCCTTTGTAATAGAAAAGTCGGCGCCTATGAAAACAACAGTTGCTTTTCATCAAATAAATGAATGATATAATTAATAACTAAATGTTAAAAAATGCATTAGTATTAACATGATGATAAGTAAGATATATTTATAGGTTTAACCTCAAATTTACATCAAAAATACATCAAGTTAATTGTCAACTGAAATGAAGTAAGATTAATGATAATCTGAGTAAAAATATAGCTACAAAGGGAAACTCGCAACGAAAAGAAATTATGGTATACGAAAGGAGATATACAGGGTGTCCAGGATAACTCTTCCAACATGGGGATCACAAGAACTATAAGAGATACAAAGTCGGTTAAATCAGACAAAACTATGTAGGCGAAAATGTAAATTTTGTAGTTTTTTTTATTTTTTTAAATATCTTCCAAATGTGAAATAATATTGGATTTCAATTTGCACATCTTTAAGGCACTTTTTATGTTCTTTCGAATGGCGATGCTCAATTTTTTGTCAGTATTAGAAAGTTACATCTTTGTAAAGATAATTCTTTTAGCTTTCCAAACATGTGTAATTTGTCTATATTCATTTGTTTCAAACACCGAAAATACAACAATTTCTTAATTTATATGTTAAAAACAATTATTGTTGCACTGACCCAATAGGAAAACACAATTGGAAATAACAAGTTGGTTATTGTCATTTATAATTTCTTTAATTAGTTCTCAAAATTTTGTAGTCTAAATATTTTTATTTGGACGTCACACGGGCAATGACATTTATACCAAAGATTAAAAATGTTTCAAAGCTATGTATGTTAGAAGTATTAAATAAAATTAATATTATCAACTTAAAATTAAACAATTTATAATTCCTGACGGATGATTACATTTTTACCTCCCGCTACCCTTGGTAATGGAGGTATTAGAGATCGTGCTATAAATCGCATATTGAGATTTTGGTAAATGACCACGTATTAAGGTCCCTAGAATCCAATTTTAATATTTTCACGATAATGTGTGTGTGTGTGTGTGTGTGTGTGTGTGTGTGTGTGTGTGTGTGTGTGTGTGTGTGTGTGTGTATGTGTGTGTGTATGTGTGTGTGTATGTATGTGTGTGTATTATATATATATATATATATATATATATATATATATATATATATATATATACATACATACATACATACATACATACATACATACATATATATATATATATATATATATATATATATATATATATAAACTATTATTCACGAAAGATGACTATTCAAGGTCATTTATGAGCCGTCTGATATAGTATTACTTGCAGATAACTTCATTGCATTTCATATACATAGGCATGTAACATGAAATAATTATGGACACATTTTAACTGAAAAAATATGAGTAATTCATTTGAAAATTATGTTTCTTTCTAAATAATGCCTTTCTGAAAGATTTAGGTTCTTCACTTATGTTTTTGCAAAACACAAAAACATAGACTTCATTTATAAACCAAGGAATTTGATTTAAACGTCAACGCCACTGGGTAAATATTCGCACAGAGGGCAGTGTAGTAGATAATAAGATATCTGTAATTCTACGACATATGTCATTATTATTTATAGTGTGTTAGAAAGTAATGCCACTATTTACGTAAATCTGTCACACCACATAAATTAAATAGACATAGGTCAAATAATCTTTCTCTTTCTAATATAAAATGTTGCTAAGCTACTTTTATAAAGTAATGTGAATGAATGTGTGTGTGTGTGTGTGTGTGCGTGTGTGTGTTTGTGTGTGTTTGTGTGCGTTTGTGTGTGTGTGTGTATGTGTGCGTGTGTGTGTGTGTCTGTGGATCCTCCACTCTAACTCAAATACTATCATTCAGAAAATTTTGAAACCTTGTATTTCTACCTAATTCTAATATGGGAAGAGGTCATTAGATTTTGGTGTATATCAGATAACCGGAAATGGCACTTTACTTAAAGCTCAAAATAGATCTTCGAAAAATACTTTCAAATGTTATTATAAAAATTAAAGATTATTAAATTTTCTACAGATTTGCATAAATACTTATTCTATATATTTTATGAATAAATTTATAAAATTATCTATAATTTTAATCCCGGAGCCTACGCTTTAAACAATCATAACTCCTTGGTTACACAGTTCATACCTCAAATGTATGTAACTGACAGATAAATGTCACTGTCACAGAACTAATCATTTCAAATGTAACGTTTTCAAAAGAAAATAGTAAATAGAACCATAGTTACATGGAATGGATCTTAATACAGTTTCCGCAACAACTAAATATGTAAGTATGTATATTTAAATTAATAAAAATTAAATAGCGGGAGGTTTGGTGTTGGCCACATCAGATTTTTTTTGTTTTATGGTGGAAACCATTGCTTTTAACCCATAAATTTAGAAATTGTTCTAATTTTGGTGGTTCAAACAACTGAAGATAGACAAATTACAAATTACACATGGTTGAAAAGCTAAAAAATTCTCTTCTCAATGGTGTAACTTTCCAATATGGCGTCCATATAAAAATTAAAACTTTGGTATTATAACTCGAAAACTAATAGTGATAAAAAATTTGAGCATCGCCATTCTAAAGAACATAAAAAGTGCCTTAAAGATGTGCAATATAAAATCATATATTATTACACATTTAGAAGATAATGGGACCCGCAAAATCCGTTGGCGGCGCTGTAAATGCACCTGTCATGGCTGCCAGTAGGACATATCAGATTTATTTACATTTTGAATGAGTACTTTCTGACCCGAAATATTGTTACCAGTTCAAATCAACACAATTTTTAAGTTTGTTTAATCGAATCCTTCATCAAGAAACATAGTTGAGGGGCAACGAATCATAAATTTGTGATTACTAAGTAGCTGTGGCGTGACTCGACTTACGATTGACTTGGAACTGCATTCTTCAGGGACAAATATTAGTAAAATCAATGAAACTATAAATTTTATTTGTATATACTGTCAACATGTCTTAAAACCTCATACCTGCAAGTCGAATTTCAATCGGGTCGCCCCCCAAAGTGGTTCCAAATAAATAAATAAAAATTGAGCTGGCCAGCTTAATATTAATATTTGACCGTGCCTAAATGCACTTGATTTTTTCCGTTTAAATAACATTGGGTTTTGACACATTTTGGTACTTTATTTTTTCCAAGCCAATAGGAGGTTTAAAAAATCCAATCAATATTGGAATATATATTACAATGACCTGAGAATACGTGGACAAAATTTGAAGTCCCAGTCATTATTCTTATAGCGATTAACATACCTAGGAATGTTATGCACATCATAACTGCCGCAGATGTAAGTTTGAAATCCGACCTCGTAGAACGAGGATTTTAAGGCATCTAAGGGTTGTTATAATTCATAACATCCGTGGTTTGTTCAATAGTTTATCGATTGCAGAAAATTAAGACACTATTGATAAATATCATTTTTTGAAATTCTCTCATTAATGCTACTTTCAGATTGCTATGGTTAACAGAACAATTATTTTGACATATGTCAATATGACAAATATTCAAATTATGTGCTTTATTCCTCATGTTTGTTACTTTAGAATAAAGTAGACCGTATTTAGAATGATAGGCTAACGTTATCTGTATGTATTAATGAAGAGCATTATATTATCATTTTATTTTATTTTCATTTTGTAGACCGTTGTTCACAAGTCAGTATGGTAATAATATTACAATACAGATAATATAGTTATTACAGATGCTTAAACTATCGCACAATAAACTAAAAAAGCTATATACAATTGTCTTAAAAATATTTATTGAACTTTAAATTTTGTCCATGTATTTCGGGTATAGTATACTGGGTGTTCATTATAAATGGGCCACCATTGCTATCTCGAGAACTATAAGAGCTACAAAGACGGTTAAATGGGCAAACACTTTCTGTTTCACAAAAGAAATTTTAAGAAAAGAAAAATTATTTTTTTGGACCAGTGGTTCTCAAAATGGAAAAAATAAATACCTGTTAATTTTTTACGTAGAATTAGAATGCCATGAAAGAAATACGTGAATATTTTGTTTGCGGTTACATTTATGATCAATTACCAGAACAAAACATTCACTTCTTTCAGTCAGGGCACTCTAATTCTATGTAATAAAAATAACATGTGTTCATTTTTACCTCCCGCTGCCCTTGGTAATGGAGGTATTAGAGATCGTGCTAAAAATCACATATCAAGATTTTGGTAAATGACCACGTTTTATGGTCCCTAGAATCCAATTTTAACATTTTCACGATGATGCCTGTGTGTATGTGTGTACTCTACTAGAAGCTCAAAATAGTGTTTCTTCGAAAAATACCTTTAAATGTTATTTTTTTCGAGATTAATGTTATAAAAATTAAAGACTATTAAATTTCCTATAGATTTGCATTAATATTTTTTCTATATATTTTATGGATAAATTTATAAAATTATCTATAAATTAAAACCCAGAGCCTACGCTTTAAACAAACAAAACGCAGTTATTCAAATGTATGTATCTGACAGATTAATGTCACTATTAAAGAACTAATCATTTCAAAATATTAGTATCGTTTTAAAAATAAAAAATAAATAGAACAATAGAAAAGGAATTCAATACAGTTTCCAGCATAAATAAATATGTAGGTATGTATTTAGATTAATAAAAATTAAAGATTCACAAAAATGTTTAAGCTAATCCTCATTTTTAGATCAGTGAATTCTATTCTGTACCGGTATTTAAAATTTAATCTTCATTTTACTATAGCTCCGGTGGCTCAATGGTTAGAGCAACGCCTCATGTCATGAGTGCCCTCGGGGCTCTTGGTTCAAATCCCACTAAGGCATAGATGTGTGTGAATGTGAACCCACTCTGTAATTGGGATTTAATCCTGTTGAGGGGTTTAAAAAAAAGTAGTTACTTGGATTAGATTAAACTATATTTTAAGAAATAAACTGTTAAAATTAGAGTAAAATTCGCTAATCCAAAAATAAGGATTAACTTAATCTTTTTTGTGACTCGGGCTGTAAATGGTGGGAGGTGTTGTGTTGGCCACACCAGATTTTTCCCTTCTTGGCACTCTTATTATAGCCATATTTTAATCAAACTAATATAAAATTTTACAAGCATTATTCTCAAAAAAAATAGTTATGTAATGGTATAAAAATGTTATATCACTGAATTCAGAATAAAATTCTCTAACGAATGAGCAAATAAAAAATATATATTCTCATTTAAAATAAAAAAAGTTAGGTCTCGTATTTTAAGAACCAACGGACCAAAAAAAATTTTTTTTCTTTTCTTTATATTTGTCTTGGAAATAGAAATTTTTGCCCGTTTTACCGCCTTTGTAGCTCTTACAGTTCTCGAGAAAGCAATGGCGGCCCATGTATAATGAACACCCTGTATGTCAAAACTCAATGTTTTTTAAATGGAGGGAAAAATCAATTGCATTTAAGGTGCATTCACAAATTAAAATTAGGTTTAGATTTATGGTGTATACTTTGGCTGCATATTATGTAATGACTCCATTCACACTTCAGAATTTAGGGTCTCTAAATCCAAATCATAAAGCTAAACATTGCAAGGTCCAAATTTTAGGTTTATGATTTAGTTTGACGTCATAAACTTCACCAATGAGAACGAGTCTGAAATGATATATGATATATAGGATGTTTCCTTTAAAACAACCAGCGGTTTTTTGGGCGAACTAACAACTTTAGAGAAAAATGTTTTATACCAAAAATGATCAAGAGTAAGGGGATAATGTATCAATAGTAACAAACCTACTATTTAACCAGTGGTTCTCAAACGGTATAACAAAATTATATTTTTTTAAATGGCACCCTATATAATTTTTTAGCCCTTTAAATAGCATAGGGTTGTATAACAATTATTTCGAGAAAAATGGTATTAAAAACTAGAAATAATGTAATAAAAAATGGGTTTATTACTAGCGTAACTAGGCAACAGACGTATCATACCTGTGTATTGCATAGTCTATTGTAATATTATAACATTATTTTTAATACCATTTTTCTTGAAATAATTGTGATACAATCCTATACCATATTTTTATCGTTGAAATCAGAAAAAAATCTCTATCTAATTGGCTAAAAAATTATATAGATACCATTTAAAATAATATAATTTTGTTCTGCCGTTTGAAAACCACTGGTAGAATTTTCGGTTTGTTATTATCAATAAATTAACACCTTATTCTTGATCATTTATTGTACATAACATTTTTTTCTAAAGTCATTAGTTCGCCCAAAAAAGCGCTGGTTGTTTTAAAGGAAACACCCTGTATATATACCCATCTTTATTTAGTATCCACTTGGTGGATTCGGCTTTTTAAACAAATGCGAGAAGAACATGGAGACTGTCATAAATGAATTGTAGAAATATAACCAATAATGCCAAGCGAATGACAGTTTCACGGCGCACAGTTGTCTTGTTGAGTATTGCTCTACCAATATTTTAATCTTGTTCTTGAAGCATTTATACAGATGTCTGTACATATCAAAACTAATTTTCAGGTAATTTAAACATACATTTATGAATGACTTATTTAAACCTAAACAAAAACCATAAACCTAATTTTCGTTTGTGAATGCACCTTTAAGCACGGTAAAATATTTATATTAAGCGGAATCATTGCCTGCCCATTTTATCTTAGTAGTAATACATTAATTACACGCTTCTATAGCATCACTCTTCAATTTATTTTATTTATTTGGATCCACTTTAGGGGACAGCCCTCAATTGAGATGGATCAGTTAAGACAAGATTACAGACCAGTAAGAAGTCATAAAAAGTGTCACCTACTATGTGCGTAACTAAACACAAGTAAAAACCACAAATTATAACAAAAAAAATACAACAAAGAGTGGGGTGTCAAAAGTGTTCCTCTAAAATACGTTAGCAGTTGTGGTTTAATTCCCTATGAGTCCCATTTTAATTTTGCATTAGGTTTGTTGAGATATCATGACCATTCCACATTTTATAAAAAAAAAAACCTTCAATAAGGGGCATTAAAAGACCCCACCATAATTTTACTTCAAAACACGTTAGTAATTGAGACTTATATTCCCTATAAGTCCCATTTTAATTTTGCACTGTTGAGACTTCATGACCACCAATACAACATTAAAACAACAACAAACTTTTCAACAACTTTTTATCCTTTCTTCTGCGTTACACTTGGACCCCTCTCCCCGTACCTTTTAACGCACAAATGTCAGTTGCACAGTCACATGGCACGTCACGACACGTTTACGGTAAGACACGACACTGCACTGCACTATTCGCGGCATCGGCGACCAGCGTCGGCTTTCGGTGGCACACTGACAGTAGCGTCGCGGTTGTAGAATGCGCGCCTTCCTGCCAGGCGTCGGCGGCTGCGCCTACGCGCCAAAACGACGACTTTCACCAATGCGGGAAGAATCAGACCAAGAGATGGGTTGTGCAGGACTGCAGGATTGTCTAGGGTAGAATAGGAACAGATATTATAAGTGTAGAGTACAAGAAAATTGGGGGGCTTGAACTTTATAGTCAAGACATGAAAGCGAATGAAAGTTGACGTTTAAATTATTTAGTAGATGTGGTTTCTTTTGACAAATTTCCCTGTATTTGATTTGAAAGCAAACTAACCCTTATGTATTTTTCACGAGTTAACGTTACATTTCGAAATTTTTAAATTACCT
>OY720448.1:77824362-77836862 GCA_963082715.1 Harpalus rubripes | reverse complement strand
TTTCAAAGTATGTAAAATATAAAATAGCTTTTCAGTGATACCATATACTTGCAGTTTCATCAAAAATTTAATATCAGTTTGCCATGCCATGTTTTGTATATTCTTTGTTTGACCTTTACCCGATGGATCATATGATTTTGATTATATCATACAATAGAGCTGTTGCAAGAATTTTTATATAACTGCTAAGTACTAAATTTTAAAACATATTGGCCCGTATTCTCATCTCTTGAAGTAGCTATACTTCCGAAAAATCGCGACTGTCAAATGTCAAACGTCATTTTTAATCTTACAAATTAAAGAAATAAAAATAAATTAAATTCTAAATACCACTTATTTCAAATATTATACATTTAAATTATAAAAAAAATGTAACCTACACTTGTCTATTCATAAAATAAAATAAAAAAAAAATTAAAAAATCACTACTTCCGAAGTAGCGCTACTTCAAAAGGTAAGAATACGAGCCATTGTTTTTATAAAGCCTCAAATTTGAAAATATCAGGAAATATCCATTAGATATTTTACAATTAATTATTAAAATTTGAGTAATATTTTGGAAAAGTCACTTGATCTGAAACAAAATGTAACGTCAGAGAAGTAAAGTTTATACACCAGCAAAGTAGCAAAACCAAATGTATACACGTTATATCATTCACAATAAACTGACACTTTGAATGACATATGACAGATGCTTCAATTATATTTTGTTTTCTGCGCCATAGATACATATTCTAAGAACGCATACATACTTCCGGTAGTGTTTAATATTTAATATTTTTTTTGCCAACAAATGATACTTTATAGTAAAAATAAATAGCTATTTGTGTATTAAGAGCGCAAAATGGGACATTGTCGATTGAGAGGTTGTTGACGTTCTCTTGAAATCGACAATGTCCATTTGCGCTCGAAACACACACAAGATTTTTTCTACAGTCGCCACAATGGGGTCCTCCACCATAACAAAAAATAATAAGATGTACACTTTGTACTTACAATACTCTCAATAGTTTTGCAGTGACGATAGGAAAGTATTCGAATATACCTTCCAGATATTTTTTTGACTTTCGTTTTTTTTAAACATTAATTCCAATTTTGTAATGAATATTATAAGTTTATTTTGTACAATTTATTTTTTTTCAAGTATTTCAAGTACATTAAACTAGTGCAGTGAAAAAGTGGATGTCCATTGTGAGCGTTCACGCTAAACTTTTGCATGTGGCAGTACAACTGTTTACACAATTTATATGTAATTTTAATTTATCGTTATTTTCTATTCTTCTTGAGTTATTCTAAACATTTTATACTTTGTTTTTGTAAATGAATGCCCTATTTTATTTTCACAGCAGTGCGGCATTTTGTTTGGTTATGTAATATACCGACAGAGCAGTTATGTCAGATTGACTTGTGAAAGTGGTAAATGTGTAACTACAGTGCCATTAGTTTCTGGCTAAACGTTTCCATTAAGAATGTAGACAAGTGATATTTCTCAACATTGTATAGTTAGAAATTTGAACAGCGAGCGTTTTTTCTACTTCGTCGCACATGAGCGGCAAAATGACAAAAGAGAGCGCAAATGGCTACTTTGTATATAGACTGTAGAAAAATATACTTATCTCTTATTTTTTCATTTAAATTAATATACAAAATTTTCAAAAATTATGATACTTCTTTATTCAGTAATGAATTGAGGACTGTTTCCAGGCATCAGCTCTCTGTGTTATCGTGGAAAAGCTTCAATTTTGTGTTATTGTGTTATTAAAAGTTAAAAGTTTCAAATTTGACGTCAATCCGAATCGAACCCGGGACGTTCGACTTACAACTATTCACTTAACGCCCACAATCACGGTAGCTCCATTATAAAAAATCTGATGTGGCCAGCACATTACCTTCCGTCAGTACACCGATCACCTCAACTACAGATAGGACAGTCAATGTTTTTTTTCTAAATACGAAATAGTGACATCTACATACTGCTTCCATGAACTAACGCATACTCTGATGTCTTGGTCGGCTAGGTAGTCTGTGACATTGGTGACATGTCATTGCATACATAAATTGAAATTATGAATTTTGAAAATAAAAGAGATAAGAGAATTGAATATAGATACATACATATATTTTAAATAATCACAAAACAATATACAAAACAAAATAAATTTAAAATTACTTGTCACATAAACACACACTTCTATTTTAATATTTGTAAGAAAAAACGGTACGACATTTCATCATTAAATATAATAGTAAACGGCTATCTGTTCATATGCTTATTGAATTTCAATTCTATATTACGTGCAAAAAATAAACACAGTTTATACACTTTAAAACTGGAGAAATCACAAAATAAATCACTATTGACACTATAACTAAAACCAAATTAAATTAGCAAATAATTAAAGATGTTAAAGCGTACGTTCAATGACATGTGTGATGACTTATGTGACTTTACAATATAAAATATTGCAAAATGTTTTGATCTCAAAGGTAACTTAATCCATTTTCTTAAAATTTAAGTACTGTCGCGCCTCTACAGTTTGCTTCCTGGAACTATGACAGTGTTTTGGCACATTTATTTAACTGTCCGGTGCCTGGTCAGTACTATGTATTTTGTACAAATTTCATACAGAAAGTTCTTTGCTAAAGATTCTATTTCTTGTACATTACCTTCCGGCAGTTGCATTTATTTTATACAAATTACATACAGAAAATTTATAGCAAAAGATCCTATATTTCCAGTAAAATTATAAGACAAACACACTATGTCAATTTCACTTAACACTGACATCTTTCAATCAGAATTTTCTTAATATAGTAACTGTTTTCATAGCTATGACTACTTTATGAAATTTAATTTCTTTATAATTTTTTAACTCTTTATCCATTTAATATTAAGTATAAAATGCAGTCAAATTGTATAGAGAATTATATATTCTTTAATATTTATAATAACATTAAATGTGAAAAAATTATATTTAACATAGTTTTTTCAAGAATAACTGTTAAAATCTTCAAATGATGGTACTTCCGGTTGACCAATTCTAACCAAAATCTAATCAGCTCTTCATATGGATGTAACGAAGAAGAATACGAAAAAATTATAATTTTTGAAATTGTAGTATTAGAGTTAATTAGAGTTATCGCAGACGAAATTTTTGTTACACACACACACACACACACACACACACACACACACACACACACACACACACACATCCACACACACACACACATCCACACACACACACGCACGCACGCACGCACGCACGCACGCACGCACGCACGCACGCACGCACACACACACACACACACACACACACACACACACACACACATACATCATCGTAAAAATAGTAAATTCGTATTCTATAAGGACCCTAAAACGTGCTTATTCATCAAAAACTCACCACCGAATTTTTTGACCAAAGACAATACCTTCCTTACCTAAAGGTGACGGAAGGTAAAAAACAATGTTTCTAAAATACTATGCTTAAAAATATGATGTGGCCAGCACATAACCTCACGCCAGATATTTTACCTGGTTGTACGCATAAAACGAAAAATATTTTTAAATACAAATACATATATTTTTGTTTTCTAACCTACGAAAGTGTAAAGTTGTCTGCTGTGTGTAAATATTGTTATTCAATGTTTCCTGGGTAGAAATTGTTGAATATATGATTTCCATGGAATAAAACTCAAGAAGATACTCATATATCATTATCCAGAAGATATAAAGTATCGTTTTCTAGAAATTTAATAAAAACTAAATTGGAACATATTGGCACATGGAATATCGAAAAATACGGAAAAATCATTTCCAGGGTTGAAATTTCGAACATATGAAATCCATGGAATAAAACTTATGAAGATAAATTATTCGCCAGATGATACAAAGTATCCTTTTTTAGAAATTTAATAAAACTTAATATAAAAATTCATAACCTCAAAACCTTAACTGTATCACTATCTTCACGCCAATCCGAGTACAACTAGTGACATCTATGGCCAAAAAATAAAAGTGTATTGTCCAAGGGTCAAGAAAGGACACTAATGTCAAAGAAAAACACCGAACAACCGCAGCCCGCAGAACTACAATACATGATGGGTGAACAACAACCAGGGAGCTCAACGCCAGCTATCACCACTACAACTATGGAAGATAGAATTATCCTAGCAATGTCGAACATGGAAGCCAGGTTATCAAACAATATTACCAGTCTACGCGACGAAATAATAGGTAAACAACAAAAACTAGAAACTGATCTAGAACAGACAAAAACTATACTGATGGAACAAGGAAATCAAATCAAATGGCAGGAGAGAGAAAATAGAAAGCGGAATATCATACTAAAGGGAATTAAAGAAAACGAAAATAACTTCAAAGAATTGGAACAAATAACCCTAGATATTCTGAATAACAAAATAAAAGTAGAAACGTCAATTTCTGAAATTGACCAAATACGCAGACTTGGCAGGACAGCAACAGATGAAGGTAGGCCAATACTAATCAAATTTATATCATTTAGGAAGAAAGTGGAAATACTCAATAATAGGAACAACTTAAAAGATACAAACATAAGTATGAACGAGGACTTTCCCAAAGAAGTTATAACAGAAAGAAAAAGGCTAACACCGATTATGATCAAATGCCGAGAAGAAAGGAAACACGCAGTAATAAAGTATGATAGCCTTTACGTCGAACACAAAAAACTATCAAAGGAAGAAATCGCTTTTTTAGAATCAGGAATGAAAAAAAGACAACTTTCGGACAAGGAAGAAAATGAAGTCTTCAAAATCAGAAAAGACAGCAACTACGCTCCGACTGTGGAACCACAAAGGACTTATAACAACAACGGCCAAAATAAAACGTCATCGACAATAAAAACCACCACCAATGATCCACCGGGAGCAAAAAGATCCAACTCATTTTCGAAGAAAAACAAAACAACTATATCAACTGCTATAACTGACCACTTTCCACCAATGTCGACCCCAAATATCAACCAAACTGCACAACAGCCAACACCACATAATAACTCTACTAAAAGATAGCAACTAATGAACATGGGCCCCTCTCAACCCAAGAGAACAACTAACTGCAACTACACAGGAAACGATCCAAGTACACGCACACAAAGAACTACCATGCAAGACAACTACAAGCCAAACAATAACACAAGCACAAATCTTCCAATTCGGCTGGTCACCGCGGAAGATAATGACCAGTCCCTTCATTCCATTCAACCATGCAAAACAGAAAATACTCGACCAAAAGCATACGAAACTCTCTTAAGAATTTGTTCACTAAATACGAAAACGCTATTATCAGAAGATAGGCTACTTGAACTCGAAAATGCTCTACAAAAAATAAGCTTTGATATAATCGGTCTAGCCGAAATAAGACGAAACCAAAATGCAATTATACAAAGAAATAATCACTCAATTTTATGCCATTCATCAGGCCACAGTGGAAATTATGGAGTAGGATTTTACATAAATGTAAAATATTCAAAGAAAATAGAAGAATTCATACCATATTCTCCACGAATCGCCTCCTTAAAAATACAAATCGGGAAAAATTTCGCAGTTACCATTATTCAAGTTCACGCCCCCACAGCAAAATCTACCGACGAAGAAATAGAAGCATTCTATAACTCGCTTACAGATATAATCGAGATATCGGAAAGGAAAACAAACGAACTAATAGTCATGGGTGACTTCAACGCTAGGATAGGGAAAAAGGAACAAGGCGAAGACAGCATAATGGGAACCTCGAATTATGGCATTAGAAACGAGCGAGGTAACAAATTAATAAACTTAGCTTTACAATTTAGATTGAAAATTATGAACTCATTCTTTCATATAAAACCGCACAGAAAATGGACATACATATCGCCTTCAGGCTCCAAACTCGAATTAGACTATATACTATGCAAAAACTTAAATGCAGTACAAAAATTCGAAATATTAAATCAGTTCGAATTCAACAGTGATCACAGACTGCTAAGAACAACAATAAAACTAAACATAAAGCAGATCAGAAAACAAAAAATTACGCAGCAGTACAACTCAAATATTAATAATGATAATTATAAAATGCTTCTCAAAGAAGAAATCTCACAAAGAATAAATACTGTAAGTATTAACAGTCTGGAACACGCAGATATACAAAACTATTATGACACCCTAGAAAAAATACTGAATACGCCAATTCAACAACAAATAAATAAAACGAAGAAAAGTAAACTATCCGAACAAACATTAAAACTGATTAAAAAAAGAGAGGAACTCAAAAGAACTAAAAACAAAAACATCCGCCAGAAAATAGAATTCGCCGAAATCAGGAAGTGCGTAAGAAAATCGATAAGAAAAGATATATACGAATCAGATATCAAAAAAGCAGAAGAAATACTTACAAAATCTGGATCAACAAAGAAACTAACGAAAGAAATCCACCAAGATAAAAATTGGATACTAAGTTTACAACAAGGAAACACCGAATATTTTAACAGAAGCAACATAATGAACACAGCGACAGAATTCTACAAGAATCTGTATAGCCAACCAGACAATACAGAACAAATTCAAATCTACACTACACCACAAGACGAAGAAATACCAAAAATCATGAACGCAGAAATAAAGCACGCTATAGAAGACACAAAAAGCAATAAATGTCCGGGAGCAGATAGAATCACATATGAAGTAATACGCCTGAATAGTGAAGAACTAATCCCATTACTTAATACATTATTCAATAAAATATTAGAGACGGGAAAAACTCCACAACAGTGGAAAGAAACCTCTATCATCCTCCTGCACAAAAAAGGTAAGAAAAACGATATACAAAATTATAGACCCATTAGTTTGATATCTTGCCTTTACAAAGTAATTATCAAAATAATAATGAAACGAATAACGCCTATAATAAACGAAAATCTATCTACCGAGCAAGCGGGTTTCAGAAACACATATTCCACTATCGACCACCTGCATTCCATGAACATACTAATTGAGAAAGTCAAAGAATACAATATGCATTCGTACATAATGTTCGTGGACTACTCGAAAGCTTTCGATTCCATAACACACGAATACATAATTCAATCACTAAAGTCAATAGGTATCAACGAAAAATATATTAACTTATTTAAAGAAATATACACCAACAGTACCGCAGAGATAATACTAGATAGGAAAGGAAAAAGCTTCAGCCTTCAAAGAGGCATTAAACAAGGCGACCCAGCATCACCCTATATATTTAACTGTGTATTGGAAACCATATTCCGCAAATTAAACTGGGAAGAAAAGGGAATAAGTGTAGATGGTTACAAACTACACCACTTAAAATTCGCAGACGATCTAGTTTTATTTGCAGAGACAGCAGAAGATCTATCAGAAATGCTAAGTGAACTAGTGACAGAAAGTAAAAAAGCAGGCCTCGATATCAATGTAAGCAAAACTAAAGCCATGACTAACGGCGCTAAAATCCCAATTAATATCGATAACAGAGAAATAGAATACGTGAACGAATATATATACCTAGGTCAGCTAATATCCTTCAAAGAAAAGAATGCAAAAGAATTACAAAGACGAATCACAGCCACATGGAACAAATTTTGGTCTCTGAAACTAGTAATGAAAAGCAACTTGCATATAAATATAAAAAGAAAAGTATTCAATCAATGTATTCTTCCTACATTAACCTACGGCTGCCAGACTTGGACATATACAAAAGCGCAAAGTAATAAAATACAGGTCACTCAGAGGAAAATCGAAAGAAGTATGTTAGGAATTAAGAGACTAGACAGAGTAAGTAATACCGAACTCCGACAACGCACAAAAACACAGGATGCATTATGTTTCGCGAAAAGTATGAAATGGAAATGGGCAGGTCATATCTCACGACTAGCAAACAACAGATGGGCAAAAATCCTAACGGAGTGGATACCAAGACAACACAAAAGAAGTGTAGGCAGACCATTCAAACGATGGGACGACGAAATAAAAACAACAGCAGGCGCCTTATGGAGCAGAAAGGCAAGGGACAGGGAAGAATGGAAGAATATGAAGGAGGCCTTCGTTCAACAGTGGACCTAGAAGCCCCCACTCCTCATTATTTTAACTATGTTTATTTATAAATATTATGTAATTATATCTCACAATTCAAATCAATCATTTAAATTTAAACAATGTAATTTTGGGATTCTTAATAAAGGCTATTATTATTATTATTATTATTCTATAAGGACCCTAAAACGTGCTTATTCATCAAAAACTCACCACCGAATTTTTTGACCAAAGACAATACCTTCCTTACCTAAAGGTGACGGAAGGTAAAAAACAATGTTTCTAAAATACTATGCTTAAAAATATGATGTGGCCAGCACATAACCTCACGCCAGATATTTTACCTGGTTGTACGCATAAAACGAAAAATATTTTTAAATACAAATACATATATTCATGTCTCACTACAAAATAATTCTCACATATATTTGCAAAATCTATGGGATATTTTAGTATAAGTTATGTACAATACATACATTTTCATTATATTCAACATCCTGAAATTTTCTTTTACTACTTCCTTTTCTTTTTCTTTATATACGTCATTTTTTCGCAAATTCCTTTTATATTCTTTTTTACGTATTGCGTTGTTGACTTTTTTTTATTTTCATAATCTTCATAATGATGTACAAATATTTTTGAAAGTGACATTTATGTGTCAATTACAAATATTTGAATTTCTTGTCTTGAAGTAGTTTGATCTGAGATTTTTTACATCAAATTATTTTATATGCATTTCTTTATCTCTAAAGCTATAGAAGATATAATAATGAATTTCTATTTATCGAATAAAGAATTTAACGTTCTTTAATATAAGTATTTACATAAATTTTCGATAAATAATATTTAGATGATTTTTTTCTTGTAACTACTACTTCCGGTTGTCCAATTGTTACCAAAACTTAATCAACTCTTCCCAATATTGTTAGATTGAGGAATCCGTAGTTAAAATGTCTTAAGTCTTATAGTATTTGAGAAATCTTGGATCCAACATCCACACACACATACGGACATCATCGTACAAATGTTATAATCGGATTCTAGGGATCTTAAAACGTGCTTATTCACTAAAATCTGGATATGCGATTTTTAGCATTTATTCAATACCTCTCTTAGTAAAAGGTAAAAAATTAATTTCATATTTCAACTATGCATAAGTTTACAAACTATGTTTGTTAAACATTATAATTATAATTTAATTTACATAATGGTTTGTGGTAAAATGTTCGCGTCTCATAATTTCTTCATTTCTTAAACTGTAAATGTTTTATGGTTTGTTCTTCATGTAATATAAAACAAAGCAATATTGTTTATTAGTCAAAGTTATGTATATTTTATATGTTTCTATTTATTTCTGAATGGCTTTTGTACGTTGCAAAGACTATAAATCAGTTCAGATGGCCCTGCCAATATCTTGCATAAATGTATCAATGCGAATTGCATGTAGCGCATGTGTTGAAGTGACAGTCCGACAATGTATGTACTATGTAGGTCTGTAGGTCGATTTGCCCATATACCTTCCTGATGTCAAAACTTGCCAATTTGCTGTCACGGCCACTGCGGGATTCCCACGACAAAACCATATACGTGAATGCAAAAGTTTATATGTAAATCATAGAGAAATAGTTTTCAGAACTTTGTTATAAAAATATTAGAATTATATAAGACAGACAAGAAATTTTATACAGAAATAATCATATGATAACTATTGGGTATTCCAAAAAGAAAGTTCGATTACTATTACTGCTTTAAAATAGACGTTATTAAATTTAATGAATATTCATAAGAGGTGTTTACTTTCAATAACTGTATATTCAAAATGGCATAATAATTTTTTGATCTGTTTTTCACCTCCTGATACCTTTGATAGAGGAGGTATAGGGATTGTGCTTAAAATCGCATATCGAGATTTTGGTAAATGACCACGTTTTAATGCCCTTGGAACCAAATTTTACCATTTTTACGATTTTGAAACTTCTTATTTTTACCTTATTCTAATATAGGAAGAAGGCATTAGATTTTAGGGTAGATTACCGGAAATGGCACTTTGCTTGAAGCTTAAAATAGTTTATCTTCGAAAAATACCTTTAAATGTTATTTTTAAGATGTTATTATAATAATTAAAGATTATTGAATTTTCTACAGGTTTGCATTAAATACTTTCTCTATATATTTTATTTTGGAATCATAAACTTGTTTATCCGCCCTCAAAAACGGGCGCAATTTGGCTTTTATCGCCCGAGAGCTTATAAAATTGCCAAGCAACAGCTATTCAAACGTCAAAATGGTCGTTTTTATATAAATGTCATAATCATAATAAATTCGATAAATAACATTTTTTGAACACCGCTGCTCGTAAAACTATTCGTATCCTTTCTCGTACACGTCTTTTCACTTCTGTGGAATCAACTTGCTCTGGGCAGCGTCAAATTCATTCGATATTTCTTTTGAATAATCGATATCTTCCATTTTCATTTGACATTAAATTAAAATTTGTTATAAACAAACAATATAGCTAGAAACCACAGCATACTTAAAATTCACAACGCCAGCACAACGATACCGAATATATACCCATTGAATCCTTAATTTTCGAACTTTAAACATTCCCCTGTGCTACAATCTTTTGATTACGCCCTTAATACATAAATAACTATTATGGCAGAGGCACACACACGCGCACACACGCACGCACACGCGCACGCACGCATGCACGCACACTTACACACACTTACACACACTTACACACACACTTACACACACACTTACACACATACACTTACACACACATTTACACAAACATATACACACACAAACACACACACACACACACACACACACACACACACACACACACACACACACACACGGACACACACACACACATGAACTTAAACACACATACACTTACATACACACACACTTACACACACTTACACACACACGCACGCACGCACGCACGCGCACACACACACACACACACACTCACACACACGCATTGTAAAATTAGTAAAAACGTGTTGTGAGGACCCTAATTCGTGCTTATTTACTGAAAACTCACCATCGAATTTTTGAATGGTGGCACTAAAGTGTTAAATTGCGTAGCTACTTCACCGGCTGTTAAGTAAATCACCATAGATAAGTCTTTGAATTGACAGCCCATCCCTACATTCATATTCTTCTGTCAAGGGAATTGAATATCAGCGAAGAGATTCTGCTTGATTTCAATTGTTCATCACTTCATTAGCGAAAGGAGTTCAGCTCGGATGGAATAAAACGGTAGATAGATGCGCGCGGCTAATCACTAAAAACAACTTTTCATTTATGTCGAACTATCATTAATCAGCGAATAGGATGGAATAAATTAATCAAGCATTCAAGCACCTGCATACGCGAAAATTCTAACTTCATTTGATCATTCATCAGCAAATGCTTCTGCACAAGAAGAGAATGAAATTCATGGGGATGAAAAGGTACCTGCCAATTTATTTTTAGAAGGAACGTAATAGTTATTTTTGTAACAAGTACGGAAATTAGTGTTTCTGATTCTGAAATGAATGCAGGTTTCAGAATCTCGTTTTCAGCAACAATAGGCATTTACGAAAATTCTGTCGGTACCACATCTACCGACTGCATTCGAAAACACGAGTTATTACTTACCGTGGTCGAAAATTCTACCACATCTACCATATCCATCTACCGGTCCATGATTTGTGGATCGAATAATAGACCATTTCAGAAATTCAAAGCGCATTCCGTTTGCGTTACACCTATCCTTGTTTATATGACAGTTCTGTTTGTTTCACAGTCTTTTTTTGTTTTGTTGGTTTTGTTTTTCAAATATTTATGATGGGTCATAAACATCTGTTTCCCAAAATATTTCCATTTGGTTTAGTAAATGAAAAGTGGGGTATAGTAATATTTTATAATATTGATTGATAAATGCTTATATATACTTCACTTTTTTACATACTAAAATAAGTTTTTATTTGTAAGATAATAATTTAAACCATACCTTATACTGCAATTCATTTTAACAACACCTGTGTAGTTATGAAAAATAAAACTATATGCCGGGGTCACGTATAAATTTGAAATGCTATTACATCAACATGTTTATAACATAATTAATAATCTCATCAATGACATTGACTTAGTCAATGCTCTGAAATTTTATGTAAATAATTGTAATACTCGTTGCAATCATATTTTTGTCTATAATTTTACGCGCACAAATTAATATTATAATTCTCTAGTTAATACTATATGTCGCAAATGTAATAATGTTAGTTCAGATAATGATTTTTTGTTACACTTAATGAATTTAAAAATAACCTGAATAGTACAATTTAAATTTTAAATTTCTAATGAGGTCCGGTACTAAAAATAAAGTTGCATATATTTTATCATATTATGAAAATATGACT
>OY720448.1:77771862-77819362 GCA_963082715.1 Harpalus rubripes | reverse complement strand
CTTTTCACGCACTCATTACAGTGTGTAAAGTGTCACTTTTCAAGCATTAGTGCGTGAAAAGTACTTTTCACGCACTAGTGCTTGAAAAGTAAATAAGCGTTGCTAAGCAACAATAACATTTGGTTAACTTATCTGTCAAGTATATAATTAGTATATAATAATAATAGTAATAAAATTTATTAAGAAATATGAATATACACTGTAAATGAAACAAATCTAATATTTTTTTAACACATTGAGTAATGTTCTAATTTTTAAAAACATTAACATTTTTTTGACAAGTATACTAAGCTAACCTAATTTTTAATATTAATATTAAATATACAATTTGTACATTATAAAAGACTAATTATCGTCTGTCTGAGATTGTTCCAAGTGTTTAAGTTACATTTTGTACAGTGTTAAGAGAAAGAGTACTAACAGTATTTGAAACTGCTGGATGCCTGTACACTCAGTATTATGAGAAACATCAATGTTGTATGCAACACGTGTGTAAAATAGTATTTTTTGTCTCGTGCTACAATTTCCGCTCGACCAAAAAAGTACTACTTTACACACTTGTTACATAAATTAAACTATTTTATCATAATTACACTGAAAAATAAAACTAATAAACCTACAGTTACAATTTTTATTTATATTTGAAATACCTTGGGAAATTTCCCGAAGGTAATTTTTCTGGAAATTCCTCGGGAAATTTCTCAAAAAAAATCCGGGAAAATTTCTAGGAATTTTCCCGTATCTTTAAATTTCGGGAATTGACCCACCTCTAAATAAGACACGTGGTTTATATGTTTATAATTTTATTTTAAATATGTTCTGTTATTCCTTTCAACACTTTGCCATTCTTTCCGTACACCTCTTAAATGCTTTCAAACTAAATTCTAAAAGAGTTAAAAATTGTCAAATCAATTTCTGGTTTATTAAAACTGCAATCACTTACTGGGGAACTTAGAATCTATCAAATTAATAAAAATAAAACTGTCGAAATTATATGATTCAATGCTCTGTAGTTAATTCCATATTTCCACTCACAACGATAATTTCGTAAGTTATAAATTGATATTTAATTTCAAATAACAGATATAAAAATAAATAAATAAATAAATACGTCATCACGGCATAGTACACATTGCTGGGTGTGCCAATCTGCTTTGTACACAGATTTCGGTAAAGATGATGACATATTTGTACCGTGCGGGCGTTTACCAGACGTCACCTCACGGGGACTCAATGCCGGCGTGGAGAGTGCGCCACAGAGGTCAATTTTGTGCCATTTAAAATTCGAAATATTTGGCGTCGGTCAAATATATAATTGTTTAAAATGATAATGCATTTCGTTTTCTTATTCATAATGATTGTTAAAAACTGGCAAAGATGCGAATTTATAAAATAGTGTTGCCGTAAGGCTAAGACCAGTCTTGGTCTTGTCCCGTCTCGTCTTGGTCTTTTGAGACAAGACCGTTATTTTGGTCTCGACTAAAAAGTCAAGACGAAACGGGACAAGTATCAAGTCTTGTCGAGAAAGTCTTGAAGTCTCGACAAGACTCTCGACTTCAGTTCTTAATTTATATCACTAAAGAGATGAATAATTACTAGAAAATTAATTTTTAAATTTAATGAACAGTTGTTCAATAAATTACAGCCAACCTAGATAATTAATAAAAGATAGTGGAAACAAATGAAAATAGTTAACAAACTCTGGAAATTTATCACTACAACTTGAGGGTAATAAATTTAAATATTTGACGTCGAGTATTGATCAATGTATATTCATTCCAAAATATAAAATACACGTGTGTTTGCATATAACATAACTATTTTCAGTCCAAACACAAATATTTTCTATAGACAATTGTAATAACAGAATGAAAACTGGAAAACATAAATAAAATTAATTTTATTTATGGATTATTTTTTTACCCTGAAGTCATTTTTGATGCTGATACTAAATTTTGTAAATGAAATGAACATGGATGTTATGTTGTTGCGATGATATTTTTGTTTATCCAATTTTAAATTGAGTTTTACATACAAATATCAATTAAATTTACTATTCATTATTTCTTTTAAACTACAGGACAGTTTATAATTGAGATAAAACCTTATAGAGTGCTTTTTGTTTTCTCTTGAAGCTTTTCAGAAACATAATATATGTAGGTAAAAGGTTTTTTTAATAACAATTTTAATTGAATAAAATAGAGCATAATAGTTCATATTTTTAAGATTAATTTATTTTATATGTTCAGAAGAGTTCCTTATTGGGACGCGCAGATACCGTTAACGGCGCTGTAAGCGCACATGTCATGGCGGCCAGTAGGACATGTCAAATTTGTTTACACTCTGACAGCGTTTTCTGACTCAAAATATCGTTAACAATTCACCTCCACGCGATTATTTAGCTTTTTCAGTCAAAGCTTTTACCAAGAAATGTAGTTAAAGGGCAACAATTCGTAAATTCGGGTTTAAATACTACTTGTGGCGTAACTTGACATATGGTAATTCTATTTCTGAATTGGAACTGCAGTCTACGACGACAAATAGTAAAATCAATGAATCTATAAATTTTATTTATTAGTACTGGGTGAACTGTAAATATTAGACAATTATTATTAATTATTATTTAGGTTTATTAAACTATAATGAAAATTATTATTACTAATATTAAACAATTATTAAAAACTAATTAATACTAAAATTATAATTAACTAGATAACACTAACATTATTTATTTATTTATCTAATTCACAATACTATTTATTCCCACGATATTACAAATTGTTTATTTCACTACGCATTCCAATCTTAGACTGCCGGTCTATTGCAGACTCTTGTAGACTGTTTACGCGATATTTATATCACTATATTTATACCACTATATACTTATATCACGTTCAACTGTCCGCCTACCGACCTCCACAGCGTCTATATACTCAACTGACTCAACAGCGTCTGTACATTCAACTGCTCGGACAGAAGTCACCTCTTTCACAACACTATCTGCCTATTTATGTAACTCTCTGTCTAACTTCCACAGCTTCAGTATCACCGACTGTCCGTATACCACTATATACTTATATCACGTTCAACTGTCCGCCTACCGACCTCCACAGCGTCTATATACTCAACTGACTCAACAGCGTCTGTACATTCAACTGCTCGGACAGAAGTCACCTCTTTCACAACACTATCTGCCTATTTATGTAACTCTCTGTCTAACTTCCACAGCTTCAGTATCACCGACTGTCCGTATGCCACAATTCTTCAACACCACTGCCGAGTATTTACTTCCACTTGCCGTTATTGTCCACATATACCTAGCTTCCCAATACTCTTCAACACTCCCGAGTATTCTCTTTAACAGCTATCCCGGTATACCAGTAACTTCCCGACTCGCCGTTACTGTCTTTGTACACTATAGCGTCAACACTACCGAGTATTCACATCCACAGCTATCCCAATATACCAGTAACTTCCCGAGTACCTACTCGACACAAACTGCATACGCTCACTACTGTGCTTCTCAATAACACTTTACTCTCTAACATTCCATGTAACTAACTAATTATGTAACTAATTAACTCCCGAGCACAGCTGCGTCTCTTTTACACAGCTGGCATTATCTTCTAGAAAAGGTCTAGAATTTTTGACCGCATAATTAACAATAAACACAAAAGTTTCAGGCGACCGGATTGTAATTAAACACGTCGCGACCTGTTTGCTTACGTAGCCCGGTCGGCTAGCGCGATTGCGTCATCGCTATAAATAGACACTCGCTCACTGCTGCGGCCCGGCTGCGACACCGGTGGCGACGGCGGGCATTCCACGTTACAATACTGTCCATAAGTTGTATTAAAACTACATACCTGCAAAACTACATAATTACATTTTATTTTGGTTTGACATTTCATGTGCGTTTGTCGTTTGGTTTGTCTCTAGTGTGAGTTTTAATATTGCGCGTTCATTTTTACCTACAGCTACCCTTGGTAAGGGATCGTAAAAATCGCATATCGAGATTTTGGTAAATGGACACGTTTTAAGGTCCCTAGAATCCAATTTTAACATTTTCACGATGATGTCTGTGTGTGTGTTTGTGTGTGTGTATGTGTGTGTGTGTGTGTGTGTGTGTGTGTGTGTGTGTGTGTATGTGTGTGTGTGTGTGTGTGTGTGTGTGTGTGTGTGAGTGTGTGTGTATGTATGCGTGTATGCGTGTATGTATGTGTCTATGTATGTGTGTATGTGTGTGTGGATCCTCCACTCTAACTCAAATACTATTATTCAGAAAATTTTGAAACCTTGTATTTCGAACTTTTTCTGTAATGGATAGAGCCCATTAGATTTTGGTGAAAATCGGATAACCGGAAATGACACTTTACTAGATGCTCAAAATAGTTTTTCTTCGAAAAATATCTTTAAATGTTATTTTTTCGAGATTAATGTTATAAAAATGAAAGATTATTAAATATTCTATAGATTTGCATTAATACTTTTTCTATATATTTTATGGATAATATAAAAAAATATCTATAATTTAAATCCCAGAGCCTACACTTAAAAAACGCAGTTATTCAAATGTATGTAACTGACAGATAAATGTCACTATCAAAGTACTAATCATTTCAAAACAATATTAGTAACGTTTTAAAAAGAAAAAATTAAATAGATCAATAGAAAAGGAATTCAATACAGTTTCCAGCATAAGTAAATATATATATATATATATATATATATATATATATATATATATATATATATATATATATGTATGTATATATGTAGGTATGTATTTAGATTAATAAAAAATTAACGATTCACAACAATTTTAAGCTAATCCTCATTTTTGAATTAGTGAATTCTAATCTATCCCGGTATTTAAAATTTAATATTCATTTTATTATATTTCCGGTGGCTCAATGTTTAGAGCAACGCCTCATAAGTCATGAGATGAGTGCGCTCGGAGCTCTGGGTTCGAATCCCACTAAGCCATGGATGTGTGTGAATGTGAACCTACTGTGTAATTGGGATTTTATCCTGTTGGGGGTTTAAAAAAAGGTAGTTACTTGGATTAGATTAAACTATTTTTTAAGAAATTAACAGTCAAAATTAGAGTAAAATTCGCTAATCTAAAAATAAGGATTAACTTAATCTTTTTTGTTACTCGGGCTGTAAATGGCGGGAGGTATTGTGTTGGCCACACCAGATTTTTTACTGAAAATACTATGAAATTTAGTCAAAACAAAATCAAATATAACATTAAAATATCTTGCCAACATTACAAAATACAGTGCATGTAATATAGGATGAAATAATCCCTCGAAGTAACTAAAATTTGAATTAGACCTTGATATTTAGAATATGCCCTTAGTTGGATTTTTTGATCAAATGATTTGGACATCGAACGTTGCAGAAATTGATGTAAATATTTGATCGTCTAAAGCCACTTTAGATAAGTTGCTCCCTGTTGCTAGTAAATAATAAGCTAAATAATTTTACTGCCGGAGTAAACAGGCAATTACATTAGGGTGTGTCTGCTCAGAATGGCGCTGACGTCTCCAACACCCTTGTCAAACTGTCTTGGTGACACAGCCATTAACAAGGCATTTGTTAAATCCATGATCGCAAGTTCCACTCTCAGCCGATCGCGTTGCCATCTATAATTACACATATTAATAACCTCAAGGGGTAGATAATTAGACAAGTTCTAATTTTATATCTTATCTTTGTCTGCCTGTGACAACTAAAGATAAAGCCTGCATGTTAACCTCCTACATGAAGTTATATGAAATTTAATACTATTTAATTAGTGAACTCGTGTACAGTTTGCAAATTAATTAATTGTCCATACAGACATTCACCTCTATTCTGTAAGAAAGTTGTTTTACCAACATTGCTAAAAAAATTAGCAAATAGAAATAAAAGTAAAACCTATCATTTCCATATTTTCTTCAGTGTTTGCAATTTTTATTGGTTATTTGATATAGGTATAGTCCAGTCAAGAAATTGTTTCTAGACAGACTTGTGCGCACTTTTTGTGTTTTGCACTGTGTTCGGAGGTGTTTGGAGATGAATATACCAAAAATCCTGGGGTCTCCGAGCGGAGCAAAGTTCAGGGTTAACATCTTTGATAAATAAATGCTTCGAGTCAGGCATTTATCCGGATATTTTTTAAAAAAGTAAAGTGATTCCGTGCTTCAAGAAAAGAGATCACAATAAAGTTGAGAACTACAGACCCATTTCCATAATTCCAACTCTATCTAAAGTATTTGAATACATTCTAAAAAATAGACTGTTAAAGTTTTTTGATGACAATAACATTCTAAATAGTCAGCAATTTGGTTTCCGAAGAGGACGTTCGACAAGTCAAGCTGTTTTGAATATCATAGAAAAACTAATAGAAGATCTTGAGAATGGAAAACATACGGCTGTTACTATATGCGACCTTTCTAAAGCATTTGATTGTGTATCCCACCAAATACTTTTAACGAAACTTAAACACTATGGTATAGATGGGACACCGTTGAATTTATTAAGTTCTTACTTACACAATCGGGAACAAATTGTTATTATTGAAGGGACATCATCCAAGTGTAAAGGTATAGAGTATGGTGTACCTCAGGGCTCTATTTTAGGCCCTTTATTTTTTCTAATTTATATAAATGATTTCAGTAACTATATGAGGCCCTACATTAGTGTCCTTTTCGCTGACGATACCACACTTATTAATAGTGCTAATGATTAAGAATCATTATTGAGAGTTAGTGATGCCAACACTCAAAAAGCTGAAAAGTGGTTTTCCACTAATAATTTACTGTTAAATAAAGAAAAAATTCAACAGATAATTATCTCTAACGATAGTAAGTTGAATAAAGATTCCGCTGTTTCAGTTCTTGGATTGCTTATTGAACCCTCACTAAATGGGTTATCTCATGTAACATATATAAGTAAAAAATTATCTAGTGTTTTATTTTTATTGAGACGATTAAAATTTATAGTCGATGTGTACTTTTCATTGTTTCACTCGGTAATTTCCTACGGAATTTTCCTGTGGGGAAATTCTTCACATTCAATTAAAATTTTTAGATTGCAAAAGACGGCAATCCGAATTTTATCTGGACTAGGAAACAGAGATAGTTGTCGCCAAGCATTTATCGAATCCGCTATCCTTGGTAAGGGAGATATAGGGATCGTGCTAAAAATCGCATATCGTGATTTTGGTAAATGACCACGGTTTAAAGTCCCTAGAATTCAATTTTAACATTTTCACGATGATTTGTGTGTGTATGGTTCCTGTTTACGCTCTAACTCAAATACTATCATTCAGAAAATTTTGAAACCTTGTATTTATACTTTATTCTAATATGGACAGAAGCCATTAGATTTTGGTGTAAATCGGATAACCGGAAATGGCACTTTACTTAAAGCTCAAAATGGTTTTTCTCCGAAAATTACCTTTACATGTTATTTTTTGTGATTTATGTTATTATAAAAATTAAAAAATATTAAATTTTCTATTGGTTTGCATTAATACTTTTCTATATATTTTATGGATAAATTTATAAAATTATCTATAATTTAAATCACAGAGCCTGCGCTTTAAACAAACACAACTGCTTGATTAGACAAGTTCATATCTCAAATATATGTAACTGACAGATAAATGTTACTGTCAGAGAACTAATTTCAAATTAATAATAGTGACGTTAAATAGTAAATAAACCCATAGTTATATGGAATGGATTTTAATATGGTGTCTAGTATTACTAAATATGTAAGTATGAATATTTAAATTAATGAAAATTAAATAGCGAGCGGGAGGTGTTGTGTTGGCCATATCAAATTTTTTTCTTATTCTTAACCGTTTTCTAGTTTAGCTGTTGGAAATTGTTATTTTTCCAAAAATAATTTTCACACTGTCATTTGTATTTTTACCTCCCGCTGCCCTTGGTACGGGAAATATAAGGATCGTGCTAAAAATCGCATATCGGGATTTTAGTAAATGACCACGTTTTTAGGTCCCCAGAGTCCAATTTTAACATTTTCACGATGATGTCTGTGTGTATGTGTATATGCGTGTATGTGTGGATGTGTTTGTGTGTATGTGTGTGTGTTGTGTGTGTGTGTGTGTGGGTATATATATATATATATATATATATATATATATATATATATATATATGTGTGTGTGCGTGTGTGTGCGCGCGCGTGTGTGTGTGTGTGTGTGTGTGTGTGTGTGTGTCTTATAGTATTTGAGAAATCGTGAATACAACATGCACACATCCACACACACACACACACACACACACACACACACACACACACACACACACACACACACACATCCACACACACATGCGGACGTCATCGTAAAAATGTTATAATCGGATTCTAGGGACCTTAAAACGTGCTTATTCACTAAAATCTGGATATGCGATTTTTAGCATGAATTATTGAATTATTTTAAAATATAAACTGCCAAAATTAGAGTAAAATTCGCTAATCCAAAAATAAGGATTAGCTTAATCTTTTTCGTGATTCGTGTGGTAAATGGCGGGAGGTATTGTGTTGGCCACACCAGATTTTTTATTCATATAATGATAATTTTCGATAAATTTATATATTTTCCCTCTTCTTAATATAAAATCTCTTTTTTCCCTCATAACTGTAAAATCCCTACGAAAAAGGGAAATTCCCTCCCATCTGGCTATACTGCTGAAGATCGACCAGCGGTAACTGCAAGGTGAGAACCTACCGGTAATTGTTGCACTTAATCGGAGTTTTTATGAATTTTTAAAACATAATGTTATCCTTCACAACCTTGTTTCTGATCCATTTTGCTCTAAGTATAACGGTTTGAATGTACAAGACATTACAGGGTGTAACAGCTAAACGAGCTACCTCAAATAATTTTTATATTATTGAAGATACAATAAAATACTATAAGACAATCTTATAGAAGACCAGGATAAAATATTTTTATTTATTTCATATTTATTTCTATCGCCCATTATATTTTGTGTAATCTTTTGACAAAGTTCACTCTCCCTCTGTCTCTCAATCAGCAATCATCCTGAGGCATTTGTTCTGCATTGTGCAACATGATTGGTTTATTATGATTAGTTTAGTTCGTGTGTAAATTGGCTGGGTTACATAGGTAGCGTATTTAGTTCAGTCGAGTTGAGTATGAAACAATGAGGTTACGTTGAAGCCACTATACCACTCTACATACAACAATACATCGATGTATTGTACTCGTAAAGGAAGCACTTTCGGGTCACTGAGTTAAAAATAATGCGGGGCATAATATATCAAGAAGGACTTTCACTGCATCAAATATGCGACATTATATATCATTCACTTTGTATATTCAAAAGAAAAATGATGATTACTAAATATTACGCGGTACATTGTAATAACGATAGAGTTTGAAAAAGTTATTATACAGGGTGTTAATATTAGGTTTTTTCGCGTTAACGATCCCGGACTAGTTTGAGCATCACCCGTACTGGTCTGATTAGTACGTGACCAACAATGACCAATCATGTGTCATTCGGAGTCGTACCGCGAACAACTAAAATGAAACTGCGCATGCGTATGATGCTCAAACTAGTCCGGGATCGTTACCGCGAACAAACCTATTAAGTCGTCACACTCGAAAATGGTAGTTAGATCTCATTAAAACGAACAACTTTTCTCGGTTCAAAACTTTGATTTGGTGCCCCGGTTCGTTGTTATTCGAATTCTTTTGTTTTTCAAATAATCTTCATAACTCCCTTATTTTAAGGACTATTGAAAAAAATCTGATGTGGCCAGCACATTACCTTGCGTCATATCTATGTATTTTGTACAAATTCCACACAGAAAGTTTTTTTTTTGCAAATGATTCCATATTTCCAGTACATTACCTTCAGTTAGTTTTATGTATTTTGTACAAATACAGAAAGTCTCTTGTAAGATTCTATATATTTCCAGTAAAATTATATATAATTAAATATTATAATTTAATTTCTTTATAATTTTTTAACTCTATATCCATTGAATATGAAGTATAAAATATCATTGGTCATGTCAAAATTAAAATATTGTGCTTTAGTTTGGAATCCTATTGATGGCAAAGAAATATCTGGACTTGAATCTGTACAAAAAAGGTTTATTAAATACTATTATTTTAAAAAATACAAACAATACCCTAGTTATGAATTGACTTATGATTCCTTGCTGTCTGAAAGTAATATTTTATCATTAGTTAATCGTAGAAGGCTTCAGACTTGTCTTTTTGTTTATAAAATAATCAATAATGTAACAAATGATCCATGTATTTTACAGCAACTTCTATTTCATGTACCCCGTACACCTCCAAGTTACCAAATTACTTTTAAGGTCAATAAAGCTAGGACGAATTATGAAACTAAGTCACCGATCAGGCTTATGTGTAACATTTTCAACTCAACTCCATCATACCTTGATGTATTTAATGATTCTCTCGTAGTGGTTAAACGTAATTTAATTTCCTACTATTTGACACTTCGATATCTTTTGTTTATTGCTACTTCTCTCTACGCTTTAAGTAATCTTGTTTTTGTTTATTTTTACCTTCCGTCACCTTTAGGTAAGGAAGGTATTGTCTTTGGTCAAAAAATTCGGTGGTGAGTTTTTGATGAATAAGCACGTTTTAGGGTCCCTAGAATACGATTTTACTATTTTTACGGTGATGTCTGTATGTGTGTGTGTATGTATGTGTGTGTGTGTGTGTGTGTGTGTGTGTGTGTGTGTGTGTGTGTGTGTGTGTGTGTGTGTGTGTGTGTGTGTGTGTCTGTGTGTGACAAAATTTTTTAATGCGATAACTCTAATACTACAATTCCAAAAATTATAATTCTTTCGTATTCCTCTTCGTTACATCCATGTGAAGAGCTGATTAGATTTTGGTTATAATTGGTCAACCGGAAGTACCTTCATTTGAAGATTTTAACAGTTTTTCTTCGTTGTTAAATATCATTTTTTCACATTTAATGTTATTATAAATATTAAAGAATTATTTATTCTCTATACGATTTGAATGCATTTTATACTTCATATTAAATGGACATAGAGTTAAAAAATTATAAAGAAATTAAATATCATATATATTAGTCAGCTTTGCTATAACTCTGGAAACAGCTGCTACATTAAGAAAATTCTGATTGAAAGGTGTCAGTGTCAAGTGTAGTTGACAGTAAATATAATTAGCTGTTCATATGGATCCAAAGAAAAGGAATACGCAAAAATTATAATTTTTGGAAAGGTGGTATTGGAGTTATGCGATCCAAAAAATCGACAATACATACATACATCCATCCATACATATATACAGACAGACATCATCGTAAAAGTAGTAAAATCGTATTCTAGGGACACTAAAACGTGCTTATTCATTAAAAACTCATCATCGGATTTCTTGACCATTACCTTCCTTACTTTAAGGTGACGGATTTTGGTTATAATTGATCAATCGGTCGGAAGTACCCACATGTGAAGATTTAAACAGTTTTTCTTGAAAAAACAATGTTAAATAACATTTTTTCACATTTAATGTTCTTATAAATGTTAAAGGATATTTTGTTCTCTATATGATTCGACTGTATTTTATATTAAATGCATATAGAGTAAGCCAGGTATGCTATTACTATGGAAACAGCTACTATATTAAGAAAATTCTGATTGAAAGATGTCAGTGTCAAGTGCAATTGACAGAGTATGTTTGTGTTATAATTTTACTGGAAATATAGAAACTTTCTGTATGAAATTTGTATAAAACACATAGAACTGCCGGTAGGTAATGTGCTGGCCATATCAGATTTTTTTTGTACCAAATCTGTTTGTTTTTCGTTGTTTGTTTAGAAAAATGTATTTTTTGTTTTATTGTAATTAAAATAAAATATTTAGTTCACCAAGTGTGCCAGTCAATGTCAAAAATCCAAAAATACCTGGACGCAAAGGGTGCATCGGTAGCACAGCTGATAAAAAGTGATCAACAATGCTATCGAAGCACCGTGTGCGTTTTTCAAAATAAGAACAAACTCAAAGAAATAACTAATGATATATGCGTCCGGGAGAATGTATCAAACGAAAGATATATAAATTTTGCCAAATCAAGTTTAGAGTCTCGGGTGTGACGCGCATGGCGGGACGCAGCGAACGTGTTAAGAAAATTCTGATTGACAGATATCAGTGTCAAGTGTAATAGACGTAGGATGTTTATGTAATAATTTTACTGGAAATAGAGAATCTCTTACAAGAAACTCTCTGTATGGAATTTGTACAAAATACATACAACTAACTGAAGGTATTGTACCTAATGGACATATGAAATCTTTCACAAGAAACATTCATTATGGATTTTTTATATAATGTAATGTGCAGTGCCCGCCGTCGCCGCCACTGTCATCGCCGCTGTCCCCGTTGCTGTCGCCGCCGCTGTCGCAGAGACGAGCGAGTGTCTATTTTTGGCGATGACGCAACAGACTTGTCGGAACCTGCTTATTTACGCGGTTGATGTAACCTATTGTGTTTGAGTTTTATCTGGAAGTGTTCTAGTATGTTCTCGAATACAAATGCCGGAGTATATAAGCACTGTTAGCGAAGGCATTGGACAGTCTGATATAAATAAGCGTTGCGTGTTAAACATTTGGTGATATAAACAGATAGTCGACAAGTGGTAAACTTAAATAAATATAGTGGTATAAATAAATGAGTTATATATTGTTTAAATAAATAATCTTAGTGTTTAAGTGTTTTATAATATTCTTAGTCTTAATTAGTGCTTAATATTTGTTTAATCGTAGTGTTCATATTTAATTATATTTAATATCTTTTTATCGTTATAAATAAACTTTTAATTTAATTAATAATAATTGTCTAATATTTACAATTCGCCCAAATAAATAAAAATGTTACAATGATATATAAAACTGACGGAAGGTAATGTGCTGGCCACATCAGATTTTTTTACTCCGTATCAGTAATAATTTCATTTAGCACTTATAATTTATTAATTAAAATACATATTAATACCACCCAATAAATAGGACATGCAAAATCCATTGGCTGTCACAATGGTCGTTAATATCATTTAAATAATTGATAATCCTCAAATTAATACTATACATTTTCGATGTAATTTATGTCGTTCCACATTGTCATATACTTCCTACGAATTTTCCTGAAACTAAAGGGCCCAGAATTTCAAATTTACATGACTAGTGGCGCTCTCTTTGGATATTGACAAGAAATAAACATGTTCCCCATTCGTTTCTGTTTCACACGAAAATCGTTCATGCTACTACTAAATAAATTTGGAAAAATATACAAGCTCAGGGAAATATCGCTTCTCGAATTGACATTGTTAGGAAATGTTATCGTAGACAAATGTTTTTCAAGTAATTTTGCCTATCATTGTTAGGCACATGCTTCCAATAAGACAAGCAAGTTGTATTAAATTTAAAGGCGGAAAGTGTCTTCGTTTTTAGACGTAAACTTATTTCTCTGAAACTTTATTTTTAAACTGAAAGGAATTTAAAATTTCCCTAGCCTGGTTTACACCCAAAACATATATGTATTAAATATAGTATTGTTGGGTCGATTCTGTTCACATCTGTAAGTCTTATGGCTGGTTTATGATGGATTTAATTTATAAATTTAGAATTACAAATTTAGATTTGCAATTTACGATTTACCTTGCTGGTTTATAGGGCGCGAGCAGACACGTGACTCGAGCGGTCTTGGCGTGCTAGCAATCAGCTGATTTGTGTGCGCTTGTCATTTTGACAAGAACAATGTCACTTTGACAATACCAATGTTTTGACTTATTTTAATTTTGAACTGTTGAGAAGTTATTATTTTTAATTTCATGTGTTTTACTGCCTGAAAATTGTACATTAATAACATTTTAGCAGTTAAAAATAAAAATTAATCAAAACATTGATCTTGTCAAAGTGACACTGTTCTTGTCAAAATGACATGCGCACACAAATCAGCTGATTCCAAGTACGTCAAGGACGCCCGAGTCACGTGTCTCCTCGCGCCCTATAGTGAATTTAAAGATATGAAATTTGCCCAATCAAATTATATTAGGTCACGTGGTTTGACACAGATGGGATGACAGTTATATGATATTTATCACTTTTATCATAATCAATCTGTATTGTTTTACAGATAATATTAATAATATATCCATATTTTTAGAATCCATTTGTCAAATCAAAATTAAAATGTTTCAACTGTCACTTGAAACTGTCATTTTTCCCACCAAAAATCATTGTTTGAAATATTGTGAAATGATTGGACGCATTTACAAATTTACATTTAGAATATAAAATATGGTGATATTTTAAATGTAAATTCTAAATCATAAATTTCTTAAATTCATCATGAACCAGTAAAGGGAGATATGTACAATTTATATTTATAAATTTAAATTTGTAAATTAAATCCATCATAAACCAGCCATTACAGATCTGTAAATTTGTAAAAACCTGACAAAACGCATCTATTTTTGTTGATTAATATAAATTTATACATAACGGTGCAGGTTTCGTTGTGATTTTGTTCATTATTTACAGATCTGTAAGATTTACAGATGTGAACAGAATCGACCCATATAACATGGAACGCCCGCCGTCGCCGCCGCTGTACGCGAGTGTCTATTTATAGTGGTGACGTAATCGCGCTAGTAGCCGGCCGATGTAAACAGACTGGTCGCGACGTGTTTAATTACATACGGTCGTCTGAACCTTTTGTGTTCATTGTTATTAGTGTTCGAACATTCTGGGCTTTTCTAGAAAATAATGGCAGCTGTATATAAGGGGCGTAGCTATGCTCGAGGGACACAGTTAGTGACATACAGAGTCATAGAGACACATGGAGTGTTAAGGCGGATCTACACATTTGCACCCGTGTTTTGCCTCGTCATTCGCCGAAATTCGCGAGTGGCATTCGCACGTTCGTCCCCACTACGCGAATGACCGCCTTCACACTGGCCGAGTGTAAAGACTGAGTTCGCCGCATCGCTACAAACCTTTGGCTCGTCCCGAAAAACCGCTCCTGGAACGAGCGCTATGAGCTGCGAGGCGAATGACGAGGTGACAGACTACACATTTGCCACGCCACTCGTCTTGCGATTCAACTCGCCATTCATGCGAATGTGTAGATGCGTTGTTAGAGAGTAAAGTGTTAGTGAAAAGCACAGCAGTATCGTAGTGCGCGTATGCAGTTGGTGTCGAGTAGGTACTCGGGAAGTTGCTGGTATATTGGGATAGCTGTTAAAGAGAATACTCGGTAGTGTTGAAGAGTATTGGGAAGCTAGGTATATGGGGAAAGTAACGGCAAGTGGAAGCTAATACTCGCCAGTGGTGTTGAGGAGTTGTGGCATGCGGAGGGTCGGTGATGCTGGGGCTGTGGAGGTTAGACAGAGAGTTACATAAATAGTCAGACATTGAGGTGAAAGAAGTGACTTCTGTCCGAGCAGTTGAATATACAGACGCTGTTGAGTCAGTTGAGTATATAGACGCTATGGAGGTCAGTAGGCGGACAGTTGAACATGATATAAGTATATAGTGATTAAAATATAGTGATATAAATAATAAATACCGCGTAAACAGTCTACAAGAGTCTGCAATAGACCGGCAGTCTAAGATTGGAACGCGTAGTGAAATAAATTGTAATATAGTGAAAATAATTAGTAGTGTTAATTGTTTAAATAAATAGTGTTAGTGTTATCTACTTAATTATAGTCTTAGTCTTAATTAGTTTTAAATAATTGTTTAATATTAGTCATAGTAACTTTCATTATAGTTTAATAAACACATAATTTTAATTAATAATAATTGTCTAATATTTACACTTCACCCAAATAAATATAAAAACGTTACAGTATATTAAGTATTAAGAACGGTAAGGACAGTTTACCGATCAAAGACAATGTTTGGGGGACTGAGCGATCCGAAGGTTCCAATTTTGTCTGACATCGGTTGCTTAACGTTCATGATGCTTATATTATTTTTTGTACGATCGACGCCCAAAATTTAAAAGAGAAAAAAGATTTGAAAATTGTTTTGACATATTAAAAATTTTTGGTGTCATTTTTGAAGTAAGCTTTGATTTTTGTTTTTATTTATTTACCGTCTCGCCTTCTGAACGGTAAGTAAAGCACATCACTTACTGACGTGAGTCACATCATTTACCGTTCAGTAATTTGTAAATAAGACCTACTGTCGTGGAAACACTATCGGTAAACATAAAAAATAATCTGATCGTGCAAAAATAATTATTGGCACTGAAAGATAAATAATGGAATTACATATATGCTAGCTAGAATATGGTAAAGACGTGAGCGGGCTTGAATACGAAGCGGGCCGAAAATTTCCGAGCGAATACAATACAAATCTTTTGTATCGGGAATTATTTGTATATTTATGGCAAGGATAGAACATTCTGGAGTATAACTTGCTCGCAGTATAAGTTGTGGAACAAGTAGGAAAGTGTTCAATGAGAATTTTTACCTATGGCAAGTTTTGCGGACGTAATTTTTGTGCGACAGGTTTAAAAATATTGCATAAAAAGAAACAAGTATAAGTTTTGTATTCTGGAAATATCATAAATAAATATATCATCACGGCATATTACTCATTGCTGGGTGTGCCAATCTGCTTTGTACACAGAATTCGGTAATGATGAAATATTTGCAGCGTGCGGGCGCTTACCAGGCGTCACCTCACGGGCACTCATTGCTGGCGTGGAGAGTGCACCACAGGGGTCAATTTTGTGCCATTTAAAATTGGAAATATTTGGCGTCGGTCGGGATCGAACCCGGTTCTGGACATAACAGTATATGGTCTCCTAAATATTCAGTTCAATTATGAAATAGAAAGTTTTTAACTGAGTGAACATAAGATGAAAAATTATGTATTACTTTATCCCTACTGCTTATCACTCAAATTGGTATTCTGGAAATTAAAGTATATGGTCTCCTAAATATTCAGTTCAAATATGAAACAGAAAGTATTTTACTAAGTGTACATAAAGATTAAAAATAATGTATTACTCTTCCCCTACTGCCTGTCACTCAAATTTGTATTCTGGAAATTAAAGTATATGGTCTCTTAAATATTCAGTTCAAATATGAAAAAGAAAGTATTTAACTGAGAGTACATAAAAATGAAAAATAATGTATTACTCTTCCCTACTGTTCGTCACCCAAATTTGTATCCTGTAAATTAAAGTATATGGTATCCTAAATACTCAGTTCAAATATGAAACAGAAAATATTTTACTACCTGTACATGATGAAAAATAATGTATTAAAAATATTGCATAAAAAGAAACAAGTATAAGTTTTGTATTCTGGAAATAGCAGTATATGGTCTCCTAAATATTTAGTTCAAATATGAAACAGAAAGTATTTAACTGAGTGTACATAAAGATGTAAAATAATGTATATTACTCTTCCACTACTGTCTGTCACAAATTTGCATTCTAGAAATTAAAGTATATGGTCCCCAAAATATTCAGTTCAAATATGAAACAAAGTATTTAACTGAGTGTACATAAAGATGTAAAATAATGTATTACTCTGGAACTGTTTCTTGTCGGATGTAAAATTAGCTCCTCTCATTTTTTTTTTAGACTCCATTGTAGTTCTGTAGTCGTATTTATACAATTATTATTTATATATATATATATATATATATATATATATATATATATATATATATATATATATATATATATATATATGTATATATACAGAGTGTTAATTAAAAAGTGGGCCATAGGCGTTTAACACGGGAAATCAGTTTTTCCTTGCGCAAAACTTCCCATTTAATTTTAAACAAAAATGTTTCAAATAAATGTTGTAGAGAATTAAATTCTACACCAGCCTCATTAAACAGATTTTATTTTGCATGTTTAGTAACCTGTAAAATCCAATTTTAAATTTTATAAATATTACTGATTTGTAGTGATAGCCATTAAATTTAAACAATATTACAAAGAAATGCATATCGTTTAAACAATAACCTATAATATTTGTTTAAAAATTATTTCTAATATTTCTAACTAATCTTATTTTTCTCGAAATTTTTCAAATACATTAATAAAAAATAATACATCGTTTAAAGAGAAAAAAATGGCGGTATCTATTTTATTAAAATAATTATAGGTTGCCATTTGAAAAATAAAAGTTGATAGTCGTATCTTGTAAACCTGACTTTATAAAAAATATCTACATTTGCCATCAAATAGTATATGTTTCTATTACTTATAATAAAAAAGTTAAAGGGGGGGGGGCGTCTTCCCAGACTTACTCTATAAATAAATATATATATATATATATATATATATATATATATATATATATATATATATATATATATATATATACACAGGGTGTAAATGAAATAAGTGCATTAATTTTAACCCCTAATGCAACTCGACGAGAGCAACAATATTTTTTAATAACTTTTTCTCGAAATCACATATTTTTTTAGCATTTTTACTACCCCGTAAATTGACGAGTCGTTCCACGTATCTGTCTAATAAATGAATGCAGTAGCAATAGCTATGAAAAATTTTGTTTTAGCAATTGACAGTTTTGTCAGTTGTAGGAATTATATCTTGACATTAGCAATAAACTTGTTTATCGGGTAAAATTCTGTCAAAATGCTTACGTTTACAAATAGCGAGTACATAGATATTGTAATTACTTACCTATGGTTTATTTATTTATTCGTATCTTTACTACATTTGAATTTGTGGTTGCTTTAAAGACAGTTTTATAAAGTTACCAACGCATTTAGACGGAGCGTTTCCAAATCATACTGTACCTAATATTCGCACATTTGTTAATCTTGTACATCTTTATCACAATACGAAGTGTCACATATGACAATTTTAAATAAAGCAACAGTTGTATCCATATGATGTGCAAAAAGATCAATGTTTTCAGCAGACTCCAATTTTGGGAATGGCTCATAATGTTCATTAATGAGACTGAATTTACTTGGGAAGGTGTATTTATTATGCACAATACACATTTCAACAGACGAAAATGCTGTAAAAATTTTCATTAAAAAGTGTTTGAGCGGGAACAATAAATGGACGACTAATTATTGGTAATCATGTACCTCGTTTAAATGGACAAAAGTTTGTACTTACATTTTTTGAATAACGTATTTAAACTATTATGATTTGTCGACGATAAAAAATCATCTCATAACCTAATAACTATGCTTTTGCTCTTCCACCCCTCGTTCCTCCTTGTCTTCCTCTATTCACAGGTGATTAAAGCTTGGTTTAATACACAACTTTATAATTTTGTTATCCAAAATTTAAATTTTTTTATTTTAAAAATTGTACTATTACGAATTAATTAATAATAAATGTTATTTCCGTTGATTCGTTTATTAATTACTGTGACTGCGAGTGTAACCGATAACCAACAATTTTTGAGCTGTTTGTATCACACTTAAATACGGCAGGCAGCCATTTGTTCTCAATGGGCGCGCGCCGAAATATGTAGCAAATCTTTAAAGAATTTTAACTCTAAATCTAAAAGACTTAGAAAAAAAAAGTTATTAAGAAATATTGTTGCTCTCGTCGAGTTACATTACTGGTTAAATTTAATGCACTTATTTCATTTACACCCTCAAAGTAACTAAAGGTTCTTCTTCTTTTGTATGAATTTTTAGATCTACAATTTAATTGAAACTTAGCTAAGTTAAAACTTAAAATATAAGGATTCCTTAGTTATAAGTAATGCTTAGCTAAGTAGCATCTTAAGGATGTGTGGTGCAACAAGGCATTAGATACTTTTGAAGTAATATGATTCAATACAATAAAATAAAATAAATAAATATATCATCACGGCTTATTACCCATTGCTGGGTGTGCCAATCTGCTTTGTACACAGATGCGGTAATGATGAAATATTTGCACCGTGCGGGCGCTTACCAGGCGTCACCTCACGGGCACTCACTGCTGGCGTGGAGAGTGCACCACAGGGGTCAATTTTGTGCCATTTAAAATTGGAAATATATGGCGTCGGTCGGGATCGAACCCGGTTCCCCAGATTCGCGACCTGACACTCAGGCACGCGGCCACGAGACCCCTCAACTTCTAAATATTGTAGTTTCAAGTAATTAATTGTCGTTGCATCGCTTTGCGACCTGTAATATTTTCATGCAGATTAATTGTAAAAAGAATTAGGACGATGTAATGAAAATAAACTAACAACATTTGAAGGAACATAATTTCACCTTTATTTAATTATTTCTTGTTCGAAACAATTAAGATTTATAGTCCGTTTTAAATACTAAAGGTGTTATAAAATATTCGTTCTGTTTCAATGAATGTTCCTGAAATTAAATGGTGAAGTTGAAACAATTTTTTTTTTAATTGAATTGTTGCTAATCCTCGTAAGTATGTTTTGCTAGTTTGTTTATTTCCCAACTTGTCTATTATTCTAGTTTGGTAGAATTTAATGAAATAGATTTATTAAAAGCATTTTAACCACTCGCGGTATGTTTCAGTTTAAGGGATTATAGCTTGAAGAGAATATTTTGAAGCTCACATCACATGTGTAATGGTCTAAGAACTTGTAAACAGCTAAGCTGCTCCCCTGGGAAGAGAGTGAATCAAACAGCGCGCAACTCAAATTGGATGATATTTCACTTTTCTCTCACATCGTTCCAATCTAAATTGAAAAAGAGGATGAGTAATCAGTTTACCGTTCACATATTCGTAAGCTCATTTTACAATATACAATTTCTTGCATACATTTTTTGTAGTTCTATGGCAAAAACAGATACGTCGCTGATAATAAAAGAAAAAATCTGATGTGAGCAGCACATTACCTTCCGTCAGTTATATGAGGTATTTACGAAAATTCTACCGGTGAACTGTTTCCGGTAAACAGCTTTTTATCAGGTTATAGTTACCGGAATCGATATTTTAAGAACGCAAGTGGCAAACAGGGTAGATTCAGAACCTATGAAAGAATTTGGAAATTTAAAACAGGTTAGTAAGTTATAAATTTGACGTAGTTAACAAACTGAGCAGAGTCCTACTTTGAACACATTTCCACTTCGCTTTGCATCACTACCTTTTTTTGAGATTAGATTCTTCATGAATCCGATAGATGGATCTGGTAGATATTGTGCAATTTTTGAACACGGTAACTATTTACCACTCGTGTTTTCGAACACAGTCGGTAGATGCGGTATCCACCAGTAGAATTTTCGTAAATGCGTATGTATTTTCTATAAAATCCACACAGAAAGTTCCTTGCAAAAGATATTAAATTTCTTGTATGTACATTACCTTTCGACAGTTGTATGTATTATACAAATTCCATACAGAAAGTTTCGAGCAAAAAGATCCTATATTTCGAGTAAAATTATAATACAAATATACTACAAATATGTCAATTGCGCTTCACACTGACATCTTTCAATCAGAATTTTCTTAATATAGTAGATGTTTCTACCATAACTGGCTAATTTATGAAATTTAATTTCTTTATAATTTTATAACTCTCTATCCATTTAATATGAAGTATAAAATGCAGTCAAATCGTATAAAGAATACAATGTTCTTTAATATTTATAATAATATTAAATGTGAAAAAATGATATTTAACATCGTTATTACCAAAATCTAATCAGCTCTTCATATGGATCCAACGAAGAAAAATACGAAAGAATTATAAGTTTTGGAATTGTAGTATTAGAGTTATCGTAGACGAAAATTTTGTTTTACACACACACACTGCTACACACACATACATACAGACATCATCGTAAAAATAGTAAAATCGTATTCTAGGGACCTTAAAACTTATTCATTAAAAACTCACCACCGAATATTTTGACCAAAGAAAATCCCTTCCTTACCTAAGGGTGACGGAAGGTAAAAATAGCAGATTGACTTCTACTTACTCGTAACCGTTAATCATCATCAAAGGTAAATACACTATAGCGCTCACAACCAAGCCAAGAGTTTGCAAACTCCAAACTTTTCACGTAGAGGTTTACGTTTAACGTAAAGTGCGTACTAATGTTTAATCTTCTATAATTTGTTTCAAGATATTTGCATAGGGTCTCGTGCCTGAGTGTCTGGTCGCGAATCTGGGGAACCGGGTTCGATCTCGACCGACGCCAAATATTTCGAATTTTAAATGGCACAAAATTGATCCCTGTGGTGCAGTCTCCACGCCAGCAATGAGTGCCCGTGAGGTGACGCCTGGTAAACGCCCGCACGGTACAAATATGTCATCATCATTACCGAAATCTATGTACAAAGCAGATTGGTACACCCAGCAATGGGTAATATGCCGTGATGATATATTTATTTTATTTATTTAGGGTATTTCGCAACTCGGCCGACAAAGTTATACCATATATTCCGGGGGTCATTACGATCAAAAAAATGTTATATGACCTATAGGTGAATTCCTCCTTGTTTCGGAGGTATCGAGGGAATTTAATAAAAATTATAATTGAGGTAGCCTTGACGAATGAACGTATGTTTGACAAATGTATGATTTTTGTGCTGTCTTATTAATTTAAGCCATTATGCCTCATTTTACTAATGCAGAATATGCTGATATGGTTTTCGTGTATGGATACCCAGATCGAATTGTTCCTCACCACACAACATTTTCAAACGTTTTTCGTTGCTTGAGAGAGACAGTACCTTTCCCACCTCGTCATGTAGAAAGAGATGGAGATGGGCGCGCTGAAGTAGGTTTATATGCACTTGAACGAAGTCCTACAATTTGTTTCAAGATATTTGCAAACGTACCTGCCTCGACTTACGCAGCGAGTGGCTTCTTAAATGGGCATGATGGGTAACAAGACAGGGTTGTAACAAAATATTTGTAATCCAGCACACGAAATATTTGTGTGGAATATTTCACTTGAATTTTTAAGAAATACAGAACAAAGAATATGACAAATTTTCATAAATTATAAATAAAAACAGGTATATTAATTAGCGGGATTTTGAGAAAGTACCGCTACATCGTTTTGCCAAATTTTTCTAATCCTCCCCTGACGCATAGGATCATAAATACCATATTGTTTTGCGGTGTACCGCGTCATTGCGAAGGCAGGTAGATTTGCAAATATCTTGAAACACACCATACCAGTATTCGTAGAATATCTCATACAACGGGAATACCTCAAACCAACGTATTGAGAATTCTGCACCATGATGGGCTTTATCATTCTATGACTCGAAGGATAGCTGTATGTTTAGAAAATGGCGGTTCTCATTTTGAACAGTTGCTATAATTTAGGGCCATTACTAATTCTTCTCTTCATCAATAGCATCAATAATATTATTCAACATTCCAACGTTCTTTTATATGTAGATGACTTGAAACTTTTCAGAATTGTTAACAATGCTAATGATTGTGCTTTATTACAAACTGACATAAATAATGTTCTTGATTGGTCTTTAGTCTCTAAGCTTGTATTTAATTTTAGTAAATGTAAAATTATGACCTACTCTTTAAAGCAAACAACTATCCCGTTTAACTATCAAATGAATAACACAATTTTAGAGTGAGTAACTTTATTCAAAGATTTAGGAATTCTGTTCGATCCTAAACTTAGCTTTATTCCCCATTTTAATGATATTCGAAAAACTTCTTACAGAAATCTTGGCTTTATACTTCGTAATACACAATCGTTTTATAATTTACAGACCCTCAAATCTTTGTATTATTCATTTGTGCGTAGTAAACTGGAATATGGATTACAAATTTGGAATCCTGTATATATCAAACATGTGCAAGCTCTGGAGAGTATACAGAAAAAAATTATAAGGTATTGTTGTGCTAAATTCCACCATCGTAGCATTGATACGATCTGTAATTACTCCAACTGTCTAATTGAGTTCAATGTTATTTCTTTGGACTGCCGTAGAAAAATCCAATCATGTTTATATCTCTATAAACTTGTAAATAATATAATTGATGATGCTCATTCGCTAGCTTGCCTAAATTTTGGGGTACCTCGCTAAGGCTCTCGGCGTAAATTAACCTTCATATACAGCAACCCTAGAACAAACTATGAACTTCGATCTCCAATTAGACAGTTGTATGCCACATTCAACACTGTGTCCATATACATTAACAATATTGATATTTTCTATGATACTCAGTCCAAATTTGGAAAACAAATTATGAACTATTTCTTGTCTGATCTTTAGCAATTAAATTGAGTTATTTCTATTTCTAATATTGTCACTTCATTATTTCAAAGTTTTCTTGTAACTACATTGTATTTATCATTGTTTTGTCAATAATCCTCTGTAATTGGAAACATCTGTTCATGTTGAGTGATTACAAATAAATAAATTTTGTTTTAATTAGCTATCCATTGATGAATATATTTTCATTTATCATTTTTGTTGATTCCTTCGATATCTCCGAAACAAAGAGGAATTAACCTATATGTCATATAATATTTTTTGATGGAAATTACCCTCGGAATATATGGTATAAGTTTGTCGGTCGAGTCGCGGAACACCCTGTATAATTAATAAAATAAAGATATAACAAAATAATTCCTAACAGATCCCTTATTGAATTATTGGTGAAAATTAAAATTTATTAAGCTCTCATCAAATATTGTAAGACAATATTCTATAAAATATTGTGCCAACATGAGCTCCGTTTCGCCAATAAATTATCGCGTACAGAGTGGAAAATTTTTCCTTTTTGCTTTTCACGCCAGAATTAACTTTTAATTGGCGCAAAATTTATTGTCGGGCGGTAAGTGAAAGCCTACTATGATATTATCGGTCATACAACCTCAAAATCATTGTATAAGAGCTCTTCAAGTGGAAATACAACTCCGCGTTTTTATTAAGAGTGACAGCTTGAACAAAAAAGAAATTTTACGTTTCATTTTATTCGGAAAGTTTTATATATAAAATTTTCAGGATGTAAGCCAGAAATGAATCGGAAATTTCATTTCGTTAACGCGAATTTACGCTGGGTCCCAGGATGCCGACTTTGAATTAAGCGTAAATACATTTTTTATTCGCCAATTTCTCTCAGTACTTTTGCTTTCAACAGAAGTTTAACAAATCGTCAAAATGTTATTTAATAATTCATAAACTATAATCTTATATTAACATTCTATGTGAATATCTAAAATTTTATTGAAATACAATGAAGAAGTTCATTTTTAAAAAACAATTTTCTAGATTTTCTTTATAAATATAAATTAAGGGTCAATCTGATAATCACCAGTTAAAATTTTAACTTCCAGATAAATATGTTAAATCGAATTGTCGACAATAATAATAAGTTTATCATCTGACAGTCCATTTCATTTCAGTTTTGTTTATTTAACTAGCAGTTAAAATTTAAACCGAAACCGAATAATGGCCTACATGCATGCCATTTTTACCTCCCGCTACTCTTGGTAAGGGAGGTTATAGGGATCGTGCTAAAAATCGCATATTGAAATGACCACGTTTTAAGGTCCTTAGAATCCAATTTTAACATTTTCACGATGATGTCTGTGTTCATGTGTGATCCTCCGCTGTGTGTAGGTATGTATGTGTGTACGTGTGTATGTGTGTATGTGTATGTGTGTATGTGTGTATGTGTGTATGTGTGTATGTGTGTATGTGTGTATGTGCGTATGTGTGTATGTGTGTATGTGTGCATGTGTATATGTGTGTATGTGTGTATGTGTGTATGTGTGTATGTGCGTATGTGTGTATGTGTGTATGTGTGTATGTGTGTATGTGTGTATGTGTGTATGTGTGTATGTGTGTATGTGTGTATGTGTGTATGTGTGTATGTGCGTATGTGTGTATGTGTGTATGTGTGCATGTGTATATGTGTGTATGTGTGTATGTGTGTATGTGTGTATGTGCGTATGTGTGTATGTGTGTATGTGAGTATGTCGGTATGTGTGTATGTGTGTATGTGTGTATGTGTGTGTTAGTATGTGTGTATGTGTGTATGTGTGTATGTGTGCATGTGTGTATGTGTGTATGTATGTATATGTGTATGTGTGTATGTGTATATGTGTGTATGTGTGTATGTGTGTATGTGTGTATGTGTGTATGTGTGTATGTGTGTGTATGTGTGTATGTGTGTATGTGTGTATGTTTGTATGTGTGTATGTGTGTATGTGTGTATGTGTGTATGTCTGTATGTATGTATATGTGTATGTGTGTATGTGTGTATGTGTGTGTGTATGTGTGTATGTGTGTATGTGTGTATGTGTGTATGTGTGTGTGTATGTGTGTATGTGTGTATGTGTGTATGTGTGTATGTGTGTATGTGTGTATGTGTGTATGTGTGTATGTGTGTATGTGTGTATGTGCGTATGTGTGTATGTGTGTATGTGTGCATGTGTATATGTGTGTATGTGTGTATGTGTGTTTGTGCGTATGTGTGTATGTGTGTTTGTGAGTATGTGTGTATGTGTGTATGTGTGTATGTCTGTATGTGTGTATGTGTGTATGTGTGTATGTGTGTATGTGTGTATGTGTGTGTGTATGTGTGTATGTGTGTATGTGTGTATGTGTGTATGTGTGTATGTGTGTATGTCTGTATGTGTGTATGTGTGTAAGTGTGTATGTATGTATGTGTATGTGTGTATGTGTGTATGTGTGTGTGTATGTGTGTATGTGTGTATGTGTGTATGTGTGTATGTGTGTATGTGTGTATGTGTGTATGTGTGTATGTGTGTATGTGTGTATGTGTGTATGTGTGTATGTGTGTATGTGTGTATGTGTGTATGTGTGTATGTGTGTATGTGTGTATGTGTGTATGTGTGTATGTGTGTATGTGTGTATGTGTGTATGTGTGTATGTGTGTATGTGTGTATGTGTGTATGTGTGTATGTGTGTATGTGTGTATGTGTGTATGTGTGTATGTGTGTATGTGTGTATGTGTGTATGTGTGTATGTGTGTATGTGTATAATTTTTATATATTTACATACTTTATCAACATAACATTAGGTATATAGTGATGGACATCGGATTTTTAGTACCACGCAAGTAGCCCATTGCCCCTTAGTTTTTATTCTGAAAATTTGTATAATTTGATTTGTGATCTTTCTTAGCAAGGCTATTAGTCGATCGTAACATATTTAACTACATCAACCTAGGTCGCGGTCAATGTCATATTTATTTATACTTTAAATTATTTTTAATCTATAACCCGACGCCATACCACAATAAAATGAACACCATAAACAAAACAATTTTGAATTTATTACTGTATTCATACGTGTATCGTGTGTATAACTATTAGTTTTAGATTGACGTAGGTACAGTAAACTATAAATTTTAATTTTAGCACAATTTAAATATAACTAGGTAGATTATTTATAAAGAAATAAATGTTACTTGCTTTAATGAAGTCCTCCATTCTTTTTTAAAACCAGAGTTTTTAAAAAAATAATCGATGAGATGTTAATTGGATTACTTTCGTTGTTTTGTTATTTCTTGTATGACTTACTTGCAGTGGCGGCTTGTCAGGGTAGGCAGGTGAGACAGTGCTGCACCAGAAAAGAAATAAAGCTGTAAATCATGTAAAGTAGTATGTAAATTAAATTTCAACTTATTCCATTAATGCTTGTCTTTATAAATATCAAAAGAATAATTTAAGCCACCACCATAACTAATCTGTAATGCAGTTCACCTAATTTACACCCTTTGAAGCACATTTTGAAGTGCTTCTCGAAATGAGTAGTTTAATGCTTAATATTGCCTAATCTTTTTGATACGACTTTCATTCATACGTGAGTTAAACAGCGCTGTTCGAGGCAGTGCTTCAAATACAAAATGCAATGAGAGGATAAAAGATAGTTACTTTACTTTCCACACGACCCTATAGAGGCCGAGACCGTACGTGAATACAATCAAACGCGGCATGCTGACAAATTTTGTAAATAAGTTCACGATTACTGTACATATTGCAAGCCAGATTAAATAATATTAACGACATAAACATACCATAACATAACCTGTCTAGCATTTTTATTATAATAGGTCCTGGTTTGCGACTTTGATACGTATGACAGTAAGTATTAAATTCTTTTATTTTTCTCGTAATTTTAGTTGAAAACAAAACAAGTGTAATGGCTTCGACTGGGACTTTCAAAGATAACAACTTCGAATTAAATGATAATAGGAATAATTCTGAAGATAGTATTTTTTTAATGACCAAAAATCCATTTCATCGACTCTCAAAGAATTAAAACAAACAGACCATTTCTGCTTTGTTCTGATCTTAGTACATCATTAATAAATTTTGGAGGAGGCAAGAGGCAATTAACACCTGTTATGATAAATATAACTGGCTTGTCGGCAGCAAAGTACATAAATAATTATTTTGTTGGTCGTTCATACTTTTTACTAGTACTACTAACATACGTAAAGAACACATTGCTTCAACTTGTAAATTAGTACTTTTAAAGAAGCAAAATATTTCTACCGCAATTGATAGTGCAAGAAAAATTGATACTCAAAATTTTAATTCGAAGGTGGAAGAAATATTTTGTAGTCTGGCAATTTATTTTTGTACAGAAAGGGGAAAAACATGCAGCTTCACATCCCTTAAAAATATTACTTTCAATCACAAGGCATTTGACCTTGAATGCGGCGCATTTTTACCTTCCGTCACCTTTAGGTAAGGAAGGTATTGTCTTTGGTCAAAAAATTCGATGATGAGTTTTTAATCAATAAGCACGTTTTAGGGTCCCTAGAATACGAATTTAATATTTTTACGATGATGTCTGTATGTGTGTGTGTGTGTGTGTGTGTGTGTGTGTGTGTGTGTGTGTGTGTGTGTGTGTGTGTGTGTAACAAAAATTTCGTCTGCGATAACTCTAATACTACAATTTCAAAAATTATTAGTTTTTCGTATTCTTCTTCGTTACATCCACATGAAGAGCTGATTAGATTTTGGTTAGAATTGGTCAACCGGAAGTACCATCATTTGAAGATTTTAACAGTTTTTCTTGAAAAAACTATGTTAAATATAATTTTTTCACATTTGATGTTATTATAAATAATAAAGAATATTTTATTCTCTATACGATTTAACTGCATTTTATATTTAATATTAAATGGATATAGAGTTAAAAAATTATAAAGAAATTAAATTTCATAAAGTAGCCATAGCTATGGAAACAGCTACTATATTAAGAAAATTCTGATTGAAAGATGTCAGTGTCAAGTGAAATTGACATTGTGTGTTTGTCTTATAATTTTTACTGGAAATATAGGATCTTTTGCTTTCTGTATGGAATTTGCATAAAATACATACCTACAACTGCTTTAAGGTAATGTACAAGAAATAATAACAATAATAATAATAATAAATCTTTTATTTCTGCAGATACATTACACTGTATATAGAAAACGTCACAAAATAATAATTTTCTGTATGAAATTTGCATAAAATATATGCAACTGCGGGAAGGTAATGTGCAAGAAATAGAATATTTAATTTAGCAAGGAACTTTCCGTATGAAATTTGTACAAAATACATAGAACTGACGGAAGGTAATGTGCTGGCCACATCAGATTTTTTCTCTAAATGCCATGTCTCACCAAAGTTTTGATGCACGAGCCGCCACTGTTTACTTGAAAATGGATTCTGGGTTTCAAAAAGCCGATTATATATCACCGGTCTTATGAGATAGAAAGGTGGATGATCAATCTCTTCCATAATAAATTTGATGTTCATCGATTACACTAATACACCGTGTTGACTGTTTTATTCATTGATGTCGCATTGATTGTTCACGTTTGAAATATAAAACCTACATACTTCGTGTGTCTAATGTTAAAATCGATAGGCACAACATTAGCCTGCCTAGCCGATATCTATAAATAAGCTGTGAAAATAACTACCATCGTCTTATTTGCGAACTAAATAAATTTATGACTTGTTTTGAGTAGATACTGAGATTGATGTTTGTGCGGCGCAAACTACTACAGTGTAAATCATTTTCTTAATAAATATATACTGAACTATCACGAAAATTGACATCATTCCCAAGAAAAGGAGAGGAATCGCACGATTTAAAATAAAAAAATCTGATGTGACCAGCACATTACCTTCCGTCAGTTATATGAGGTATTTACGAAAATTCTACCGGTGAACTGTTACCGGTAAACCGCTTTTTTTCAGGTTGTAGCTACCGGAAAAATTTGAAAATTTAAAACAAGTTAGAAATTTGACGTAGTTAACAAACTGAGCAGAGTCCTACTTTGCATCACTACCTTTTTTTGAGATTAGATTCTTCATGAATCTACTACATGGATCTGGTAGATATTGAACAATTTTCGAACACGGTAACTTTTTACCACTCGTGTTTTCGGACACAGTAGGTAGATGCGGTTTCTACCGGTAGAATTTTCGTAAATGCGTATGTATTTTCTATAAAATCAATACAGAAAGTTCCTTGCAAAAGATTCTAAATTTCTTGTAAGTAAATTACCCTTCGACAATTATATGTATTTTATACAAATTCCATACAGAAAATTTCGAGCAAAAATATCCTATATTTCGCATAAAATTATAACACAAATATACTACGAATATGTTAATTGCATTTGACACTGAAATCTTTCAATCATAATTTTCTTAATATAGTAGCTGTTTCTAGCATAGCTGGCTAATTTATGAAATTTAATTTCTTTATAATTTTATAACTCTATATCCTTTTAAAATGAAGTATAAAATGCAGTCATATCGTATAGAGAATACAATGTTCTTTAATATTTATAATAACATTAATTGTGAAAAAATGATATTTAACATCGTTTTTTCAAGAAAAAATGTTAAAATCTTCAAATGAGGGTACTTCCGGTTGACCAATTATAACCAAAATCTAATCAGCTCCTCATATGGATGCAATGAAGAGGAATACGAAAGAATTATAATTTTTGGAATTGTAGTATTAGAGTTATCGTAGACGAAAATTTTGTTACACACACACACACACACACACACACACACGCACGCACGCACGCGCACACATACACACACACACACACACACACACACACACACACACACACACACACACACACATACACACACACATCGTAAAAATAGTAAAATCGTATTTTAGGGTCCTTAAAACGTGCTTATTCATTAAAAACTCACCACCGAATTTTTGGCCAAAGACAATACCTTCCTTACCTAAAGGTGACGGAAGGTAAAAATCTGATGTGGCCAACACCAAACCTCCCGCTATTTACTTTTTATTAATTTAAATATACATACTTACATATTTAGTTATGTTGTAAACTGTATTATGATCCATTCCATGTAACTATGGTTCTATTTCCTATTTTCTTTTTAAAACGTTACTGTTATTAATTTATAGTATATTCCGTAACTTAACCGCGGTGACCAAGGTTCTGGTTATGCGTTCCATAATGTAACCAGAACATAATTTCAGGATCGCGGTTCAATTTCGAAATGTGGTTCCTGAAAGTTTTGGTTACTTTTTCATGACCACGACGACCACAATTTTTTTGTGGTTGTTGTGGTCATATTCTTATTTCTTATAATATAATAAATAATATTGTATAAACATATATACTATATACTGATATGTATAATATTTACGTTAGTATAAGGATAGACAAAAGTTATGTTGTCACTTATTTCTAATGACGCGGTGGTTCCCTGCTTTACCGACACAAATTAATCAAGATGTTCCGAATCACAACTACTTTTCAGTGACCATAACCTGACCACTTGAACCATAACCACGGTCGTGGTTAAGTTACGCAATATACTATTAAAATGATTAGTTCTTTGACAGTAACATTTATCTGTCAGTTACATACATTTGAGATATAAACTGTGTAACCAAGGAGCTTTTGCTTGTTTAAAGCGTAGGCTCCGGTATTAAAATTATAGATAGTTTTATAAATTTATTCATAAAATATATAGAAAACGTATTTATGCATATATGTAGAAAATTTAACAATCTTTAATTTTTATAATAACACAAATCTCGAAAAAATTACATTTGAAGGTATTTTTCGAAGAAAAGCTATTTTGAGCTTCAAGTAAAGTACCATTTCCGGTTATCTGATATACACCAAAATCTAATGGCCTCTTCCAATATTAGAATAAGGAATACAAGGCTTCAAAATTTTCCGATCCTTATACCTCCCTTATCAAGGGTAGCGGGGGGTAAAAAGAATTATCAAAGATTGTATATAAATTGCATGTAAATAAGAAAAAAATATATAATAATGTATATTTGTAATATAAAATTAATGATATTTTCATGCATTTAAAATATTTGAATAATAAATGAACATATTTTAATATTCATGAAGTAAAATTACTGTATGAGTATTAATAAAAATAAAATGGTAATGATATTGTAAAAAGATTTTCAACCACCTACATATTAATTAAAAAAATATACGTATTGTAATTACAGCATATTTACAATTCGTACAAATTCATAAAAAATCTATATTTTAGGCAAAAATGCTAATATTTTTCAAAGAACCAAACAAATTTGGTGTTTATAATATTAAAATGCATTACTTTACATCTTAATATTAAAAAGGAATGATAAAAATCCACTAATAGTATATTATATGAAAAATAGCATTTTCTCTTTGCGGTGTTTATAATGTAACAAGATTATAAAACCTGTCTTTGACAAAAATCATGCTTTGAAAATTAAAACCGAATTTTGTGCTTTAGGTTAGGTTTAGGTCATTGATAGACCCGAGTAGGTATTCTACTTATTTTAAAAAGCTGCCATCTTCGAGAATTTAAGGAATTTAAGAAATTAATAGTCACATATTGACTTTTGTTATCAATAAAATTGAATTTTCTCAAATTTCATTGCAACCTATAATTTATTATATTAGACAACTGAATTGTCAAAATAATTTAAATATTTCGAAACATAAAATCCACGTAACATAATTGACGGCATACGTAAAAGCGAGATAGAAGATCTTGCTTCCAAACAACCCCCCCCCCTCCTCGTTGTCTTACGTCCTTCCTCATAGTAACGTACCTGTCATTCTGTCTGCAATCCGCATCTAATTATCTATTCTGATTTGTTTTGTTCATTGATTTTCTTAAAAATGCGATAAAAACGAGAAGACGTGCCTGAGGCAACTTTTTTGTCTAATAATATTGAAAATCATTCGATAATATAATTAAAACGATGACTGGAGTGTAGAAGTGACAGTTCTTTGTTTGGAAGTCGTGACCATAGCAACCATTAGTTCTTTGCTTTGTCGCTAGATGCGCTCGTGCAAACTGTCTATTGTTTGAATTATAAATTATGGATTGCAATATTAATTTATAATAATAAAACTAAATTTTGGCGTACCTGCAAATGTGACAAATATAATTAAAATCATAAAATGTAGATATAACTATCACGTAGGGTTAAAATTCCAAGAAGACAAGCTTCTCCGGCTTTTACTTCATTACTTTCTCTCTTAACTTCGTATCTTACTAATCGTTGCTTTTATGTGTTCTACAACGGATTCACATCATTTCAGTTTATAGCTACTTCAGGAGTTCCGCAAGGTTCTAGTTTAGGCCCTTTACTATTCATCTTATTTATTAATGAGTTGCTATTTCATTTACATGCCCAGTATTGGCTTACGCTGACGACATCAAATTATTTTTCAGGATCTCATCACTCTCGGATGTCACTCACCTTTAGAAGTATCTAGTATCTTGGTGTACACTCAAAAAACTTCACATTAATATTAATAAATGTTTTTTGGTAACATATACACGTAAAATTAATTATATCACACATTCATACATGATTAATAATAACACTCTTTTGCGTAAATATTCTATTAAGGACTTGGGCGTTATTTTCACTTCTAACTTTAATTTCAATGAACATATAATTAATATTAGTGCATCTGCAAGTAAAATGCTAGGTTTTATTTTTAGAATACGCAAAATGTTCAATGATATAACAGTTCTTAAATCACTATATTTTTCATTCGTTATAAGTAAACTAGAATACGCAAATCTAATTTGGTTCCCTTATTATGACAATCAAAGTCTACATTTACATGGTATACATCGTAGATTTCTAAAGTACGCTTCTTTCAAAGAAGACAATGTGTATCCAGAGAGAAACATTGATTTAAATCTCCTACTTCAGCGACATTCCAAGCCATCATTAAGTTCTAGGCGAGAAAATGCCTGTGCCAGGTTTCTATGGATGCTGCTCCATAATCAAATAGATGCTCCTTTCCTTCTCTCTCGTGTGTCCTTCCATGGCATCAAGGAATTCTACGACTTTTCATCTTCCAACTGCCCGTACTGATGTTCTGCTGCGATCTCCACTTTATTTAATGTGCAAACATGCTGATTTATTCATCGAAGACATTTTTGTGTAATTTGTATTTCTAGTTTACGTAAATACACATTTAATCGCCTGTACCTATTATTCTCAATTTTCTTATCAGTATTAATATTATTTTATTCATCTATGTATGTATCATTATTTTGCATTTATTTGCATTATTATTGTATTTTACCCTGTAATTGGAGTACTGTTGGGTAATAAACTATTATTATTATTATTATTATTATTATTATTATTATTATTATTATTATTATTATTATTATTATTATTATTATTATTATTATTATTATTATTATTATTATTATTATTATTATTTACCGCTAGATGGCTGTCCGAAAAACTTCACTTATCACATCAAAAAAGAATAGGTACCCCGGTGTGAAAAACAAGCTGATATTCCTGCGCAGATATCCTGCACGCTACTTGGCTTCTCAGAAATGCAGCAGTGATTGCATGATAGACAAGCAGGGCAGACATACGCATTCTCGATCTAATATCTGTTTACTTGCTTTGCCATACTATGCCGTGTTACTACATCTCGCATTAACCCATACCTGTAATTCTTACATTCATTATTCATCCCAAACCGACGAGAAATCGATCATTTCAACGGTTCCCGGAAATTTGTGGAAAAATTTAATTCGAGAATCAATAGATTATTTAGAATCGTACATTCACGAAGGATAACTTTTTCATTGTCGCTATCGATAATGTTAGCTTCTTTCAATTTATTAACAAACGTAGGAAAGTCATTTATGAAGTATTCAAAGCTAATGTAATAATACTAATAATAATAATAATAATAATAATAATAATAATAATAATAATAATAATAATAATAATAATAATAATAATAATAATAATAATAATAATAATAATAATAATAATAATAATAATAATAATAATAATAATAATAATAATAATAATAAAAATAAAAGTAATAATAATAATAATAATAATAAATCCACATCTATAATAGTATTTTATGTAACAAGGGCGTTACGATGATGATAATGCCAGGAGGGCGACGAGGATCTAGCCTGAGGGCCTTTGGCCCGAGGGATAGATGTCGTGCGATGGACATTATCATCTAGTAACGCTCGTGGTGCTTACAAGATTTTATGTCTCACTAGAATATGTGAAATAAGTTTTCATTTATAATAATTTTGATTACAAATAATGCTTAAGCTTTGGTGTTGCTAAGGATGTTGTTTAATTGTTTTGTTTATCATCAACATTTATTTATTATTAAAACGTCAACGTTCTATAACGATCCTCCTTGTTCTATAACGTTGGAGATGATGGAATGGGTGAATTTGATGTTTCGGAAGATATTTTATCGAGACGGTGGAAAGAAATTATTCTGAATGCTTCTGTATACTTTGAGGAAGAAAAACGCATAAATCTTTTTCTAATTATTCGATTTTCGACTGTAGATGATGTAAGTATAATAATTTATTTCCTATGCATTTATTTCTGAATATTAGGCATTTACGAAAACTACAACGGTGAACTATACAGGTATATAGGTAAACAGCTGTTTACAGGTTACAGCTACCGGAATCGATTTTTTAAGAACAAGTGGTAAGCACGGTACATTTCTAACCTATAAAAAAATATAAAGTTCGAAACAGATTTGCAATTTGACGTAGTTAACAAACTTAGCACAGTCCTACTTCCGATTTCCACATTGAACACATTTTCAATTTTAACGCGCGCGCTTTACTTTGTATCACTATCTTTTTTGAGGTTAGATTCTTCATTAAACGTATTTACCGGCTGAATTATTCGACCCGCAAATCATGAATCTGGTAGATTGATCTGATAGATATGGTACAATTTTGGAACACGATAACTATTAACCACTCGAGTTTTCGAACGCAATCGGTAGATGCGGTATTTACCGGTAGAATTTTCGTAAATGCCTATTATTACATTTTAGAGAGTTTATACTGCTTTGGATGTGTCACATGTGACGGTAAATAATATCAAAAATGTATTCAAATGTGGATAAATATCGTCCTCAAAAAAATTTGTGATCCGTCATCCGTCCAAAATCAATGCGAAACACTACAGTCTGCAATTCGACGTAGTTACTATTTATATGTGTGGTGAAAGTAAATTGCCTTTTAAGGCCCTTTTCATAATCAATTTTAAGTATTATAATTAAATTAAAAATGATTTCTGTGTTGTGCTATCAAAGCTGTTTTCTTATTATATTAATTGTTGTAATCAATTAATGTATTAATTGTTGTAATCAATCCTTATTATTATTGTAATGAATTATAATTAAAAAGAAAATAATTTTCATTATATATCGTTCATATTATTTTTAATTTAAAGGCTATAAGCGATGATCGGATTATAATGACGGCATAATGAATTATTATGCCCTCATACAATGCCCCGGTTGTTATAGATATGTTTATATGCACCGTATCCTAGCAATAAACAGTTCATAATACTTTAGTGAGATATAAAATAATTTAAATGTCAACTTTCATTCGCTAGTCATTCTATACAATAACAATACAATTCTCTTTAAAATGATACATAGGAAATAAATTTAACTGAAATATTTAAAGCTTATCAGATAGTCATTAGTTAATAAACGAATAACGAACAAATAGACAATAATTTTAATTAAGTTTCAAAAATCCCTCCATTCGCGGCTAACAATAACCCATTGAATTGTAAAACTCTTGAACAACATAAGATATTGGGCAGTATAGTAATAGTTCCAGAAACGTTTTTAATTTATACTTTTAATTGTTCTAAATTTAGCAAGTTTTTAAAAATCCGCAATAAAAGAAATCTGAAGGTGTAAAATCGGATGACCTAGCAGGTCATATTACTTCTTCTAACGACGTGGAAATGTGAGATTTTAAAAAGTTCTGACATTTTGAGCATCGTGTGCAAGGGCGCCATTATGTTGAAACCATGCGTTTTCAATATTTACAGCTGTAAGTTTTATTTGTCATATTTCGCATTAAGTATTGTTTTAACAATGTGAGCCGACCATCTACGATAGCACTACTTTCGTCATTTTGGGATAGTGGATAGTTTGGTTGGTTTGGTTACCGAATAATATTTAAATAACAATGTCAGCAACAATAACAAACATCTCAACTAAGTGTAACCTAATCTTAACTTACCCTAATCTAATATTAACTTACCCTATCTCAACCATAATCTGCCCTTTACTTAACCCTTCTTAATATAGGCCAGCTATGTTAGTTCTCACGAATCGCGATCTCATTCAACACGTTGTTAATTCCAAACAGGAGAGATCGGCCACCTACGCATCTACAAATAGCAACAGGACGGAATCATTAATGAGGTGATGCCGGTTATTATACTTATAAAAATATAATTATTCGTCTAAATTAGGAAGTTAGTATTATTTACACATTCATACAGTGTAGAGCTAGTCGTTTAATAAAAAATACAATGAATCTAAATTGCTGTTTTACGATTCCTCTTTTTATTTTTGCAAATACTTAATCTGGGTTTGAATTCTTCTGTTCGTTCTGATATATCCTTATCAAATTTTCTGGTATTCTAATTTTTATTCTGATTTTCGATGTTTTCCAGCTGTTTGTTTATTTATCACTTAATAAATTATTTGATAATATATTTTCGTGTTGCAGGTCGGCATCATCCAAAATTTATTTTTTCTATTTCGGTGTTCTTATGAGTCTATAAAAGCACTATTTGTCACTGAAAATACGACGTTTAGAAGGTCTATAAACGTACTGTTTTTGACGCTTTTCGTATTCTAGAGGTGGTAATGACAAATGAATTACATATAACCTCAAAATGGTAAGTTGTTTATGTTGAAATATTACTTCTAATGATAGATTTTTATTTTATCTCCAGGTGATAGGACTAGAAGGAAGAGAAATTTATAGCTATAGCTGTGTTAGTTCAGAAAGAAGAACCAGTGAAGTTAAAAATTTTCAACTAAAACATTATGAAACAAGAAACAATGCGCTCAGATTTACTTTGTCAAAACAATTTAATCGGTAAGTTTTATTTATTACAATTTAATTTTATGGTAATATTGCAATTTTCAGCTGATTGTGTTATATCAGGCAGGTTTTGAAATGTATGGTGCACATTACTTGATATGTTGACACTGTCAACTCAATTTGTGGCTACTTGCAAGCAAATATGAAAATTTTACGATCCATAATTTCCAGTTCCACGTCGAGGCGAACTGTCGAATATTAAATTTTTAAATATGATTTAGACATAAGTGCCATATACAAATACAACATATGTTTTGTATTGAAGAATGTAAGAACAGCTGTTGCTGTTATGTCTGCAACTGGGCAGTGGATGTGTTGAAAAAATGGTGGAATGTAAAAGTGTAGACCAATAAATTGTTCATTAAAGTATTTCATTATTTAACATTTTATTTATGATAATAAGTAACACGAACCAGCGGTCCCGATTCGTTATTTGATAAATTTACCTCTATTACAAGATATGCCAAATCAAGTGGTTCATTAATAAACTGGTGGAAGTACATTGTAAGTATTGGTTTTCCTCTTCCCTAATTATATAATGCTTTATACAATGTTTTAATGTGAACAATCAGTCAGAATCACACAATACACAAACTGTCTAAATCTAAAATTTCAATTCTAAAATGCTATCAACATAACTGACAAAAAACACCAAGACATATTTTTGACAAGTCCTTCTTAGAAAATCTAATTGTAAAATTACCTCAATAGAAAAAATCTGATGTGGCCAACACATAACCTCTCGCCAGATATTTTACCTGGTTGTACGCATAAAACGAAAAATATTTTTAATTATAAATACATATATTCATGTCTCACTACAAAATAATTCTCACATATATTTGCAAAATCTATGGGATATTTTAATTTAAATTCGGTACAATACAGACATTTTCTTTATATTCAATATCCTGAAATTTTCTTTTTCTACTTTCCTTTTCTTTTTGTATATATTCGTCATTTTTTCGCAAATTCCTTTTATATTCTTTTTTAAGTATATTTTTTGCGTTGTTGACTTTTTTTATTTTCATAATCTTCATAATAATGTACAAATATTTTTGACAGAGGCATACAAATATTTTTGACAGTGACATTTATGTGTCAATTACAAACATTTGAATTTCTTGCCTTGAAGTAGTTTGATCACAGAATTTTTACATCAAATTATTTAATATGCATTTCTTTATCTCTAAGTCTATAGAAGATATAATAATGAATTTATATTTATTGAATAAAGAATTTAACGTTCTTTAATATATCTAAGTATTTAGTGCTCAGCTTGCTGCCTTGCAGCTTACTTGTTTTTATATTCTGCAATAATTCTTGACAGAATTTTGGCGAGCACTGTTTTGTAAATATGTAGTTCATTATTGCAAACTGACTAACATATTATATTATATTTAAAAATTTTGGCTGACAAATTAATGTCCGAAACGTCCACAATAAATAAATGACGTGACTAATGTCTTAAATAACGACGGAACTTATGGCCTACTTTCTTAACCCTTAACTTCAAGGTTGTTCCCAAATTTTCTAATTCAATAAGTATTTAGGTACATAAATTTTCGATAAATAATATTTAGATTGTTAGATTGAGGAATCCGTAGTTAAAAATGTCTTAAGTCTAATAGTATTTGAGAAATCGTGAATCCAACATTCACACATCCACACACACATCCACATACACATCCATACACACACACACACACACACACACACACACACACACATACACATACACACACACACACACACACACACACACACACACACATCCACACACATACGGACATCATCGTAAATGTTATAATCGGATTCTAGGGACCTTAAAACGTGCTTATTCACTAAAATTTGGATATGCGATTTTTAGCATGAATACAATACCTCTCTTAGCGAGAGGTAAAAAATAGTATAAAAAACATGTATCATGAGGTCTGTTAACGCACTCGTCCTTTGTAAAACTCGCCTAGCGGCTCGTTTTCCAAACTTGGACACGTACGTTAACAGATTGCCTTATTATACTTATGTTTTAATGTCCTATTTACCACTCATATAACTTTTCATAATTTAGTAACTAATTTTTGCAAACCAACATCAACACTCTATCTGATAGACGCGCAAATTCAGTTTATCATACATCTATTGATTAAGTTCTAAGCAATGACCATATTATTTAAACTTGGGAAAAGTATTGGTAAACTTGGAAAGCAAGGTCTAGAAAGAAAACAAAGCAAAAATCAGTCGTGTACGTGAAATGCCACCCTGCGATGTAGAAGTGATCGCGCAAGCGCTGTCCTGGGTTAAAATTCAGCAGGCTGACGTAGATAAAAGGGCAGAGAAAAGTAGAAAGGAAATGGTGAAATTACGTGCAGAACTTGAACGATTATACACAAGCGCTGACCTGAAGGAGAACGACAAGGAATAAGATTAATTTCTTTTGCTTCCGCACTCTTCAATTTTTAATTTGTCAAATGTTAACAGAGGATCGCTAGGGTTCAAGATTTTGTTAAGAAGTACATAAATCAGTTCGAGATTAGTGGTTTATGTTGAAATATATTAAGGGTGACTGGGTGACATGTCTTTTCAAGTTTCCTTCAAATCGGTTTATCCGTATCATTAATGAAATAAAAGGGAATAGCTATTTGTGTATTAAGAGCGCAAAATGGGACATTGTCGATTGAGAGGTTGTTGCCGCGCGACGCAGGAGCGAGGCATTCTCTCGAAATCAACAATGTCCATTTGCGCTCGAAACACACAAGATTTTTTCTACAGTCGCCACAATGGACCGTCCACCATAACAAAAATTTATTTTTTATTTATTTTTACTTATCGGTATTTTCCATTCTTCTTGAGCTATTGCTTCAAACTAATCTAAGCATTTTATACTTTCGTTTTTGTAAATAAATGCCCTATTTTATTTTCACAGCAGTGCGGCATTTTGTTTGGTTATGTAACATACCGACAGAGCAGTTATATGTCAGATTGACTTGTTAAGTGGGTAATGTGTAACTACAGTGTCATTAATTCCTGACTGACGTTTCCATTAAGAATGTAGCCAAGTAACATTTCTCAACATTGTATAGTTAGAAATTTGAGGAGCGAGTGTTTTTCTACTTTGTCGCTGTAGAGCGGCAAAGTGACATTTTGCGTTGACAAAAGAGAGCGCAAATGGCGACTTTGTATATAGACTGTAGAAAAATGTATTTATAGTCTCAGCCAAAAACACAGGTTTCCGTAATTCGGTATATTTGTGCAATAGGGTCATGGTAGAATTAAGGAGAGAATTGAAGAAAAGAAAATCTGGTAGGTCGTGGAAAACAAAATTGAAACTATCATTTGTAATAGTTGTTTGCCATTTGAATTAAATAGCGAATATTGAGTTAGTTACAACTTCGTCAATCAATTTTTTAAATATCAATGCCCGGTTTCATGAAAGTTGATTAAAATCTTAATCAATGATTAAATTTTAATCGCCTTGTTAAATAGCATATTTTGTTTCATGACAGTTGATTATCTTAATCGGAGAGTTAAAACGCCGGTTAATTTAATCAGTAAAATTTTGACCAAGTCAATTAATTGCGCATTGAATTATCTATTATATAAAATATAAAAAGTGAATTTAGCTGATTAACATAGAGGTAAGTTACATTATTATAATACAAGTTTTAAAGCATTATAAAATATTTATTGACAATTTTTACCTCCCGCTACCCTTGGAAAGGGAGGTACAGGGATCGTGCTAAAAATCGCATATCGAGATTTTGGTAAATGAGCATGTTTTAAGGTCCCAAGCATTTTCCGGATGATGTATGTGTGTATGTGTGTGTGTGGATCCTCCACTCTATCGCAAATACTATCATTCAGAAAATTTTGAAATCTGGTATTTCGAACTTTTTCTGTATTGGAAAGAGCCCATTAGATTTTAATGAAAATCAGATAACCGGAAATGGCACTTACTTTACTAGATGCTCAAAATAGTTTTTCTTCGAAGAATACCTTTAAATGTTATTTTTTCGAGATTAATATTATTATAAAAATTAAAGATTATTAAATTTTCTATAGATTTGCGTTAATACTTTTTCTTTATATTTTACGAAAAAAGTTATAAAATTATCTATAATTAAAACCCAGAGCCCGCGCTTTAAACACACAAAACGCAGTTATTCAAATGTATGTAGCTGACTGACAAATGTCACTATCAAATAACTAATCATTTCAAAATAATATTAGTAACGTTTTAAAAAGGAAAACGAAAATAGAACAATAGAAAAGGAATAAGTATGTAGGTATGTATTTGGATTAATAAAAATTAACCACTGGCAAAAATATTTAAGCTAATCCTCATTTTTGGATTAGTGAATTCTATTCTATCCCGGTATTTAAAATTTAATTTTCATTTTAGCTCCGGTGGCTCAATGGTTAGAGTAACGTCTGATGTCATGAGTGTGCTCGGGGCATGTGTTCGAATCCCACTAAGGCATGGCTGTGTGTGAATGTGAACGCACTCTGTAATTGGGATTTAATCCTGTTGAGGGGTTTAAAAAAAGGTAGTTACTTGGATTAGATTAGACTATATTTTAAGAAATAAACTCTCAAAATTAGAGTAAAATTCGCTAATCCAAAAATAAGGATTAACTTAATCGTTTTTGTGACTCGGGCTGTAAATGGCGGGAGGTATTATGGTGGCCACATCAGATTTTTTGTAGTGTGTTTCGGATCAGGTGACGTTTTCAAAATATTACACAAATTTTAATAGGTAAATAATTGTAAAATATCTAATGTCAATTATAGGATATTTTCAAAATTGAAGCTATTTACAGGTTAATATTTTTTTTTTTTAAATTTAACTCGAAGAAGGCATATAAAAATTCTTACAACAAATCTATTCATGAAAGCCTTCATCATTCCAAAAGCAGATTAGTTGAGAGCTTTTAATAAGTGAAAGAAAAAAAAATAGGTGACGTGTATTATTGTTCAAATGGATTTAAAATAAATTCGAAAAATTTAAACCATGTTTTCAATATTTTTGGCGTACCTCATTTGTGAATGCGATTAAAAATGTTCACTTGAACAAGAATGAAGTGTACTTAAACAAGAATGACTGGCAATCAATGACTGTTACATAAATGCGTTCATTTTGGTTTCTGCTAACCCAACATGTAGGAAAAACGTGATTTTTTGTAGGCATAAGAAACATTTTTATCTTTTCTTTTTGAATTTATATGCACCCATTTCGCAAATGCATCACTTCAATCTCGTCGTGCTGTGATGAAGGAAACCGCGGGATAATGAAACAATTTCTCTATTAGCTCTATTAGCTGAGACATAAATAACCGAGATGTGAGTAAGCGTGAGGTGTTAGGTGGCTTGGATGGCGCACTGAGCTTCACAAATGAAACGGCTACATTTCATGGGAATTTACGTCTTTCGAGATGAGTAGCTGTGGCGTTGTTGTGGCTGCTTTTATGATTGTTCACTTTAAAGATGCTTTAAAACGAATCTTCTAACAAATCTTTACGATAGAAAGATAACATTTGCGGCTTTTTTGTAATAATAAAGAATTTTATGGTTTGTTACAACAGTAAAGCTAGGTACTTCCGTGTTGGGGATTGTCAAATATACTTTGTTTCTCTTATAAATGTAGCTTCCGGTAACGAAAAATATAAAGAATTATCCTCATAAACTCAAATATTATAAATACAAATTTTATTATCATTGCATTATTCAAAAACTGAAATTTTGGTTTATGATTCCATTGTATCTAAACTTTTAATAAAATATCAATTATTATTATTAGTGTCCCAATCATATACATAATATAAATAATTATTGCACAATAAATATATAAAACATAACAACAAATATTTCTCACTCCATAGATACTGAAGTGACCGATTTTCGGTAGCGAAATACCTCATCCGGACCACATGGAGTGAGTTAGCTGAGCTTGTTGTTATAACCATATAAATAGTTAAATTTGGAAATTATGGAAATAGGCCTTATGCATCGCCCGGCATTAACTAGGACGGAGAGGATGCATCTTCTCCGAAGATTCTCTTCTTTATGCCAGAGGAAAAACCGTCCGCAAAAACTGGCAGAGAAGTGGCCTATCTAGTGTTGCCTTAGCCAGATCTTCTTTCGAGCATTCCTTTTCTAAGTTGGCGCACGTAAGCAGGTGGGCCATTATTTGTTCTTGACCACAATGACATCAAGTGGGTTCTGCTTGGTACCTCAAGTTTAACATGTTTACTGCACATTTTCCTACTTGACTTCGTAGGCGATTTACGATTTCCAAATGGGCCATTTTTGATCATTACCTGGTGGTAGTTTCTCATCTGGAAGGATACCCATTGCTTTATCTTCTGGCTTTAATGTCTCAGCCTACATTAAGCGTCTTGTTGCAGTCTTGGTCTCTGTCATTGGATGCACTGAAGAGAGGAAACTGTGTCTAGATTTTAGACGTGGCCGAGGTGGTTCTTGGCCGAACATTGGGTATCGAGGATCAGGTAACTGTTTGGAGAATTTTTTTAATGTTTAATTAGTTTTACTGATGACAGAATGTATTAACAGATGTTCGTATTGAAATTATTTGGTGACTATAATTTAGAGTTTTGTCTCTTTATTATAGTTATACGACTGTAAATACACGGAAGACGGAACGATTGGTGCGAACTTGTCTTTTGTAATTCAACTGATAACGTAAATACCGAGGTAAATACGTAGTGCGCAAGCGCTTATTTTTACAGCGAGACTGTCGCGCGAGAACGAGACGAGACCCAAAAAAAATGTGCGAGATTGGATATCCGAAAACGAGACGAGATCAATATTTTATATTTCTCGTCTCATCTCGCCTCGCGTGCATCACTAATCAAGGTAATACATCTGATTTAATAAACAAACTTACGTTACAGAGAAAGTATTGTCAACAACGAGCATCGTTTTAAAATGGAATGTCTTAGGATAGTCGATACAATATAAATTTTTGTAAGCGTGTTATATCCATCTTCATTGCACTTGCTTGTAGTTTTTGTAAATCTGAAAGATAAATATATACCAATTTGTTAATTCGTTCATGATACAGATGACCTTAATCGAACATCTTTCAAACATTTTACTGTACAACGGTAACGGGCATATAACATACAGACTCGTCGCAAACCATCAAATGCATGCATTTTATTTACATTGGTTTGCTCTATTTTTCCTATTTTTGATAGTATCTTTTTATCCACGTGGAAAGAATGATATGAAACCAACCCGGTGCTGCTGTCATGGATTTGATTTATACGGGTAAATGTGAAAAGTGTTATAAATTATCCAACGCCTGTGTCAGCACAGCTTGCTTGCTCACACATATGGACAGCAAGATGCATTAAATTTTTACCTCGAATTCTTGAATCAATTTACGGTGATAGACTTGGATCGATATTTCACACTTAAAAGCTTTAATAGCAGTTAAAAGAATAAAGATTTATTTAAAATCCATTGTTTCTTTAACTGCTTTGTTTGTTTTGTCTGCTCTGCTCGAAGAATAAGAGAAAGAATAATGAAGCTTAAAGGGAAACTAACGGGTTCATAAAGTAACGATTTAAAGGTTGAACAATACAATTACATAGTTTGTTCTGTTCAATTATACATTCAAGAAGAAACTATTGTTGCACACCTGCAGTGATATAAAAAAGTCTCCGTACAATAATAGTTTCATCTATTTTAGAAAGGATAACAGTTAAAAAACAATACAGGAATATAATTTTTGGTAAATAAAAAATAAAATAAATAGTGGGTGTTATGTAAGTAATATGCCATACGTTACTACTCAATAAACAAGGATGCAGTGTATCGTAATCTGCAATAATTTCTTTTTAATGCGCTTGTTGCAATAGTAAAAGCACTCCGTGATGGACCAATAATAATTATTTATTTGAGTAAATAATTGTTTAAATATCAGAATAGTTTAAGTGAAAACAACATTTGTCATTTTTGAAGGATTGAAATCAAATGTGGAACATGGATAAGACACTTTGGCGACTTTTTTTGGCTACTAGTGAAAGTAATAGGCATTTCTAAATTTACTTACATAACACCCTGCCTATCATCACGCCATACTACACATTGCTGGGTGTGCCAGTCTGCCTTGTCCACAAATTCCGGTATTAATGATGACATATTTGTACCGTGCGTGCTTTTAACAGGCGTCACCTCACGAGCACTCAATGCTGGCGTAGAGAGTGCATCACAGGGGTCAATTTTGTACCATTTAAAATTTGAAATATTTGGCGTCGGTCAGAATCGAACCCGAACCCGGTTCCCCAAATTTGCGACCAGACACTCAGGCACGCGGCCGCAAGACCCCATAAAAACAGTTTTAATTTTTTTAAAAAAAGTAATTATAAATTAAATTACAATGGCTGGTATTCTGAACTCGCGACTAAGCCCGACTAAGGAATCGACTAGCTAGTCACCCGTCTAAAGTATATATTGTAACATTATGATAGTCGGGCGACTAGCTAGTCGCTTTTTTAGTCGGGTGTTCAGAATACCAGTCTATTTTATTAAGCACAATTTTACAATTTAATAGAAGCTGTGGTTCTATATACTCGTATATAACGATTTCTGATAACATAGCGGTCTTTGAACGAGTAAAATTCCAGAATCTTGCACAATAAGTTGTAAAAATTGATGTAAATCTATAATTGTCTAAAACCACCTTCATAAACACATTTTAAACATTTTTAAATAATGGAAATAAAAGAGAATACTATTCATTTTACTTTGTTCCATTTAAGCCATTCATTATTGCAGAAAATAGGAAATTGTTATGACTATCTGAATGATTGAAATTGGATACAATAGACAGATTTACCCAATGTAATTTCGTCTACTAAAAATTGGCGTGGATGCGAGCGCCATCTGGTGAATGGCTTAAATGGAACAAAGTTACATATTATTTTTCTGTATTTAATAAAAGGTAAAAAATAATTAAATTTAATGAAAAATTCAAATTACAGAAAGGTTGATTTAAAAACAATCGACTGTTTTTACTTCCTGTCATACCGTAGG